>JAWNNX010000489.1:2480000-2807500 GCA_035044505.1 Zaprionus lineosus
AAATGTCACATATGACATATGACACTTGACAAATGATATATGGCATATGACATACGACAAACGACATATGACATATCACATATGACATTACAAAAAATGTCATATATGTCATATGTCATATGTCATATGTCATATGTCATATGTCATATGTCGTATGTCATATGTCATATGTCATATGTCATATGTCATACGTTTTCTGTTATGTCATATGTCATTTGTCATATGGCGTATGTTATATGTTATATGTCATATGTTATATGTTGTAAAATATCATATATCACGACATATAACATATTCCATATAACATCTAACATAAAACATATGACATATGACATATGACATATAAATATGGTAAGCTCTAATAGAGTACATCACATTAAAAAAAGCCCTCAAGGATGCGTCATCAAAATAAAAAAAACATTTTTGAATTTAAAATTTTTAATAAATTGAAAAAATAATTTATTTTCTCTAAATATGACAATAAAGTTACGTACCAGGAGTTGAAGTTGGCAGCTCCTGTGCCCGACATGTCCTTCCTCTGCTGAACGAAAATCCTTTTAGTTACTAACCTAAAAAGAAAATGTGTTTTAAATAAAGTCAAAGAAACGTAACGAAATTATTTATAATAAAAATTTTGACAACTAGATATTTACACATACTTATGCACACATACTTAAGCATACGCACACATACACACGCTCACACATGCACAAGTTGTATATCTCAATATTAATTTGGCATTTATAAATTTTGCAATTTAAAACGCAAATTTCAACAATTTCAGGCGTCAACGCATCGCCAAAGCAGCACAAGTCCTTGCCCCACAGCCTCCCCATCCAAGTGGCCAGTTAACAGCCAAACCACCGCACAGCGTCCACATCGTGCCCAACCATCCGACCCCCGTCCCCAGCCCCCAGCCCCCCATCATCCTTCTTTGTGCACGTCTCCGCGTAGGTCCGTCGCATACAACATTTGCGACTCAATCGCCTGTAGTTGTTGTTGTTGTTGTTGTTGTTGTGTAGCTTTTGTTGTTGTTGCTGTTGGTTGCATTTATACATATGCGGTCGTCTTTGGGGCGAGTGCCCCCGAGTGTGGCCCACACTGTGGGCTACTTTTGGTCGATCCGCCTTCGTTTTATATGCATTTAATTTGTCTCCCTCTTCCGCCCACCTCCCCCCACGGGCTAAGCGTCTATGCGTTCGCTCTATGGGCAACAATTTATGCTGGGCACACACACACACGCACAGAGGTAGATGCATGTGTGTGTTTGTTTTGGCTTTTCTTAAAAATAAGTTTTTAATTGCGAGCCGACGGCAGTGGCAGAGCCAGTGACAGCGGCAGAGGCAGAGGCAGAGGCAGAAGCAGCGGCAGATTATTCGCCAAATAATTTGGCTCTTGAGGCAAAAGGCGATCGCAGGCGTTGGTTCTGGGTAAGCGGATCTCTCGGAGATGCCTGCCCAGTAGTGGTGGGTAATGCACATTTATTTGCCGCCATGTGGTGCAGCTAATCAGAGGTGGTATCCTCCCTGCCGGACACAGCTCCACACTACACCAGCCCCCCAGTGCACACCCCCAAATGGCAACGTCGTCGAATAGTTGGCAAAATAAATTATCGAAATGAGCGGCGGCGTTGAAATTAAACAGGTTGGCCGAGAATGCAGCACTTTCTGTGCGAGCTGGGGAGGGTTAAGGGATGGGGGATGAATGAGAGGTGGTGGTGTATGTGTGTGTGTGTGGACGTCTGTTTATTTGTTTGATTGCAGCAGCGCACAGTTGAGATGGCAACTCGAAGCAAATTGTAATTTTGCTGAACGCTCATAATTTGTATATTTGCGATTTTCAATTAAGCGACTGCCGCGGGTGAAGGGTTGGGGGGAGGTGTCTATAGGGTGGTAAAGAGAGGGAGAGTGGGCAGGGGGGCAGCGGTGCACTGACTGCCTGACTGCCTGACTGAGGCAGGGCGGTGACATATGCGCCACAAATATGCCACATGGCCAGCCTGACCGCCTCGAGTCCATTGAATGCAACTTATTGAAATTTATTAATAGACAGCCACCCACGCGAGAGATGGGAATCGGTGGCTGGCGGACAGGAGGGCAGATGGGCAGACTCCTCGCCCGACAGCTCCATAACCGCAGGTCTGCCTTTGGACTGGACTGGACGACTGGTTGACTAGTGAACTGGTGGAATGGTCGACTGGCGGACTGATGGACTGGTGGACTAGTGGACTTGGCGACTGCACCGGCAGCTCCGTCAGGCAGTGGCCATTGCCATTGAGTAGACATAATTTACAATTATTTCAAGGACACTTTGCATAGACTGCCCGTTCATTATCACGAAACGAGTTCGCGCGCTCTCCCAAAAACCACCTCAGCCACTTGATGGCCGGCTCCTACGTGCTGGCCATGCTTAAATGTCTTTGGACTTGGGCACTGGGCACTGGGCAAGGGGCATCTGTCTGGGCTGATGTTCAATGCTTGTGTGGGGCAGACCCTAGTGGCGACCATCTACCTCACTCTCTCTCTCTCTCTCTCTCTGTCGCACTACTTCTCTGCCTTTTCTATAACCCGCCCCCTCTTCCCAGCCTCCCGACCTCTTCATCTCAGTCACTCTTGGGCTCGCACCACGCGCAATCTTCTTGCTGAGCATTAAGTGAAAAATTGCAATTTTAACGCCCGCGTTAATTTACGGCAGTTGCCTCCTTTGGTCACAGATACACAGATACACACAGATACACAGATACACAGATACATGGATACATGGATGCAGAGATTCTTGGGTACTCAGATACTTGGATACTCAGATACTTGGATACTGTTGCACATGCTGCCTCTGGTCTGGTCTGTGGGGCAGACGCAAGTATCTAGTACTCAGAGTCTTTGTCTCTTTTGGGGCAGTGCGTGGAACGTGGAACGTGGAACGTGCTGCCCGGGCTAAGGGGACGCTGCAAAGAGTCGGTTGTTGTTGTTGTTGTAGTTGTTGCTGCTGACCGTACTGAAGGTAAACCAGTGCGCTGTCATTGTTGTTGTTCCTGTTGCTATCAGGCCTCTCGGGCTGTCATTGCCAAGGTTCTGTCTGTTCGTCCTTTCGTCTGCCTGCCTGCCTGCCTGTCTGTCCGTCTATCTGTCTGTCTGTCTGTCTGTTTGTCTGTCTGTCTGTCTGTTTGTCTGTCTGTCTGTCTGTCTGTCTGTCTGTCTGTCTGTCTGTCTATCTGTCTGTTTGTCGGTTTGTCTGTCTGTCTGTCTGTCTGTCCTCCCGCCGCCTCCCGCGTAGCTACTTGAAAACCACCACACTGGACACAGTCCTGACATCGGCCTCGTGCGTCTCCCCGAGGTTCTATCGCATAACATTCCTTATAATTTGTTAACTCGCTATGCATAAAACTCGAGTGCGGATTTATGACTTGACGCGAAATTGATCGCGACTGATCGGGCGAGGGCTTCTGCAGTCTCCCGTTGGCGAAGCCCTAGCAACACGCACAAAAAAAAAAAAAAAAAAGAGCCAAAGGCAATGGAACGGAGAGCAAAATAAATAAAATCATAAAGGAACTCAAGAAGTTGCCAATAAAAAAGAGTGCCAAAGAAAACGAGACGAGGATCGTGGAGGATCGTCGAGGATCGCCGAGTATCGCTTTAGCCTGAGCTCCACTCGCATTGAATTCCAATGTCAAATCGCGGCACATGATTCAATGCCAAGCCAAGGTGGTCATATATTGTTTCTGCCTGCAGGTGGACACGATGAGACAAAAAGTGAGAGAGCGACCAAGAGCGCGAGAGAGAGAGAGAGAGAGAGAGAGGGAGGGCGAAAGAGTGTGAGGAAGAGAGTGGGCAATAGCGAGTGTTGAGGTTAAGGTTCCTGGACCGGAAGTTGCAAGTGGCGCCAATCGCATATATTTTTGGACCATGTGGAAAGATGACAAACGATCTTCGAAAGGAATATGTAAATCACATCCACAAAGGACGCGATGGCCCCATTAAAGTGACTCAACAACCAAGAGTTGACTTAAGTTTAAGTCTCCGCAAACGGGACAAAAAGTGGCAACATTTTTTCTCCAGTAAATAAATATCATATAAATATCCATAAAGATTCTTCATAGATTCCCTCCGGAGTCCTCTTGGATACCCCCTAGATGCCCCATAGATTTCTCAGCGATGCCCCGACGATTCCCCGGCGATTCCTCGGCGATTATCTTAATCATCCTCAATTACAAGCAATCAAAGCATGGGGAGTGGGGAGCGGGGGGAAGAGATGGTGGATTTTATGGTCATAGCTTTTCAAATTGGTAATATATGCGATGTATAAATGATATTCTATAGCCTTAACACATTTATGATCATCGGTTTATTATATCAATTGACAGCTCATAAGCCAAGGATGGGGCTGGAGGGGGCATCTTTGCAGCGTGTGGCGTGTGGAGTCATCCTTCCCGGCGACTTGTGGCGCGATTTGTGGCCAGTTGTCAGCTCTATAAAACTATATGGCTGTCAATTTGGTTTCAAGATTCCCCCGCGTCGCTGTTGGAACACTTAGTTTACCAATCCTCAAATCCCACACCCCATATCCCATGCCCCGTTCCCTTCCCCTTCCCCTGCCCCTTCCCCTACACTGATCCGTTCTGGCCATTAGCATGCGATCATAATGAGTCGCTTAAATGACAATCGGCGGTCGGTTTTATACGCGATCACCAATGGCGTGTAAACAACAGGAACAACGATTGGCAATCAAAACTTTATGTTGTTTTTCACACTTCGATTTGGTTTGGACTCGGATTCGGATTCGGATTCAGATCGGATCGGATTTGGATTTGGATTTAGACTTGACAACGGAATTCGTACTGAGATTGGGTTTGGATCTGGGCTGACTTTGAGCTTGGGATTGGGATTGGGAATGTGTGAGATGTGTGAGATGTGAGATGTGAAGGCTTTGATCGTTATGATCGGTTTTGAGTGGCCATAAAAGGCGCGTGTAACATGAACCGTTATGCCAGCGAGCAGCAAAGCAAAGGCAAAAAAAAAGGAATCCAACTGATTTATGGCTTTGATCCACAAATGAAAAAAAGGGTTTATAAAGAAGGCCCAAAGACAAAGCCGTTAAAATCTGGAACGTAAATTAACCAAAAGATGCCAAAGACAAAAGGCGATAAGTGAGCACTGAGAAAGCAAATTATATACCAGAATACGGGTATATATCTATATAAGAGCTGGCATCTTGTGTACATAAGCGCGGCCACTGTCGACGAGGACGTGTTCCGGGGATTGCAAGAGGGCGGGCTGAAGGAAGACAAACCTGGCAGCCAGACGCTGAGACTGAGGCTAATTTAAGCGAGGACAACACCTCAACTCATATTTAAGGCCGACTAAATCAGTGGTGTGTGTATCTATGTATGTATGTGTGTGTGTGTGTGTATGTGTGTGTATTGGTGTGTAATTTCCAGTCACAGAGTCGCGTCCAAAGTCACCCAACGCGACTTGGATGACGCAGACGTCGTCGCCGTTGTCTGCTCGGTTTTGGCTTTGTGTCTGGGCCGCAGCAGAGAGAAAAAAGGGGCAAAAAACAAAAATGAAGCGAAATAAAAAATAAATAAAAGAGGAAAAAACAAAATTAAACACATAAGTAAGAGAACGAAAAAGAAAGACAAAAAATACAATAAAATTAATAAAAAAAAAAAAAACAAAATAAAATAAATAAAGCAGCAAAGAGAAGCAGAAGCAGCAACCAAATCGATGCAGCGGGCAAAACAAACGCTGCCAGTGCGATGGCTGGCGGGTTGGGCAGGGGGGAGGGCAGGGTGACGGGGCGTATGAGTGATATCAGAGAGCAAGGCAATGAATACAATGAGCCAAGCCATGGACAGGGGATGGGCGGTAGGCAGACGCAGTCGATGCCGATGCCGGAGACCCAAGCGACGACGAAGACGCAAAGGAAGACACAAGGCGCAAGGCGCAAGGCAAAGGCCAGGGCTTGGGTGCAGTGCAGAGAAATTAAGAAACCAACAAATTCATCCAGAAAAGTAGTCAATAAAGTGTCGACAATGCGCACAACAACGGCAACAATATCAACAACAACAACAACAACAACCACCGGAGGTACAACAACATTTGCCGGCAACGACAACCACAACAAAACCGTCAAAAAGCAGCAGGCAGGCCACGCCATGAGGCAAGGCCCAAGACAAAGGAGAAAGATGGATAAAGGAGCGAAGGGAGTACAAAAAGAGAGTAAGAGAAAGAGTGAGAAAGAGAGAGATAGAGAGAGGGGGATAGTGGGAGGGGGGAAGGGGAACGGCTTGTAGGATTTGTTGTGTGAGTTTGGGCTTCGGGTTCACCGGTGAAGGAGAACAGTGACAAGGCAGGGCCAAGGCAAGGCTGGGCATAACGGTAGGAGGGCAGGAGGGCGGGCAAAGGGTATGTCATGGGCGAGGAGTGGGGCGGGGGTGCAAGAATACGCAGAAGAGTTGCCTCCCAAAGAACTGGCCACCAAGTCGCGTCGCGTCGTGTCTCGTCTCGTCTCGTCTCGTCGTTTCGCATCGCATCGAGTCGCGTCGCGTCGAGTCGCATCGCATCGCGTTTTGTGGAGGAGGGAAAAGGCGTTGGGCGGCAACAGGGAAGAAGGAAAGAGGGACGAGCGAAAGGCGAACGATGCGGAGCCGCAAAATCAATTGAGCGATCAAGTGTCTTGAGGCGAAACAGAAGGTGGAATAAATAAAACAATAACGATGATAATGAAGTTAAAGTGAATTTTGATGAATATGCCGACGAGGCGTGGCACCGAGAACAGAAAACGCAACTCAAGTGGACAGTCGACATGGGAGTTGCCCCTCTCACCTTTAGTTGCCAGTTGCCAGTTGCCAGTTGCCAGTTGCCAGTTGCCAGTTGCCAGTTGCCAGTTGCCAGTTGCCAGTTGCCAGTTGCCAGTTGCCAGTTGCCAGTTGCCAGCTGCCAGTTGCCAGTTGCCAGTTGCCAGTTACCAGTTGCCAGTTGCCAGTTGCCAGTCGCTAGTCGCCAGTTGGAAGTAAACAACTGCTCCGGACATCCGGCCAAGTGCTTGAGTAGTTCGGACTAAACGCTGACAGCAACTGCGATCGCTGATCATTGCCATGAGTAAAGCGATACATTGATCAATGCCACAGAATGTGGTAATGTGCCCGTTGCAAGTTGAGGGCAACGATATTGATGGTCACTTGCCATCAGTTTGCATTGAAATACTTGTAGTTCATTTCACGTAACTCAAAACCTCAATTAATCCTACTCAAAGCTTTGGGGAGCTTTAAAGCGGCTTGCAAGTTAATCACCCAATTTAAGTTCAAAGAAAAGTTCATAGTGTAAAAGCTTAATAATAAATATGATCAAATAAGTTAAGATATAAAAAAGCTTAATATATATATTTTTATTCACTTAAAAAAGCTTTTAACAGCTTTGGGTTTAATTTAAGTTGAAGCTATGAGGCGCTTACAAAACTGCTTCAGTGAAAGCTCTTTGATTATTTTTATAAGTTTTGTATTGGGATTAAAGAAAAAGCTTGAAATTTATTGATATTCACTTAAAGCTTTTAACAGCTTTCGACTTAGTATAAGTTTAAGTCCTTAGAAATAACTTAAATGAGTGAAATAAAAATGAATTAAAAAAAAACTTTGTCAATAAATAAGAAAAGCTTCAATTAAACTTTATAAAGCTTGGCATATTTATATTATTTACTTTAGAGCTTTTAAAAGTTTTCGGTTTAGCTTAAGTTCAAGTCCTCAGTACTTGTTTCAGTTAAAGCTTCTTAATTAACTCATAGGAGTTTTGTACTGGGATGAAAAATAAAGAAGACCCACACAAGCTGCAGAAAGTTTCTTGAAGAAGCTTTAATGAGCTTTTGAAAGCTCTTTGTAGCATTTCAGCTTCCGATCGGGAAACTTGTTTGAAAATGCAATTCGATCAAGAAAGCCATCTGCCAGCTTCTGGTTGCCTTCTCTTATTCATTATTAATGGGCTTGGGGCACGAAAACTTTTTTGTTGGCAATGGCAGGTGGCAAAAGGGGGCGTGTCAGTGGGAGGAAGCAGCTGCTGAAGTTTCTTCTCTAATTTGAAAAGTCGAATGGAAAAGTGTTAAATTTTCAATAGCCCCGCACATTTGAAAGTGTCAAAAACTTTCGACGACAACTTTTTATCCTCTACCCCTGCAGTTGTGCGTAACCAAATTGCCAGTCATGCTACCGGGTGTATACTGTATGTGTAGCACGAAAATGACTGAGAATCAGAATATTGCTTCAATTTAATTTGTTTCAGTTTTGTGAGTTGAAAAGCTGTGAAAAGTCGATAGACTTCTAAAAGTTCTGCTAAAGGAACAAGTGCTCGAAACGTTACTCAACACTTGGCCACTCAATACTCGATTTACCAACACTGGAGAATAGTGAGTGCAATGAAAAGGAATGGCCTTTTATTAGTTAGTTTTCAAAGGTTTTGTTATGTGAACTCATGGAACGGCAGGGACTCAAAATGTGCACATGCAGGGCATATCCTTTTTCCCGTTGAAATCCTGATTCCGAATATACCACAACTTTTATAAGAAGAGTCCTTCTTGATGGTATTTCAAAGCTGCAGATTGACTGCAGATGGAAAGACACCAAGGACATTCCGTCCATGCTCTGAGGCTTGAATCCTTAAAGGAAGCATATGATTTTATAGGATATCCCGCAGTCGTACATCATCCGAGTGCTACCCGTACTGTTGTTTAAGTTGTTGTTGTTGCATTCAAAGTTCACTTGGCGCATCTTTGTGTGGGTGCCACTGAGTGGTGGTCGGCGGGCGGGCGGGAAGGTGAGTGCGAATGTGGGGCTGGGTATGGAATTGCCGGGGGCCGAGAGACGAACGACTTGCGACAACTTTTATAGCTTTTGAGCGCCGTGTCGAGGTCACAGAATTCGCAGGGCCCTTAACCAGTGGAGGGGCATAGGCGGGGGTAGGGAAGAAGAAGGTGTCTTTTGGGGGTGGTGGTGGGTGCTGGCAGCCAAGAAGGCGGCAAGTGGAAAAACTAAAGACACGATATAAGACATACCGTATAAACAGTGAGTGTGTGTGTGTGAGTGTGAGTGTGTATGTATGTGTATGAGTTGCTGTGTCTATGTATGTATATATATGTGTATATATGTGTGTGTATGTGTGTGTATATACAGAGTGTATGTACATCAAGAAACATATATTTAAATGATTGCAATTGTGTGTCTGTGTGTGTGCCTCTCTGTATGTGTGTGTGCCTCTCTGTATGTGTGTGTGTGTGTGATATTTCCTTTTATTGAAAATGCACTTTGGTGCCATGTAAACTTTGCAATCAAAGTCAACGGCAAACTGGCGACGCTTGTGCCACAAGAAGAAGGAGACCGACGCCGTAACCAAAACCAAAGCCGAGGCAGCTGAAAGGTTGTACCTGGCATAGGGATTGGACTTGGGATCTGGATTTTGTTTGGGTTGAAAATGGGAATGGGGTTGGGGTTGGGGTTGGGGCTGGGAAATGGAGATGGAGATGGAGATGGGTTGGAGGCCTGCCACCTCTAACGATATAATGGCAACGACCATGGGCAGACATTAGAAGCAACTCTGAATGCAATTGCGACTGCGATTCTTGTTGTCGTTTTTGTTTTAGCTACTTTTGTTGTTGTTGTTGTTGTTGTTGTTACTGTTTCTGATGTTACGATTGTTGTTATTGTTGTTATTTCTGTTTTTGTTTGGCCGCCTTTGGGCGTTCTGGGCATGAGAGGCAAAGGGAATGTTGACTATGGACTCTGCGAATGGAGAGCGGGGAATGGAGATGGTGATGGTGATGGTGATGCAGGTGCAGGATGAGGAGAAGGTGGTAGCGGGGGTGGCTTGAGTGAGACTGCTACAGACAGAGGCATAAATAGAGCCACTGGCACCATATTCCTTTTCCTGCACCACCATCAGCTCCACCGCCAACCATTTATTCGCTTGTTCCTCCTGCTCCGCCTTCTACTACTGCTGCTGCTCCTTTTACTCCTCCATTCCGTCCATCTCCTCCATCGGCTGCCTAGACTATGGAACTGAGTTGGGCTTCGTTTTTGGCCCGGCTTCCTATTTATAGTTTGCATTCCAAAACGGCGTCGCCATTGCCTCCTACCTGTTCCTCCTCTCTGGCTCCACACGCTTCACTCTATCCTCTATCCTCTGTCCTCTGTCCACTGTCCTCTGTCCACTGTCCTCCGTCCTCTGTCCTCTGTTCTCCGTCGCCTCGGCCGGAATTCAGCAGTTGGTAACCCGTTTTCGTTTTATGATTTCTGCCCAGAAAAACTGTACTGCCAACAGCCACTGGCAGTGGCAGTGGCAGTGGCAGTGGCACTCAACCTTCTTGTTGCCTAGTCCACTGCTGCTGCAGCTACTGGTGGTGCTGGTGATGCTGATGCTGCTGCTGCTGCTGCTGTTGCTGCTGTTGGTGACGTCTATCTGGTATCCGCAGGCCAACTCGTTGATGCCTAAGTGACGCTGTCCTTGGGCCAAGTCCCGGTCACCGGTCACCGTTTGCCGCTTATTGCGATTGCCTCGATCAATGCCTGGGATTTGTTATTGGTGGCCGAAAGCTCGCAATGCTTCGGTGTCATTTCCTGCAACTGTAAATGCATGTGGATGCCACACTATTGTCCATTCCCCCAACTACCCCTTTTTCGTTCCCTTCTTCCTCCTCCCACATGTCCCTTTCCTCAATCATGTCAGTTGCAAAAACTCAAAACTCAATGAGTTTTGGCTTTTGTTTAGCGGGTGTTGCCTACCATTTGCCTTTACAGCAATTCAGTTCCTCTGCTGTTCCCCACACTCCCACTCCCCATACCCCCACACTCGCACCCAATCACCCACCATCCGCCAGAGTTCTGCTCCTGTTGTCCTGTCCCCATTTTCTACCGCGCCCGTTGCTGGTGAGAAAATTGTGTTGTGTTGTGGCATTTTGGTTGCGAAGGGTCGCCTGGCATCAACACACATCCACACACACACACACACACATACACACATACACACATAAGCATTTCTACTAGGTAACGTACCCCTGCCCAGCGACCGATTGCAATTCTGGCTGCCCGTTGGGTGCGTGGCGCATTAGCTAGTCCCAAAAGCCAAACTCTGCCCTGTCTCTGTCATATTGTTGTTGTTGTTGTTGTTGTTGTTTGCTGCTGCTGCTACGATTGTTGTTGTTTGCATTTTACCTGCAACGTCGCTTCGCATAAAATGCAATGAACTCACAGTCAGCACTGTCAAGGATGTGCACGTGTATGTGTAAAGTGTGTGAATGTGTTTCATGTGTGTGTATGTATCATTGTGTGTGTGTGTGTGTGTGTTTATGTATGTGTATGTATGGGTTTGTTCTCCAGCTCTTCTATTGCCTTCACTCTTGTTCCCGCCAGCAAAACACGCCCTGCTCGACTCCCTGTCCCTGTCCCTGGCCCTGCCCCCGTTGCTGTCCTGTCCCCGTCGCTGTCCCCCGACGTTGTCCCTGTGCATTTTTCCCCATTTTCCGTCTATTTGGTTTTATTTTGCCCACGACTCCCGCACGTCCAAACATCCTGAATGTTGCACGTTAGTCTTGCCTCGCCAGCCACCAAATGCATTTCCATTTAACATGCCAGCATTCGGGGGCAACGCGTGCAGGAATGAAAGGATGGCAGATGGCTTCCCAGTGGGGTAAGCGGCTGGCAAGGAGCTGGAGGCGAGTGGCAAGTGGCAAGCGTCAACTGGCTGGGTGCTGGGGGGCGGGGGTGCGGGGGTGTGGGGGGTGTGGTATATGGATTATGGGGTATCGGGTATAGCGTACGGAATATGGGTATATGCTATATGGTCACGGGCATTCGTACACTTCGATGCAGACGGCGGAGGGTCAGGTGGGTGGCTGCCACCCATATTCCATTTTCCATTTTCCATTTTCCATTTCCCTATTTCCCATCACCCTTTTTGCCATTTCCCCAACAACCAACAACCATCAGCCGACAGCCGACAACCAACAACCGACAACCGACATCCACTTGCAATTGAATTGTTTTTCCCCGTGCAACAGTTTTGTGCGATTTCCTCTTCACAAATTTTCCGTGGAAAACGTTTTTCACGTAAATCGAAAGTTGAAAAAAAAAAATGTAGTTTTTTAAGCATTTCTGAAAACATTTTTAATTGATTACTTTTGATAATTTCTAAACATCTTCAATATCCACTCCATGTCCACGCCCTTCCATCTCGAACACATTTCAATTATTAAGCCCAAGGATATGAATAACTGTGCTTTTTCAAAAAAAAAAAGGATTACAGGATATTGAATCAGTTTGGCTGGGATTACAATTGTTGAGAATGTTGAGAGCAGCAACTAGCGAATTGGGAAATCATATGAAAGTTTTTTAATAGAGATTAATCCACGATTTCATTAACCCACCAAATAGTGTCCTGTACAAGATTATCCTGGAGTGAGTCTACTTTGACATTATTAAACATATAAGCATTAAGAAAAAAGGATCCAACTCGAGTCGCCTATTATAAATGTACAAAAAGTATATTATACAAACTTTCAAAAAGATTTTCTGATGATCATCGAAATCAATCATTTTGAAATGCGTAAGGTCCTCCCAAGGATCAATCCAAGAATTCAATTTAAATCAGATTTCCAACGAAGATTTCCAAGATATTTGCTTATTATTTTTAAGTTGGAAAACACAATTTGTTACTTTCTTATGTTACTAAATGTATTGGACATTTGAAAGGAAAAACAATGAAATTTCAATGCAAATTTAAATCTTTAACCCATAGCCTGCTACATGTCATCGTTTGTACCACATTTTCGGATTCAAGTTTTTCATAGATAAGAAACTGATTTTGTTTTTGCTGTTGTTGTTGTTGTTGTTGTTGTTGTAACCGCATTTTGGTTAAAAATTAAGCGAGACAATAATAAAAATAATGTAAGTAGAAATGTATGTGTGTGTTAGTGTGTGTTTGTGTGTGTGTGTGTGTGTCTACTGTTTGCTGTGTGTGTTTGTACATTGGAAAGTTGCTGCCGTGAAGAGTTGAGAGTCCGCATTGCCCGCTGAGCTTCTCCGGCAGCTGTCACTTGGCCAGCGTCACCTTCATACCCATGCTTCCCCCCCTTTTCTCTCTCACTCTCACACACACACACACACACACATTTATAAACACTCGCATTTGACTTCAGCTCATAGACAGAGCGCGGGCGGCTTTGGCGGCTGCCTTTGAATGATGCTTTGGTTTCATAACTAACCGTTTTTTTGTTTCTCAGTTCCCATTTCTTGGTTTCAACTCCCCACTTCCCGCTCCCCACTCACCACTCCTCCACCCCTCTACACTCACACACTGACTGTGTTGCAAGTGTAGGTAAAGGTAATGTTTACCATTTCCGCTTGTCGCTTCGCAGACGTCAGCGTGGGTACAATGAAATTTTTGGACGTGAACGTGAACCGAAAGACGTCGCTAGTTTGAGTTTTGAGTTTTAGTTTTTTTTTTTTTTTTAAGTTTTTTAGTTTTTAAAGTTTTATTTTTTTTCCCCATTTTTTTCCTTCGTCTTTTAGGTGTTTTTTTTCGGATTTGTTGGGTACGCGTTATATGAGATGCATGTCAACTTTTCGGTTGTTGCCACCGAAATTCATTTACCTAACGGTTTTTATTATGCCTTTGCCTTTTTTGGCCAAATGCGTGCCAAGGAAATAGAAAGTGCACAGAAAGCGCTCTAGGAGGAGAAGGCGGACGACAACCCGACAAACCGACAAACCGACAACAAGAAAATGAAAGAGCAAAATAAAAAACAATAACAAAAACAGTAACAAAAACAAAAACAAAAACAAAAACAGAAAAGAAATTAAGCGACTAGAAATTTGCACTAAAAACAATAATACCGAATGCCTCGAAGATGATATGGGGGTTACATATAAGAAAGAAAAAAATAATATACATAAAATTGTTACAGGTTTGTTCATAACTCGCGTCTCTTTTATAAGAAAGAAAGGGTTACGAAACGAGTGGGAAGATACAAAGCTGAAGATATGGGAGTTCTCTTATTCATCCAGTGTTTCGGAGTCTCTGCGAGTGGGAAGAATATTTAGAAAAGTTTCTCATCTGACATTCCTAAGAAACTCCTAACTTATTTCTTGCTTTTTTGTTCTATCCAAAAATTAGAAGACGAATTCATTCAGTGTTTCGGAGTCTTTGGAAAGGGGAAGAAGTTTTTCATCTGACATTCCTAAGAAACTTCTAACTTATTCGTTGCTTCTTCTATTTTTCCGAAAGTTAGGAGAAAAATTCATTTAATGTTTCGGAGTCTTTTTGAGAAGAAAAAATTCTGTTACACAAAATTCTCATCTGAGATTCTGAAGAAACTCCTAACTTCTTTCTTGCTTCTTCTTTTTATCCGAAAGTTAGAAGACGAATTCATTCAGTGTTTCGGAGTCTTTTGGGAAGGGGAAGAATCTTTAGAGAAGTTTTTCATCTGACATTCCTAAGAAACTTCTAACTTATTCGTTGCTTCTTCTATTTTTCCGAAAGTTAGGAGAAGAATTCATTTAATATTTAGGAGTCTTTTTGAGAAGAAAAATTGTTGTTACACAAAATTCTCATCTGACATTCTTATGAAACTCCTAACTTCTTTCTTGCTTCTTCTTTTTATCCGAAAGTTAGAAGACAAATTCATTCAGTGTTTCGGAGTCTTTGGGAAGAGAAACAATCTTTAGAGAAGTTTCTCATCTGACATTCCTAAGAAACTTCTAACTTATTCGTTGCTTCTTCTATCTTTCCGAAAATTAGAAAAAAACTACAAATATCTCTTCTTATTCATCCAATGTTTCGGAATCTATGGAGAAGCTTCTTGTCTGACTTTCCCAAGAAATTTATCTTATTTTTTGCTTCTTTTTTTCTTTCCGAAAGTTAGAAGAATTTACCAATATCCCATCTCTATGTAAGTGTAGAATGTGTTTTCAATCTTCTTCCCATCGCTAAGAGAGATCAAACGTTCTTTGAACTTATCCATTGTTTCTCTCTTCACATCAAGAATTTGCCTGCTTTTGAACTTTCTTTCAATTTCTGATGAAACTGCCAACACTTGAGTTTCGTAAAAGCGGCTTTTCATTTCTATCGCTTTGCTTCTCTAATCCCAAGAGGAGATCAATTGTTCTGTTTGCTTCTTCGTTGCTTCTCGCTTTTGCATGCTTTCATCCTCTTTCCTAATTTGAGTTCCCTTGGCGATTACCTAATGAACCCCTGAGTAGGGTAATTTAAGGCGTTTAACTTTGAAAGCCTACGGAATCCTGGGCGAAATGCTAGCAGCAACTGTTGCAGTTGCAATCGCAGCTGCAAATGCAACAGCAGCACAACAACAACAACACTTTTGAGCTTTTGCTAATTGCATCAAATTTTCGTTCTGATTTTGATTCAGATTACAAACTTGGACTTTGACTTGATGCTGATCGCTAGTTGCTGGTTGCTGGCTGCTGGTTGCTAGTTGCTGGTTCCTGCCGCATGGCTAGTGGCAGCAACAGCGGCAACCTGCAATCATTGCAGTCAGATTTTAACTCAGTTCGTCAGTAGCCATAGCAACAACAGCGGCAGTCACTCTGCTGGCCTCATTATGTTCAAACATATTTCATATGCCAGCAACAATAGCAACAATAGCAACAAGAAAGCAACAACAACAACAACAACAACAACAACAACAACAACAACAGCAGCAGCAGCAGCAGCAGCAGCAGCCGCAGCCACAGACAAGCGATTGCTGAAGAAGCAACAACAACCAAAGGAGAAAAACGTAGCAGAGTTGTTGCTGCTTCTGTTATTGTTGTTGTTATTGCTGCTGCTGCTGCTATTGTTGCTGTTGTTTTTGCCGTTGTTGTTGTTGTTGTTGTTGTTGTCATAACTGTGTTTTGTTGTGCTCAGACTTTGGCTGCTGTTGCTGTCCGGTGAAAGTAATCATCAACAACATTAAGCGAGGTAAACAAACTACAAAATACAAACTCAACAGCAACAGCAACAATAACAAATACTGTAACAACAATAATAGTAACAGCAACAGCAACAACAACAACAGCAACAACAACAGCAACATTAAATGGAGCTACACTCGCCAAAAGTTCATTTGAACTGCGAGACTTTGGCCTAAGCCGAGAATCTGTTCGTTCCGGGGGCATAGACTAAGCGGCAACGCTGTGAGCCATTGGGTGGGCTAGAAAAGGGATTGGAGGGGGCCGTTGGGGGCAGGGAGAATTCCGGCAGCCACTGCAGCCCCAATGCCAGAAGAAAGGTTGAAGAACCACAAAGAGATACGATTATGATGATTTCTAATTGAAAAAGAAACAACAACAGGGAAAGAGTAGGAATAACGATGGATGGAAGGGGAGCGGCAGGGGATGGGGTTGGGGATGGTGATGGTGATGGTGGCACCGACACACTGTGAGGGGGTGGGGAGGTGAGGGGGATAGCGCACACAAATGGGCAAGCCAGCGAGTGAGCAGGCAAAGAAGTTGAGTACAAAGAAAGAGAAGTAAAAATACAACAACAGGAAAAAAAATGAAACGAAATTTCATTAAAACGTTTGCACAAATAAAATAAGTGCTGCAAAAAGCAGAAAAAAGAGTAGCAACAAAAACAAAAACAAAAACAACAACAAAAAGCAAAAAACAAAAACAAAAGCAGCAACAACAGCAACAGCAAAAGAAACTGAAACGAGGTCAACGGAGGTCAACACATTTTATGTACCGAACCCGAACTACTTCATACTCTACTAAATATTTGTATGACGACGACGACGACGACGGCGACGACGGCAGCGACGCTGGCAGAGATTCACATTCGTATGCGTGTGAGTCTGTGCAGTGTCTAAGTGTGTAAATGCCTGCGAGTAAGCGGAAGAGAGAGCGAGAGAGAGAGAGAGAGCGAGAGAGCGAGCGTATTGGTGCATAGACAGGGAGATTGCAGTTAGCTTTGGGCTTGAAACTTCAAGCCGATGTTAGCGTCAACTACGACGCCGACTGCGACGCCAGCGTCGCTCGTATGCATAAGCCAGCAGCTTGAAAGTGCGGGAATTGGTGAATGGTGAGCGGTGCGCAGGCCGCGGGCCGCGGGCTGCATAAACTAAATCAAACAAAAGGCAAACGGCAAAAAGTGGAACGACGGGGCGACGTGTCTGGGGAGCATTTGCTGCGCTTCAATTGAGTTTTAGTTTTAGTTTTCTTCATGTTGTTGTTGGTGTTGTTGCTGCTGCTGCTGCTGTTGCTGTTGCTGTTGCTGCTGCTGATGTTGTTATTGTTGCTGTTGTTGATTTGATTTTCAACTATTTGAGGGCAACGACGGCGACAAAATGAACACCAACAACAGCAACAAACGGCGCAAAACTCGTTCGACTAACTGAATTGTGTTGTTGCTGCGGTGTCAGGGCAGCAGCAGCAGCAGCGACAGCAGCAGCAGCGACAACAGCAGCGACAGCGACAGCGACAGCGGCTACATGGTATTCGCCTCATGACTTGGCAAATGCGCTCGCCAACATTATCGTCTTGACCATCTCGTGAACTTCATTTGCAAACGTTGGAGCAACATTTGTTGTGGCGATAGAAACTGTGCGAGTGGAAGGGAGACGGATGATGGATGGCAGAGTAGGTTGGATGGGCAGCAGTGGCTGTGCGGCTGGACGGGGGCAATGCTGTTGGGCAGCCAACATAATTCATTTGTATAGCCATTGGTACTTCCCATCCTCCCCACCCCCGTCTAAACTACTCACTCCCCGCTCCTGATGGCCATTGCAGTTGCGACTGTGGCTCTTGCTGCTGCTGCTGCTGCTGCTGCTGCTCCCTACACCCTACAGTCAGCCACACAACAACTGCCGCGACGGCCGCCACCGCCACCGCCACCGCCACCGCCACCGCCGCTGCTGCTGCTGCTGTTGGCACAGCAAGTGTTGCCAACTTTATGGCATTTACAAATACAATTACATTAGCGGGCGCTGTGAACGGCGTTGGCCTCTGCGGCATTAGCTTTGCCGTTACTTTTGCAATTGCCCCAACCAAACGATGTGAGAGATGTTCGCTCAGCGTTAACTGTTTTTCGTGTTTGTTGGTTGTTACTTTTGTTGTTGTTGCTGTTGTTGTTGCTGGTGTCGCAGTTGTTGTTGCTGCTGGTCAAGTCCGCAACTAATTTGCATTTTTGCTGGGCCGCCCTAAAAACAACTGAACAATCCCCGAAAACTTATCTCCAATTTCTGCCAATCGTCGTCATTTTGTCTCCCTTTTTAAAGCTCAACTTTTGATTTATTACCAGGAATTTTACAGGTTTTTTATTTTATTTCATTTTGTTTTTGTTTTCTGTTTTTTGTTTTCCTTTTTTTTTGTTTGTTTTTTGTTTCTTGCTTTCTGTTCACTTCTCATTTCTAAGGTGACAAATAGATTTTACGTAATTTGTAACTGTAGATACTTTAATTGACATTCCACTCAATTCTGACTTTATTTCCTTAAGCTCTCCTCTTATGCAACTTTGAAGCGATTAATCGCTTTGTGATTTATGACACTTCGAAGTATCTGGGGAATTGAAAGGTGTATCTTTGGCTTCATTAAGTCAGCAATAAAAACAATTGGAAAAGTGCAAATAAAATAGCCTTTTTATAATCCACATAATTGATATAACGGTTATTTCCAAGAAACCCATTTTATTGTTTCCATCATAATTTTATATCATTTTTCGTGTCACGTGAAAATATTTTGATTTTTGGGAGCCCATAAATAAATATTTAAGGAAATAAATAAATTAATTAATAACTATACTATAATAATAATAAACTATAAAATAATATCATACAATAATAATATGTAATATAATAATATTATTAAATATAATAATAACATATAATATAATTATAATATATAATATAATAATAAAATAATAATATTTAATATATAAGAAATATAATAATATAGTATTACATAAAAAATAAATATTTAGGGAATTTATTTTTAAAGATGTTTTTATATTAAATCTACTTAACTCTCTTTATTCTTATTTTAACATTAAATGATGGAACATTTTAATATTTAAATTTATTCTTATTAATATTCCTGATTTCTGATTAATATCGTAATAGTCGTGATGATTATACAAAGTCTAAATAAGAGAGTAACAAAAAATAATCGTAATAATTGATTAATTATAAAGATTATAATAATTAATTTTAATTAGATTAGTGAGTCTCTTCAGTAAAAGCTGATCATATTTAAAGATCATTTAAGTCAAATCTATGTAAAGGGTATTCTTTGGTCAACCTAGGAAAACTGCAGAGAAAAGGCATATCACTATAAGAATCAACTTAAATTATAATATTATTATTATATATATATATAAGCTAATAAATAAATAATATATCTAATAATTAACATCATTATTATAATAACATTTTATATATAATATATTCCCCAATAAAGCAAAAATAATGTTTAATATAAATTAAATATAATTTAAATATGATATATAATATAACTGTAATACCCACGCCTGATATATTACATTTGATAAATAAAAAATTAAATAATAATAATAATAATAAAAAATCAATTTATTAATAAATTATTATAACGAACATAAAGAAAAAATAGATAGAAATAATGTTGTAATATAATAAAAAAAATATATAAATATAAAAAAATATCAAATTAATTATTAATATTAAAATAATAAAATTTTAAGGCTGGTTGTATTATGGCGATTGATTAAATTATAATATAAAATATATAAAATATATAAAAAATTAAATAATTAAAATTTAAAAAATTATATTAATAATTATAAAAAAATGTAATATCAAATATATTATTTTAATAATAATTTAAATATAATAATTATAATATAAGAAATATAATAATTACAATATAACAGATATTATAATAAAAGTAATAAAATAAATATAATTAATATAATGAGTATAATATTTCAAATTTAAAATACTATAATTATTATTATATTTATTTTATTTATATTATAATTATTATTATATTTATTTTGTCTATTAAATTTGAATTATTTTTATTTAATATATAATAAAAATAATTCAAATTTAATAGATATAATAAATATAATAATAATTATAGTATATTGAATAATAACAATTGAGAAGGAAATTAATAATCGAGGAGCGCTTTATCGAAGCAAGAACTGAGCTCCCAAGAACTGAGGCCGGATAGGATTTCCCCCTATTTTTGTATTTGGGCAGACAGAAGTTGGGCAAATATAAGGGAAGTGAATGAATTTATCATTGGAAAATCAAGAAGGAGATAATCATCGGATTCTTGGACTATATAAACGATGCATTTCCTGTGCAGTTTCCACCTTTGATTATTTATGATGAATGAAAAGTATTTTTTGTTTCAGGTGAGGTTTTCGAGTGGCTTTAGGGGAATAAATAAACACTTTGCAGGTTGTCAAGAGGCAACCACATTTTGGGTCCTGGTGCGACAGCTGAGCCCCAGATCTGGACAATTATTGACACGTGCTGCTCCACAGGAGAAGAACTGAAGAGTCCCACAGCTCAAGAGTCTCAATAGTTGAGGAGCTGAGGGGAGGCGGGGTGCACGGGGGAGATTTTCTTTTGACCGCAAATGCATTTCCGGGGAGTTCAGCTGTTGATTCCGGCTCCTTCTACCTCCCTCCCCACCGTCTGTCCAACTATCTACCGTCTACCGTCTACTGTCTACTGTCTGTTGCTCAGTGCTGGATGCCCCGCTGCCCGCTGCCTGCTGCCTGATGCCTGATGCCTGCTGCCTGCTGCATGATGACTGCTGCCTGCTGCATGGTGACTGCTGCTGTCTGGTGCCTGGTGAATGCCGCCTGCTGTTTGTTGTCGATATTATCTGCAATTAAATACTCAATGCACAGAGCAGCGAACAGGACAAAACAAGTAAAAATTTCAATAACTAAAAACGCACATGTCCTGTCGGGACGCTGATGATGAAGTAGGGACACAGAGACAGGCCCAGACAGAGGCAGAGGCAGAGACACAGGCAGAGGCAGAGTCAGAGGCACAGGCAGAAGCAGAAGGAGAAGCAAAACCATGACTAGGGACATGAAGGGAGAGCGGGACAGATGGACAGAGGGGCAGGGATAAGCAGATGTTAAAGCGGTGCACAGAAAACTGTTGGAGCGCGTCCTGCATTGCATCCCCTTGTCCTTCATTCCGTAGCGTCCTGCGCATTTCTCCTGCCTACACGCGGCGTTCGCGTTTGCGCCTGCGCAGTTCGCGTCTTCCTTTTTGTAATTTTTTTTCTCCTATTTTTTAGCTCGTTTGGGGCAGCAACCGCTACACATGCCCCGAAAATTATCCCCTAAATGCCGCTTGTCAATTGGATGAAGCTTCCTGCGCAGTTTGCGGCTCATCAGCGTCAGCCACAGGGCTGCGCCACGGATCGAACTGCACTGAGCAAAAAGCCAACTGAGTATCAATATATCTCAAATAATCCCAATACTGAGTCTTTAGCCGTTTGTCAATTGATCGATACATCAACTCATCGATTTATCAATTCATCGATTTATCAATTCATCAATTTATCAATTCATCGATTCATCAATTCATCAATTTATTGATTTATAAATTCATCAACTCATCAATTCATTAACTCGATATCATATTATGAGCTGCCGCATTCGACACACTCATCCATTTCTCTCAGTGTACCGAGCGTAAACTCCGACCCAGAGCCGTACTTATCATCAACCCCTATATCATAAACACAAAAGACTGCACAGATACCGCAGCGGCCTCCTTACTAATTGGTTGGCCCTGACACGCGTCATGCTCTTCAGTGGACAACTGTGGCAACTGCAACTGCAACTGCAACTGCAACGGCGACTGCAACGGCGACTGCAACTGCAACTGCAACTGCGAAAGGTGAAATTTTATATCATTTTCTCACTCACATTCTCTCCCTCTCCCTCTCCCTCACTCTTTCTCTCTCCCACTCTCTCTCTCTCTCTCTGCATCTCTTGTGCTCTGACTGATCGTGCTTGTGTGTGTGTGTGTGTGTGTGTTGTCTTTTGTTTGGCCCAGTTGTTGGTGCTACCTACGCAAATGCTGCTTCCTAGGCCCGCTTTTTGTGCCTCTTCCAAGTTGCATTGGGCACAACCTTTCCCAGTTACCAGTAACTAGTTCCCAGTTCCCAGTTCCCAGTTCCCAGTTCCCAGTTCTCAGTTCCACATTCCCATTTACCATTTACCATTTCCCATTTCTCCATTCTGTGTGTGTGTGTGCTTTGCGCTTGTGTGCGTTGATTTTCCTAAGCGCTGCCAATCAACAGACACACAAGCGCTGAAAGAAAGGTGCCACAAAGAGAAGAAAGCAATGGACTGGCATTTTTATGAATGGCCCACGACCCATTCCCCATTTGTTCTAAGTGACACCCAAGACAAAGAAAAACCAGAAAAGAGACGACTAACTTCTCGATTGCCCCATGGGCTGAACTGTTTACCAAGTGGCCTAAAACAGACTCACACACACACACGCACACACATACAATACATTGCTAGCCAGACACTCGAGGTCACGTGATTAGTGTCACCTTAACGATCGTCGTACCAGGCGAGTCCTTCGCCTGTCGCCATCGTCGGCCAGAGTTCAAAGCAATCAGGAGTATTCCATAATTTCATTTAATGGACCTTCAAACCCGCAAACGCAATGCAAAATTAATGAGTGGCAGGATAAAAAGGATACACATTAATTAAAAGAAGCATAAACAATGACTCCGGGATACCCTTTCCATGCCAAGGAAGGAGGCTGAGAAAAATTCGACAGGTTTTCCTGGAACTAAAAATGCTTGAGTCTTCCTCACAGTCACTAATATCCTTATTGCTAGGATTTTAATTGAAAATTTTTTTTAATAATATTTTTAAATATTTTTAAATAATTTTTAATTTTTAATATATATAATTTTTGAATAAATTCTGCCCGCAAATATTTCATTTTAGGGAATTTCGGGTGAGAGCCCTAAATAAATAACAAAAAAAAAGGATGTCAAATTTTAAAGAAATTTGTTAATTGTAATAAATATTAAATTAATTTATATAAATATTAAATAATTTAATTAAAATATGAATAATATAAATTTTAAATAATATTAAATATTAAAAAAATTTCAAACAATTTCTGTATTTTATACTTATTTTGTCTTCTTATTCTATTAAATAAATTAAAAATTAAAATATTCTGAAAAATTTTAATGATATTTTATTAAATATTAAATAAGTGGTGCCCAATACTTCTTATATGGTTAAATTAAAAAAATTAAAATAAAATAAATATACTTATTTTATAAATAAAATTATAGTTCAGCTAAAGTCAAAATAAATTAAAGTAAATTAACGTAAATAAATTAATTACAATATTTTTATAATATAAAATAATAATTTATTTATTTATTTTTTATATATACATACGACAAATTTAATATATTTAAGTAAACATTTAATTGGTCAATTTATTAATTTTTTATTATATTTTTTTTTATTTATTCTTTAAAAATTATTTATCTTTAGCATGTAATTAATTATCTAATTTCTCATTTAACTAATTATTAATTATTAAATAATTATTATTATTAATTATTAAATAAAGAGAAGCTTTCAAATTAATTAATTATATTTTCAACTAGATTTTTATTCTAACTTTAAACTGTATCCTCACATTTAACTGTATCCTTATCCATATCTGTATCTGTATCTGTGTATTCCCGTCATATTGGAAGGAGTTGCAAGGCGAGTGAATTTTTTGATGTACTCAAATTAATTGTGGACTCAAAGCTCCTAAATTCTTGCGGTTAGCGTATCGAAGCATCGGTGGTGCTTGAGCCACAGTAGCGACAGATGTTACCACATCGAATTGTATTAATATATATATATGAATATATATAAGCCGTTATGGGTACAAATATGTTCCTATATGCATGTCGGGCTGGCAGCTTGACGAGTGGCTTGTCGAGGCTCTTCAACTACCCCCGCCATCCCCTGGCACACCCAGGCATCAGATGAGCCCTCGTTAGCACTTGAGTGGCCGATGGGGTGGGTTCTAGCCGGCTGATCGGCTCAACATTAGCCTTCTCTGCCAACCCCTCTACACCCCGCCCCGTGCGAGCCACCCTCTCGTGCGGCTAATCAATCGAACGTCATGTTAAACCAATGCCAGACTCTGGGAGCGAGTGAAAGGAAAGAAAGGCCACCAAACAAGTTAGAAATTTTTTTTATATTTTTCTTATGTTTTTTCTTTTTCTCTTTATTTGTTTTTTCGATATTTTTTTCTTTTTTTTTTTTCTTCTCATTTTTACCATCTAATTTTTTTCTTACTTTTATTTATTTATTTTTTTTTTTTTGTTTTGAATTGCATTGACGACGCATCATTAAAATATTTTCCATTGCCTGTTGTTGTTGCTGTTATTATTGTTGTTGTTGTTGTTGTTGTTGTTGTCTGGTGTTAAATCAAAAACCACTTGAACGAAATAAAATCTTTCTCACAGTCGGCGACGATGGCGCGAGAAAGAAAAGAATTGGGAACGGGATCGAGAGTGGGAAACGAGCGGCGGATGGGGGCCGTCACGGGAGTGGGAGGGAAAGAAAACGTGCGGGGAGAAGCGAGGCAAACAAATTATGAGAACGAATAACAACAACAACAACAACAACAAAGGAAATACAAAAAAATAAAGAACTAAGCCGAAGAAGTCTCAAAGAATGTCTGGTTTTGTTCTTGTTTCTTGAGCCGCTGTTGTTGTTGTTGTTGTTGTTTTAGCTGTTGCTGTTGCTGTTGTTGCTGTTAAATTGATGACAAGAAGATCTCAGAGGAAAAAACGGACAAGCGTGCGCTTCAAATGTATCTGCATAGGCCGAAGATACTTTATTTGGCTCCCAGAGTATCTTTTGTTGACCGTGACGATTTCTCGTGTACCTGGCGACGAATTCGAGCAAAAAACAAAAAAAAAAAAAAAAATAAAAAATAAAAAAAATATAAAGCGAGACAAAACACTGAACGAGAATTAAAAGAAGAATAGAAGTAATAAATATGGGAATAAGAATAAGACAAGTAAGATACACACTCAACACACATAATAAGTCAATAATCAAAAAGAGAACGACTGACGTTTAGACGGATGTGTGTGCGACGTATATAGATATATATATATACATATAGATATATACATGAATCTATATCGTATATAAGGCCGCATATGATATGTACTCACACACACACACACGCACACATCTGTACTCGTTTGGTGGGTTTGATGAATCGCTGGGATCGCTCGGACCGCTTGGATCGGCCGAATCGTCGGATCGATTGGAGCTGCGCTTATCATCATTATTCAAAGCGAGCCACCAACGCGGCCATCGAAATAGAAAACTAATAATAATAACAAGAACGGCAAACAAAAAACAAAAATAAGCAGCAACAACAACAACAACAACAACAACAACAGAAACAACAACAAAAGACAGGGTATAAAAAAAAAAAACAAAACAAGTTTTTGTGGGCGACTTGCGAGTGCATGAAAATGTTAAGTAAAAAATAAGAAAATAAAAAATCAACTCGAAAAGAATTTCTAAAACTCATAAAACAACTGCGACGACGACGACGGCGACGACGGCGACGACGACGACGACGACGGCGACGATGACGGCGACAGCGACGGCGACTGCAACGACTGCGACGAGTTTTGATTTCGATTTGAGAGCCGAGAGTTTGTTGTTGCAGTTGTTGCAGTTGCAGTTGTTGTGTTGTAGATGCCATCGGTTGCATGTAAAGAAACAGAGACGAACAACAACAACAACAACAACAAGAATAACAACAACAACAATAATCAAAAAGGAAAACACATTTCAATTCACACTCTGGACCGGGCGGAGGCCTGGACGCTGATAGAGACACTGGGTGGAGGGGGTGGTGGCGATGGTGGTTGTGGTAGTAGTGGGGGCTTAGGTGTTCATGCCGCATCGACTGACGGTGGCACCAACAACTCGTCATCGTCATCGTCATCGTCGCCGCCGACGTTGTCGTCGTCAATATCAGGTTCGACCGAGGGCTTGAGTTTGGGTTTGGGTTTGGGCTTGGGTTTGGGCCTGGGCCTGGGCTTGGGCTTTTGTGCCCAGGAAAGTGGCAACCAACAACTGGCAACCGGCAACCGGCAACTGGTAACCGGGAATCGAGAATCGGGAACGGTAGAGCCCACGCCCGCGTTATGATTTTGTGGCCATTTTATAACTAACAACATTCCAGTGTCGGCGCCGTCGTCAACGTTGCCTCCCCCTCCCCCTCCTGCCCCCTGCTCACTATCTGCTCACCGGCTCCACACAAAGTTCCCTGGTCGCTGGTCTCTGGTCTCTTGTCTCTGGTCTCTCGTCTCTCGTCTCTGTTCCGGTCCACTCCCGCCCCCTGCCCGCTTGCCCGCTCGCCACTGCTCCCTTTTGTCGGGCCACACACGCCGATTGGACGTTGATGATGAGCCACAGAGACACAGACACACACCGATCGACCAGCAGACGGACCTGCAGACAGACCGACAGACAGACCGACAGACATCCCGTCATTGCCACACTCAGGGGCTGAGTCCGCACCGGCAAAACAACAGTCAGTAGTCGACTGTCGGGAGTCGGCAGTCGGCAGTCGGCAGTCGGAAGTCAAAACCAAAACCAAAACCCAATCCTCAGCTTCATCCCGACTCTGAGCTCTGCCCTGGGGCCGCTTGGTGACAGAAGCGATGGAGCCATGGATGCATTCTGTATGTGGGCAGCTTTCAGTCAGAGTGGGCAGAACTGTATGCCACACACATACATACACACGCACACGCACACACACACACACACACACACCGCACACATGCAAACAATGAAACATGCGTAGCAACTGTTAACCCATTAAAACCTCAGCCATCACAAACCTGAGCGTATAATCATATACGAGGCGGAATATCGAAGTGGAAAACTATCTCAAAGATACATTCCGTCAGACTTCGATTCTAAAACATTAAAAGTTAAGCTAAAGCAACCTATCTTTATCTTTGAGCGTCATTTGTCTTATCTCTAAGATACATTTTTCTCTTTACAAGTTAAATCAAGGCAGAGTTCAAGCTTTAAACTGAAATGCTGTGAGCTATCTTCAGGATACATTTCTACATTCAATTATTTAAACATATCTTTAAGATACTTTCTTTCAGACAGGGAGTACTAGAAGCTATACCAAAGCAACTAAGCAACTTATCTATAAGATACATTCATCATTTATCTTTAAGATACATTTCGCTCAACTTAAGATACTTTCATTCAATTTTAAAAATTCCAGCCAAGTTATCTTTAAGATATGTTTCGCTTAACTTAAAGATACATTCTTAAAGATACTTTAATACAAAACATTACTAAGAGTTTAAGATACATTCTTTAGGTAAATGTCAATTTATCTTTCAGATATATCTATTAAAGTATCTTTAAGAATGTATCTTAAAGTGCTTAATTTAAGATACATTCTTAAAGATACTTTAATACATAACCTTACTAAGAATTTAAGATACATTCTTTAGGTAAAAGTCAATTTATCTTTCAGATATATGTTGCCTATCTTGAAGATACATTCTTAAAGATACTTTAATACATAACTTATCTAAGGCTTTTAGATACATTCGATAGGTAAAAGTCAAATTATTTGATAGATATATTTTGTTTAACTTGAAGATACATTCTTAAAAATATTATAACACATAACCTTACTAAGACCTTAAGATACATTCTCAAGATAAAATTATTATTTTGACAATCTGAAGTTTAGATTGAGAATAATTAAATTATCTTTGAGATACATTTCATCAGCAACATCTGCTCAAGTTATTCTTGTTATCTATAAGATACATTCTCCGCAACTTAAACTAAGACAACTTAAACTAAGTGAGGTAGTTCATCTTCGAGATACATTATCTTAATCCGCAAATCAAGTAGATTTAATTTAATTTATCTGTTTGATTCATTTTACGATAAAATAGATAAATTTAAAAAAAAATATTAAAATTATATAAAATTATGATTCTTAGAATTGAATTAATGATTTTCGATTTGAATTAATGATAATTTTGGATGATTATGTATGATTTACATGGAATTCATATCTGAGATAATTAAAGATTATCTGAAGAGTCTCTTTAAAATTAAAAGATTCCATTAATGAGCTGATTTCTGGATTATCCAGCAGCTTTGACAATGAATCATATTCTGAATCCGAATCATTCGATTTTGGGGTTTCATATTTAAACTTTTATATAGAATTATTTTTTGCATTAATCAATGGGCAATTCTGGAAATGCCCACATGAGGAACTGGGAAACCGTTAGTGGATTGTTTGACCTTTTCTTCGGACTGTTCTATGTAAAGCTCTACAAATAGCCCCATGGATTTATATATAAAAACTTCTGGGCGAGATTCTCCAATGATAAGTGAGTCATTGGCTCTTTCTGAGGATTGTTCCATGAGGGTTTCTTTGGGTAACTTTGAGGGAACTCTTCAGACTCCCCCCATCTCTTTGTGTCTGCCTCCCATTCTCTCTCTATATATCTTAATCTATCTTTCTCCATCTCACTCTTCCGCTCTCTCAGTTTCTATATCTATCTCTCTCTTTCTCTCACTCTATATATGTATGTATATATATATACTTCTCTCTTTCTCTCTCTCTATATATGTATGTATATATATATACTTCTCTCTAATTCTCTACTTCTCTCTCTGTCTCACTCTCCAACTCTCTCAGTCTTTATATTTCTCCCTCTCTCACTCTCTCTTATTAAAAATATATATATATTATGTATATATCCTTTCCTCTATTTCTCTATCTTTATAGTTCTCGCTGTATCCTTTTCTCTATAGCTCTCTCTCTCTCTTTATCTCTCTTTTTTTTCATATATGTATATATATCCTTCTCCCTTTCTTTATCCTTTTCGCTGCCTATTTGTCTCTAATTCTCTCACTCTCCAACTCTCTTATTCTCTATCTCTCTTTCTCTCTCCCTCTCTCTATATGTATATCCCGTAAAATATATATCGCTTTTTCTTTATCCATGTCGCTGTCTCCTTTTCTCTGTTTCTCTCTCTCTATCACAATCTCCAACTCTCTCTTTCCTTTTCTCTTTCTCTTTATCCACCTTATTCATACTCTCTTATTTTTGTTCCCTATTCTGTCGCTCTGGGCCTTTCCTTGGGTTATTCTGAGGATAGTTACCCCTGGACAGATCCGTAGACTGTTCCCTCGCTCTGCGAAGGCGACCTTTGGCAATTGCGCCGTAAAATAAAAGCGAAAATATGCGCGATCATAAAGTGAATTATAATTTTTGGCAAATGATTGTCAACATTTATTTGGCCGCTGGGCAGAGATAAACGTGAAATTGATAAGCCTTTCGACTTGACAGTGTTTAAACATAAAGATCGTTCACTTTATTATTTAAAAGGTTATCAATTTGCTTTTTATCTTCGTTTAATCTGATAAGATTTTAAATTAAATGGCAAGCGAGACGCTGCCCAAATACCCTGCAAACACCCAAGATGATCGCCCCAATCAGAGTCAAGATTTGAGGACGAAGCAAAGGACGAAGTTCCTTTGCGATTAAATGAGATATATTTTTTATATCAAGTTGACTTTATTTTGATTTAAATTAATTAGAAAATTCTTTAAATTTATTTAAAATTACTTTAAAAAACCTAAGGTATTAGCCTGTCGCTCACTTACCCCTGTGCCGCCCAGCCGCTGCTTAAATGGAAGAGATTTTTGGATTTTATCTGCGAATGAAAAGCGATACGAATTTTTGTTAAATTTCTTTGAAATGTATCTGAAAATTTACTTTGTAAATTAGCTTAGTATAAGTGAAGACCTCCCCATTCAGTGTATGTGTGTGTGTGAGTGTGTACGCTTATATCTGTTCCAAATGCTTATCAATGGGAATGGTAGGTAACTTGCATGAGGCCTCGACTGGAAGTCTTGTGGTCGGGCCACATGTTTTGTATAATTATCGTGGTTAATGTCACGACAGTTTTGTCTCTTTTTGGTTTTTAATATTATTTTGTTTTTTTTTATATTTTTTTTTATTTTTTTTTATTTTTTTTTTTTGTATTTCTTTTTATTTTCTGTTTTGTTGCGCTGATAAAAGGCATTTTATCAGTTCTTATTTCAGCGAAGTGTGTGAATGTGCGTGTTTCTCTGCCTGAGTGTCTCTTTATGTCACTGTGTGTGTGTTTGAGTGACAATGTGTGTGTGCGTGTGTGTGTGCGTGTGTGTGTGCGTGTGTGCGGTTGCGTTTTGTTTGCCTTTTAATTAAGTTGAACACAAAAAATTCACGGAATGCCAAACGACGACAATTTACAATTTACTATTGTTTGCCCCGTCGGATGACCTTGAAAGCCTGACCACCAGCAGCAGCAACAACAACAACAGCGACAGCGACAGCAACAGTGGCAACATTGAAAGACACAAGAGCAACAACAATGTGAGCAGCAAGCGTTCGTTTTGGACATCTCGATGCTGGCCCAAAAAATCAACTTTCTTTTGCCAAAGTTGAAAGTTGCGGCTAATTTCGAGATGCGGCCATTAAATGCAGCCGAGCCTAGGTAACAATTATAAGCTTTGGGCTCTGCAAAAATGAAAGTAGACACAAAATTTAGTTGCAACATTTCGTAATGCGCACACACACACGGACACACACACACACACAATGGTCACCCTTTCGCTCCTGTTGCAGCTGAAAACAAAAACAACTTTGACTGAGGCTGCCACTGCCACTGCGAGTGCGAGTGCGGCTGCGGCTGCGGCTACGGCTGCGATTGCCACTGCCACTGCCACTGCAACTGCAACTGCAACTGCGGCATGAGCCATAATCTGCTTGCTGCCCCCGCTCCACATGAGTGGCAAGATGCCTGGACAAATTGCATGGTGCTCGGCGCTTGGCGTTTGGCGCTCAGGAGTTGGCCAATCTTGGCCAAGATGCCGCATAATTAGCCATAATTTATGACTAGAGCAAATATGCCTGCCCCAAACGGTGGCAGCCCCAGATGCAGGCCAAGTGAAAGTGCCACAACATCTCAAATCTCAAATGCGCTGCATGCAAATTGCCCAATTAAGTGGCATATGTCAAAGGACAAGCCAAAGCCGATGACAGCGGATTCTGTGCACTGCGAGAAATGTGGCATGACTTGTGGCAGCCACAAAGCGCATTCCAAAGCAGCAACTAATGATTACATATAATATATATAGCATATAAATATCTGATATTGAACATGATCTTGACTCTATATCCAACTCAGATATCGGTGTTTATATAGACTCTCAGTATTTGAAGATGTGGCAATCGTCTTGTGACTTTGAGTGTACGCGAAACGTATTGGAAACTATCAACAACATTGACCTGCATTGGAAGACGGCAGTAATGGCAGCAGCAGCAGCAACAACAACAAACGACAACAACAACAACAACAACGACACAAACATCATCAGATCATGAAAATGGACGGCTGATGACGGACCAAGAATGCATTTGCATATATATAAGCATATATCTACATATATAAGAGATGAATTTAAGCACACACACACACACACACATGCACACACACACACACACATATATATATATAGATTTATGTACGCATGGTGATTGTGTGTGGCAGTTGCATTTTACAGCTAAGAAATGCATTTCAAAGCCGCCGTCGTATCGCATTTGGGTCTTTTTTATGGGCATGGCCATGGAGTAACGGTAAACGCATTTTTCCACGCCCCAATTGATGGAAACTCTTCACAGATTGCCATACAATGTCGCCCAGTTTCGGCAGCAACAACAACAACAACAATAACTATAAATCGAGGCCTAAAGAGCGGCAACTGAGAATTTGGAGCCCATCGTCGGGCGGTGCCGCCCACGCAACAAATGCAACTTCATAATTCACTCAAATCAAAGGCAGGCAAAGGTGAGGGCGAAGGGTGCAGGGCAGCAACAAAGTGGGAGACAGAAAAAGAGAGAAAAGAAGAGAATAAGAGAGAGAGAGAGAGAGAGAGAAAGATAGGGAGAAAAGAAGAGAATAAGAGAGAGCGAGAAAGAGTAAAAGAGAATGTTTAAGATAAAGTCAACCTTAATGCGTGCGTGTGTCTGTGTGTGTGTATGTGCGTGGGTGTGTGCGTGTGTGTGTAATATACTTGTATAACACTTGTTTGTGCATCTAGAAATTGTGCTCAATTTTCACGCAAAGTCACAGATATTCCCACACACACATACACACGCATATAGAGACGCTTACGCACACGCATACACAGATACGCACACGCACACACACGCACAAAGTAAAGAGATGTGTTCTTGGAGACTCAGCCGCCTTATCAACACAGAAGCATCATCCAGCCCAAGATGCCTTTATCTCTCTCTCAGTTTGAGTCGTTTCGGAACAGGCGCGCAGCAAGCGGCAGAGAGCGCCCCACTCAGCGACTCATCAGCAGCGGGACAGGGAGCGGGACCGGGATCGGGAGCGGAAGCGGGAGAGCATGCGGTGGAGCGGCAGCGGTAGAAGCAACGGCAGTTACGGGGAATCGTTGGGAGCACAAGTTCTGGAAGCAGACCAAAAGGGTGGCAGGGGCGTTCGATAGTCGCTTTTTGCCGGGCTGCCGGGTTGCCGGGTTGCCGGCAATGCGACTCGTTGTGGGGGCTCTGGAGTGCGCACAACTTGCCAAATATATACAATGGGCGAAATGTGCGAAAACCCGAAGCAGCGCACTGCCAGCGCACTGCTAGCGCACGGGCAGCGCTCAGGCAGCAGAGGAGTCTGAAAAACTGGAAATGGAGAAGCCAAAGATAAAAGGCATGGAAAGCGCTGAGAGAACAGAGAACAAAGTTAATGCTTAGAACAACACACACATGTGGCGGGTGGCAGCTCTACGAGTGTAGAGTGGTTGGGGGAGTGGGTAGGGGAGGGGGGGAAAGGATTGCGAGCTAAGGCGTTAACTGAGAGCACAAATGAATCGAAATGCAAGTCCAAAGCATCGCCAAACGTCAACCCACAAGTCGAAGAGTCGCATGAGCCGCAGTTATAGCCATGGTCATAGCTATAACCATGCCCATAGTCGTCACTTGCTGGCTATCGGCATGTGTGTGTGTGCGTGTGTGTGTGTGTGTGTGTGTAAGTAAAGAGCTTGAAAGTGATGCGACTGCCACTTGCAGCTCCCCCAGCGCCCACTTCTAATGGATTCCGCGAGGGCCACTCGCCGGCAACGGGGCGTATTAAGCGCAGCTTCTGTACGTCTTTCCTTTTTTTATTTATTTTTTGACTGCTAAGAATGTGACAGATATAAATAAATACATATACAAACATAGATAAATATACACACATATATAAGTACACACATACATGCACATAATACATAAAGAGGAATAGAAGAGTTCGCAGGAACGGGACAATCGCAAGGAGGAAACATTGAAAGTCGAGAGTGTAGAGTGTTGATTGCACTTTGTGTGGGAATGAATCGCGAGATGTGCACCTGATGCCCTACCAAATGGCGGGCATATCGGCAATGGGACACATTTCAGCGGATGCCATCGAAAATATAGGCTTAACCTTAGGGAAGTTCCAGAATAATTTCAATATTGGAACTGCACCTTCAGCTCTCAGTCTCTCACATTAAATGTGGAATGAACTAGTTCTGCAGCCAGTTGAATCTTGAATGAACTACAAAACGAAATAATCGTTTCTTGATAATCCCCAATCGAAGCTCAGTATTTGCGAACTAGAAGAAGACGAAGAAGAAGAAGAAGAAGAAAGAGAAGAAGAAGAAAAAGAAGAAGTGGAAGAAGCGTTGATTGATTCTTTAGCAGCTTAGAACCAGTTGCGTACCAGCTGTGAACTAGTTGCGAACCAGTTAAAAACTAGTTACATTCGCAGTTGCAGCCCAATTATGAACCATTTGTCAAACAGCTGTGAACTAGTTGTGAACCGAACTGCGAACTGCGTCGCTAAATGAACTTGACCCATTTAAACGAAGCTTGAACCAAACACCGAAATCTCCCAGGTACATGTGACCCAAGTACCAGATGGCAGTCAATTGGATTACGGATTGAGGACATTAAAAACACAGCCTTGGGTAGGGTATCCGCTATTCGGCGTGTGATTGGGACTTTGGTTTGGCTTTGTTGTCGACGGACTGCAGTCACTCGACGAGTGGGTGGCCATCTACTTAGAGCGGACGATGACGTGCGTGTGGATGGGGTTCTGGATGGGGATGGGGATGGGGATGGGGAAGGGGAAGGGGGTGGTTGGGCCGATGGCAACAGTCAAGCCGTAGCACTGACAATGAAGCCATCATTGCTGGCTGCCTGTGCATCAATTGCAACCCCCAATGGAGATGCCCAATACCCGCTCCAGTTCCCGCTTCCACCCAAGTCCAGTTCCAGTTTGCAGTTTGCAGTCGAAATCCCAATTCCAAGCCCAAGCTCAAGCCCAAGCCAAAACCCAAACCCAAACCCAAACCCAGTACGAGTTCCATTCTCAGTCCATGGCATGCACTTAACACAGTTTTACATGACAGTCACACATTCGCATTCCCGCACACACATCCGCACACACACTCGCACCCACACTCGTTCCCATTCCCCCATCCCCTCCCCCTCTCCCTACCCATCCCTATCCCTTTCCCTATTCCCTTTCCCGTTTCTCTTTGCTGCCCCATCCCAGTGTCGTCTTCCTCTGACTGTCTCTCAATCGTTCACATTCTCTGCAGCTCCTCACTCTCTCTTTCTCTTCCACTCTCAATCGCTCTCTCTCTCTCTCTCTTCCTCGCTCTCTTTTGTCAGCCGCTCTTGTGGGTTAGGTGCCTCGTTTGGGGCACTGAGAAAATCGCTCATTTTCAATAAAAATAGCTTAAAATTCGAACAGGCGCTCAGAGGCGCAGACACGTGTCCGTCCGCCTTTTATCGAAAAGCACTGCAAATGTTCTGAGCTCTTGTTGCGTCGCTGTTGACGTCGACTGTGACGTCGACTGTGACAGCGACTGTGACTGCGACTGAGGCTGAGACTGCGAGTGCGAGTGCGAGTGCGACTGAGAATGAGTTTATTTTTGGGGACAGGCAAATTTGTAGTGAACGACAAGTTATTGAAAAAGTTGAGCAGAGGCTGAGCTTCGGTTGGCTGTGTCACCAAGGATGGAGTGGATGTGTTGCATGCAACACGCCGACTGCTGCTGGTGGAGCAACCCACCCGATGGGAGCTTAGTAAACGCCATTTTGATTGCAACAATGACGACAAGCAACATCTGCCGACTGAGCAGCCATGAGGCAAGAACCTGCCACCTACTCGGTCGGCAGCTGAGCGAAGACTCTCGGAGTCTGCGGCCGAGGCGCCGCAATGTATGCGGCACTGGCAGTGGCAGTGGCAGCTTGCAAATCGACTTGCACTTGATGCTGTTCCCCTGGTTCTGTGTGCGACGCAGATGCAGATGCAGCAACGACACCGGCAACGATTGTAGCAACGACTGTGGCAACGCCAGCAGCAGCCACCCGGCAACCTTCGTGTTTGTGTTTTACTTCCGGTTTGTGGCAACAACAACAACAACAACTGACGACAGACGGTTGCATCGGGGCTTGGACCAGAGACTCTGACTACGGCTGCGACTGCGACTGCGACTGCGGCTGTGACTGCGACTGTGACTGCGACAGAAACTGCGATTGAAACTGCGACTGAGACCGAGTCTGAGGCACACACTCAGCCGAGTGGTTTGTTTGGCTGTTGCACTTCTGCTGCGGATGCGGATGCGGATGAGGGTAACGGGGCGCGGACGCATCATCGTCGTCGTTGCTGCAACTTTGCGGTCGTTGGCTTTAGCATCAGCCTCAGCTTCAGCTTCAGCTTCAACTTCGACGTCGTCGCTGTTTTTCCTTTTTTATTTGTTTTTTTGTTGCTGTTTGGTTTCATTTTGTTTTTGTAGTTTGTTCTACGCCTGAACGATGGCGTTGCATTCATCACCCGCTCTTACAGTTCCTGCCTCTTGTGCACCTCCCCCCACCCACCACCATCCTCACACCCTTGTGCGACTCCTTCCTTATACGCTTATCTCCTGTACTTATGTGGTCCGTGGGTGGTGCTGAAGTGCCTCAAACTGTCTGAGCCGCATCCAATTCTCGCTCAGTATATATATGTATATATATATGTGTGTGTGTGTGTGTGTGTGTGTGTCTATACTTATGTAGTATAACTGCTGCGTCGCTTCATAACTGCGAAAGTGCTGATTGAGTTCCTCGAAGAACTTATCCTGGCTGCCACACAAGTAATACACCCGCAGATAAAAAAGAACCATTAGGAGATTGAGCTTCGGCGGCTGCCAAGGCGGGGCAGCTTTAAGCTGACTCCAAACTCCCGACTCCAAGCTCCACACTTCAGCTGAGAAGTGAAGGTGGTGATGACGGTGGATGCGGAGATGAATATGGAGATGGAGATGGAGATGGAGATGGAGATGGAGATGGAGATGGAGATGGAAATAAAGATGTAGGTGGAGGTGGAGATGGAAATGGAGATGGACATAGAGATGGAGATGAACGTGGCGATGGACATGGAGGCATGTACTTCACGTGATTGAAACTGCAGCAAATAGTTTATTAGGGTTTTCGGTGATCTGGCAACTCTTTGAATTATGAATGAAAAGTGCTGCCCAAACGGAAGTCAAGTACCCAAGCCAACTTTTAGATTTTAATTTAAAGCCCACATTTAAAACAGTCCGGCAGCCCGAACTTCTAAGTAAACAGTCTGGCAACTCCAGAAACTAAAAGTCATTACAAGTCGATGTAGCTATAGAGCAGCTTTAGGTTGTCTCCGAGGTCACATCGACTTTGAACACTATCCAACAGCTTCGACCTTTATTTTTCTCATCTGGCAACTCTCAAAGCTAAGGTTGATCTATGCACAGTTCAAAATGACACACTTTTAATTAACGGTTCATTTTCATTCATTGCCTATGAACCTAAATTCATTTATTTATTGATCTTGTCCTTTGAATAATCTAGGAGCTCAGCTTAAGGCATTGCCCCTGAGTTGACCACAAATGTGAATAAAATTTTATCCAAATTTTAAAATCTGAAAATTAGCTTATAATAATTGAAACTGGATTTATAGTAATTTAAGAGTTTCAACTATCTGGCAACGCTCTGAATTGTAATAATGTAAATTAATTTATCAATCAGATTTTCAACTATTTCCTCCCAATTGTTTGGAGTTATAATTTGACTCTAAGTTGAAGAGCGTTGCCATATTTTCTAAGCAGCTGCACATATGCGCAACAATCTGGCAGCACCGCCGCAGAAAATTTATTAGCCAAAGAAATGAACACTTGGAATATTTGTGATTTTAAAAGTGGGTCAATTTGGGAAGCTTTCATAAGGCAATTCCGATGTTAACTGATTACCCGTTTTTATCTGGGATTCAACTAACTTTTAGTATATATATTTGCAAGCTTAAATCATGTATAAGTATATATATTATATATAGTATCTAATCTTGGACTTGTCTAAAATCCTTTATATTTTGAGTGCCCGATTGGAGGGCAATTAGACAATTTGCTTAGTCAGCGGCGTATCGGGCCATCTGTTGACTGTATCTAGACTGCGATCTGATTGTAATTGAGATCCGTTAGGTTTCTGGTTTCTGGTTTCTGGCCAAAAGTGTGGGCTTTATTATTGATCGATGTTTGATCTGATGTTGGCACGATGACAGCTTTGACTTGCCCAACGCCGCGTATACTTGATATTTCAATTTAAATGCGGAGAACTCATTAAATTCAGTTGAAATGAGAGGGAAAGAGATGCAGACAGATAAAGAGAATGAAAGAGAGAACGAAAGAGAAAAAGATGAAACGAAAGAGAGGGAGAGGAAGAGAGAGAGAGAGAGAGAGAGAGAGAGAGAGTGAGACAGAGAGAAATTCTCAATGTATTGGCAAAAATTTGCCCGATTTTCCATGTTAATTTTGAGTTGGGTTTATGCCACTGATCGATGCTCGCCGCTCGCTGCTCGCCACTCGCCGCTCGTCGCTCTTGGTCAGATGCGGCGTATGCGCAATTGTTGCTGCCTGCCGCAGCACCCCGCCACCCACCCACACCAAGCCGCCCGCCGGCTGCTTAGCTAAGCCAGTTCTTTGGATAACCAAAAGCGGCGCGACCAAACAACATAATTAAGTATTTATTTATTTACAATTTTGGGCAATGACAACAGCAACAACAACAATAACAAAAACCGTGGCAACAACAACAGCGGCAACAGCAATTTGAATGCAGCAACAACAACAACAATTTAAGCTATTGGCGTTGCAGCTATGTTGCCGCTGTTGTTGCGGCTGTTGTTGCCGCTGATGTTGTTGTTGTTGTTATTTTCGTAGTTGTTGTTGTTATTTTTGTTGTTGTTGTTGTTGTTGCCACAATTGCTCATTTTGCTGGTGCTGCAACCTTGTGCTAAATTTTCCAAAACGTTGAACGTTGCTGCCTCAGCCTCAGCCTCTGCCTCTGCCTCTGCCACTGACGCTGCTGCTGTTGCTGTTGCTGTTGCTGCTGACACTAGCAACCAGCAAAGTCTGTTGCAACAACGGCCCAAACCAGCGATAAATGTCAGTCAAACGGCGTTGCCTGTCACTCCCCTCCCCACCGCCACCCACCGCCACTCTGCTCACTGATCGCATGTATGCACATATACATATATGTACTCCCGCCCCTCACCACTCCCCCTGCCCGGCGGCTCTGCTCTGCCCTGAGCAAAAGCTGACGCATAACAAAAACGTTGACAAAGTCAATAATTTCCATTAGAGCGCATTATTGATGCTTATGAGCGAATGTATCTATGAGATACTCGCCGCCGCCTCGCGCCGCTTTATTAACTGCCAACGGCTCGTGGGACTGACACCATTTGCTGAAACGAGCAGCTGCACTGCCCCACCATCCCCCCGCCCACAGCACCACCACCACCACCATCACCACCATCACCACCACCTCAGCCCAACTCACCGCCCGCATCCATCACTCACCGCAGATACGCGCGTCGCAAGTCTGTGGCAGATCCAAGCGGCGGCGGCGGCAGCAGAAGATGACGCCACCAAAACGTCGCGTTGCTGTTGATGCCACATTTTGCGTGTCAAATGAATTCGCCGCGAAACTAATTAAAACAATTGCTAAAAGAAAACAACAACAACAACAACAACAACAGAGAAAAAAGAAATAGAAATAGAAAAGAAAAAGAAAAAGAAAATAGAAAAGAAAAACTAACAAGAGATAAGAGATCTGAAAAGCGAGTGGTAAAAGCTGTTCGGATGTTGATTTTGGAATCGGAATTAAGATTGGAATTGGAATTGGAATTCCAATTGGATTTAGATTTGGGTTGAGCCGCCGTACAATGCACTTGGCATATGAAAAGTCGCAATTAACGCGATGAAAAACAGAAATAATGAAACGCTGCAACGCTGCCAGAGTGGGACAGCAAATGGAAGGCGGGAGGGGGGGGAGCAAGAAAGCGGGTTGGGCAAGGGAGAGCGGGAGCAGGGGGGAGAAGGGGGAAGAGTTGACGAGAAGTGAAGTGAAGTGAATTGAAGTGAAGAGCAAAGTGGAAATAGAAACAAAGTTGAAAACGTTGCGGTAGGAAATTACTTTAATTTGTTGTTCCCATTGTAGTTGTAGCCATTGTTGTTGTTGTTGTTGTAGTTGCTGCTGCTGAAACTTGGCTAAATGAATGCCTGACTGACTAGCTGACTGCCTGACTAGCTGACTAGCTGACTGCCTGACTAGCTGACTAGCTGACTGCCTGACTAGCTGACTGCCTGACTAGCTGACTGACTGGCGGCCACATGTTTTCACATGATTTCCACACGATGGACAGGTGAAAAGCAAGCCCAAGTCCAACTCGAAGACAGAGCCAAGGCAGCAGAAAATTCACTGGAGCAAAAAGAAAAGCAACAAAAACAATAGCAAAAAAAGAGAAAAACATAACAAACACCAAAAGCAAAACGAGCAGCATGAGGAGGAGGAGCAGAAGGAGGTAACGAGGGGAGCTGCCTCTTTCCTAGGTTAACAACTGACAGCCTCAAAGTCAAGCGCAAGATTTGACGTTGTCTGGGTAATTTTTAAGCGACTGCACACACACACACACACACATGCACACAGCTGCATGTAAGTGTACCCATTCCCCAACTCAAGCAGCAACAGTCAAGCCGCGTCCTCCCCATCCTCCTCCCCTTTCAACCACCTCACCATCTGCCAGTCAATTGAACTATTTGCCAAGCTTTAACCCACATGCAAACCCTCGAGGAGTCCTAACCAGCACATCCGAAGCTCCCATCCCATCCCATCCCATCCCAGCCCATCCCAAGCTTACCCACTCCATATCGCGGCTACTCTTAATTGTTTTCATATAGCGAAGAGAATAAAACTGAATAATTAAAGATCATCTGGCGATCAGATCACACCCAAAGATACCCTGTAAATAATGGAAAACTAATTACTCGAGGAGTCGAACCCAACTTCTCGGAGAGCTCCTCCATCGTATCCATAAATGTATTAATGCCATTCAATTTATATCATTTCATAGCAACATAAATTCCCAATTTGATATCCTTCGCCGTGTTTCTGGAATCCTTGAATCCTTTGTTTGTGGATCTCAGGAATTGCTTCGTTCATTTGCATTTGTTTCATTCGTGTCAATCGACAATATTGTATACACACACACACACACACATTATGCGATATGCCACGCCCATTGTGTCAGCTCTCCCACAATTAAAAGAGCCTACCCTGTCGGCCAATTAAAGGTTTCACTGTAACAGGCGTATGGCATCAGCCAAGGACAGACGCCCGAAGGGAGCGACCAAAGACCGAAGACCGAAGCGCGAAGAGCGAAGGGCGAGGGGCAAGGGGCAAGGGGCGAGGGGCAAGGGGCAAGGGGCAAGGGGCGAAGGGCGAAGAGCTGAAAATCATACAAAAGGCGCATAAATTAGCAATGGTCTGTAATTTTGGAAGGGTCTTTAACAACCTATAAATGTACCTTTCGAGGGCGAGAAGTGGCCACCTTTTGGAATACAGAATGCCAAGTGCCATGCCTGCGGGTGAGTGGGTGGTGCCCGGGGCGGGAGGCAGGGTGTAGTCACAGTCGGCGTGGCTGCGACGCATTCATTAGTTTAATATTAAAATAGTCATAATAAAATTGTAGATAAAAGTCTGCTACTTGTGCGCCCAGTGAAACAATGCACAGCAGCGGCAGCAACAGTGTAACATCAGCAACATCAACAGCAACATCAAAAACAAAAGCAACAACAACAACAACAACAAAAACAACATCGACAACATCAACTTGAACGAACTTCAAGTCGAGCAACTAAGTACAAAGGGCCAAGATTTATGAACTGCAGTCATCGAGACGCGTATGTGTGTGTGTGAGTGTGTGTGTGTGTGAGTGCGAGTGCTTGTATGAGATTGTGTGCTTGTATATGAGTGTGTCTCGCAGTCGTCTCGCAGCTGTCCCTGTACCCGTCCCATTCAAGAGAAGAGCCTCACTCTGAGTCGCGCCTAAGCGGAGCAATGAACTATTTACGAATATGCCATTTACTTGTAAAACACACACACACACACACACACACACACATATATATATACTCACACACTCACACACCTACAGACTTGTTCAGGTCTTACGTAGGCGTGAATATAAGTGTAGGGGCGTCTATCCGAAAGATAAGCGCACATGTAATGATACACATAAGAATGCATATTTATGCACCCAAAGCCGGAGATGAGGTGACCTTGAGGCGCCTAAGGGGGATTACAGAAGTCTAGAAGGTTCTCAGGCCCACAAAGGTGGGATGAGGGGAGAAGTGGGAGTGGGTGGGAGTAGTGCGAATAGGTGACGGGAAACAAATGCCAGGAACACTCATTAGCCTAAAGCCGAGCAGACATAAGATCATGAATAAACAATTCCATCTGCTCCAGAGAACATTTATGGGAAACCTTCCTAATGACTCCCAGATTTTGGATGTACTCAATAGTCGTAGGATCTATGAGGTCTACATTTAGTATGGGAAGATTAGCTGAAGCGAAACCTGGAAAGTAACTCATAGTCAATCGAGGGAAGAGACAGTTATTTAAAGTCTATTAGCAGGGAGCGAATAGCATAACATAACATGAAACTGTTACCATCTTAACATTATGTTAAATATTGACTAAGTTGAATTTAATATAATAATTTAATAATAAGACTATTATTCATTTTAAGTTCCTTGCACTTATTTAAAATTGAAGATAAGGTCACTGGGGACTGTTATATCGTCTTAACATTATGGTTTGTACTAACAATGTTATTTATATGTAAAGTAAAATATTCTTAACAGTTTTATATTAGGCTTCTTTTATTAAATACACTAATCACACAATACAATTAAAAATATTTCATAACTAGAAACCTTTTGTTGCCTTCACATTATGTTAAGCACAAGCGCTGCTATTGCAATGTTAAGCAACATATACCTAACAGTTTCCTTTTAAACTCCTCCTCCTCCTCTGCATTGATAACATTAGAAAATAAATAAAAATAACATAATGTAATGTCGTCTTATTCCTTAGCATTGAAGCCACCAGAAAGGAAAAAATAAATAACTGTTATGCTCTCTTAACATAATGTTAAGCGCTGACACTGTTACATCAATGTAAAGTAAAATGTTATCAACAGATTCGAAAAGATTCTCATTCTCTAAAAATAAATTACATATATTAACATGCTCTGTTTTTGCTGATTATGTTAACATAATCGCTGTTAAATCTCTGTTAAGCTATTAACCTCCATAGCAACAGCTGCCGACACTTAAGACTCAGCCCTCGATCGCACAGATGGCGTACAATATTTTGGGTTTCCGAATTCGAATAGTTGACTTCCATTGTTTGGGTTCTGGGGATGCGGTAGTTTCAGTCCCGCTTCCACATTACATCCGCGGGGAGGCTGTAAATGTTATCTATTTATCACTGAGACTGGGGACCCCGACGTATGCGCAGCTGTGACGATCTTGACTTATGTCAGCTGCAGCCCGAGACGCTTTACAATTGTCGGAATCTTGAGACTTAAATTGGCTCCAAAGGCGACGATAAGATAAACCGAGAGGGAGATAGCAATAGACAGTGTAAGATGGAATGAGAGAGATGGAGATACGTGTCATTATAGATTCCGCGTGCTAGTGCGCTATTTGTATACAGTGCGCCCTCGCTCCAAGCACTCGCCCTTTTCCAGCCTCATTTTCAACTACTCAATAGACTCGTGCGACAACAACAACAACAACAACAACAACAATAACAAAAACAATAAGAACAACAACAACACCCACAACAACAAGGAAATGAAGAAGTTTAGCAGACGCTGCTTGTGGATCTTCAGATTCATCTCCGTTACATTTGACTCCAACCCCAGCAGCCCGTCTCACATCTGCCCAGCTCCCAGCTCCCAGCTCCCAGCTCCCTGCTCCCAGCTCCCAGCTCCCAGCTCCCTACTCCCAGCTCCCAGCTCCCTGCTCCGCTCTCATTGAGAGCTGTTAAATTTAGTGCCTCCACTTCAATTTTAATTACGGGCATTGTTGAGTACGCGACCGAGGGACAGCAGCAGCAGCAGTGGAAGAGGCAGTGCCAGGGGCAGCGGCAGAGGCACCCCCAACAACAGCAACAATTTCATTCGGGTGACTCCCTCATCCCGAGGGCCACCCCTCGCCGACAAGCAACTGAAACAGAAACAGAAACAGAAACAGATTTCAGCGTCTGTCCGATGGCCGCTGCCATTCGCATATCTGGTGCACACATGTTGGGGCCGCGCCGCCGCCGTCGTCTCGTCCCCACCCTGCAGCACTCCATGTGCCGCCTCCCTTTTAGTTGGCAGCGTCGCGTCCCCCTTCGATACGTTCCTTTGTTTGGTAGACAATTTAACATATTTGGGAATTCATTGCACTTTCTTTTATTAATACGCACTCGAGAAGCCGAGAAGTCGAGAAGTCTCCCCAACTTTGTACCTCCCCCTCCCCGCTTGCTCCCTGCAGCCGCATCTTCGCCTTGATGGCATCTCCTATTTGTCTGGAACACATGTAAGTGCGTGATTCCTCGCCTTGTTCTACTCTTCGATGTAAACTTGAACATTGCTCCCTCGCCTCCCCTCCCTCCATCACTCCTTCTCTCCCTCTCCCTCTCTCTTTCTCTCTCTCTTTGTCTTTCATCCGCTCGAGTAACTAAATTTAGTCAAATTCTTGACTATTTTGGGGGCTCCTTTTACGTATTTTCTTTGGCTGGCATCTGCGGGCTGCCGCTTCGCTTTTATTGCTCCAATTTTGGGAATGGAATAGGCAGCCATTGATAAATATAGACGCATCCACATGCTTCCCCCTTCCTGCCAGGCCTTCACCCTAGTCAGAGGATCTTCTCAATGGAAATGGAATTGAAAATGGAAATGGAAATGGGAATGGAAATGAAAATGAATCTAAAACTGGAGTCATAGCTGGAGAGATGAGGACGTCGGGAATCGCATCGTCGTCGTTCCCTGCGCGAATTGAAACTTATCTGTTAATCGGCACATCTGCTTGTCACATGATCATCGCATTGGCCCTGGGCGGAGGGGCAGGCACAATGGCGGGTAGAAGCTGTGGGCTGGATTGGATTGGATTGGCTTGTGCAGCTGATGGATGCCACTCTTGAGTCACAGCTACAGTCACTGGCAGCTGCCACGTGTGCCCGCCGATCCAAACCGTTCCGATCCATTCTGGCTTCGACCTTAAGTACTTGCATTTAACATTGACAACGGCCGAACAGTTGGTGACTCTTAATAGACGAGCAATTATTTCGCAACGAAGGCCCACCTACACCCCCCCCCCCCCCACCCCCACCATACCCCTGCCATCCATCATCATAAACTGAGATGTTACCACCCTTCCCCCCATTATTTTTATCGCATAAATTGCAAGCGAAATGAGCAGCGCGCGCGCCAAATCAAAGCAATGACAAAAACTAATAGAGGTTTGTATGCGAGGGCTGCCACAGGAGTTATTCATACTATAGAATGAAGTCAGTTACTTAGTAACAATTCTATAAAAATAAAGAAATTATGTGGCTCCTATTATTATTATAATATAAATTATTAACCTAAATTCTTAAAATCAACTTAAATCTTTATAAATTATTATTATTTTTTATATTTTCTAGTTTCTATTAACGATACAGTTTTTTACAAATTTAATAAAAGCTATTATTTTTTTTTAATTTAAAAATATCTAGTTTTAGTTTCATTTTCATCTTGTATATTTAATATTTAAATGAAATTGCACATTTTACATTTTATATTTTAAATTGCGTAAACTATTTTCCTTTTCCTTGAAGTTTTCATATAGCAAACTTTAAAAGCTGCCCTCGCTTATTGTTTTTATTCATTTCGCACAGAGCTTTGTCGCCTGTCGAGCCACCGAGGCAGCTTCCACCCCCCGTCAACATTTCACCTCCAGCGAGGGCAAATTGGTTTGAAACAAATGTAAATATTTATTAAAATTGCGCAAATACAAAGCGCAGTTGCCACCCACCCACGCCCCCAAGTTCACCCACCCACCCAACCAGCGGCTTTCAAATGATATGCGCCTTTCGGACGAATTGCCGTCAAATGCTTCAATGTTGACGATGACGAAGAAGAAAATGATGGCGATAATGAAGATGGCGACGATGATGATCATTGTCAAGATGATGATGATGATGATGATGATGATAATGATAATGATGTTCATGAGAGAAGCTTTGAGCTCGTGATCGTGCACGTTCTGACATGCATGCGCGGGTGTTGTGTCCAGTGGGTGAAATATATGCATGTGTGTGCATCTGCATGTGCATGTGTGTCTGTGTGTCTGTGTGTGTGTGTGTGTGAGAAAGGCAGGGGTTGGGTTGTGTGTGCAGATCATGTGACTGAGTGGGGAGAAGGGAAAAAGAGAGGGTTAAACAGGCGATTGGCAATCTGAAAAACACATAACTCGCAGTCACAGTCGTCGTCGTCGTCGTCGTCGTCGCCGTTGCCTTCGCCTTCGCCTTCGCCGTCGCCGTCGCCGTCGCAGCCTCAACTGTGCCTTTGTCTCTGATTATCGCCCGATGCATAAATATTTCTGCGTATGAGTAAGCGAAGCTCATAAAGCGTTGCCATCTTTTATTATTTGTGTTGTGTTATTTTTATTATTTTTATTGTTTTTATTATTATTTTTATTAATTTTTGTGCGCTTCTGAAATTTTATTCACTTTTGTTTTTCACTGACTTACGAGACATTTGCTGCCCACTTTTGGAATGCGTGATTGTGATTTATGTGCGCATCCAGAACTGAAATTCCAATCGGAATGGGAATCAGAATGTTTATGACTCGCTGAATCTTTAAGTGATCCCGATTCGGGGAATCGGGCACTAGATATTAAGTCACTTTAACTGCCACCCCCAACCCCCAGACCACAAACTCAAAACATCAAGCCCTCAAATCATTCAAAAACATATCATAAATATAAAAATCATTTAAAAATGGGCATTCCAGATGATCTCAATTAATGTATAAATTTATCAAGGATTAATCCAAGAAAAATCCAAATAAAATTATAAAGTTAAGAGTATAAATAATTTTCTTTAAATATTCTTCACAAAAATTTAGATATGTTTCAAATGTCGTTCCAAGAAATTATAATTAATTAAATATATAATTTTACATATATGTCATGGATTAATCCAAGAAGAACTTAATTGAAATTTGCATTTTTTTTTCATATTCTTTTACTTTCTTCGCATTATTCGGAAATATTTCAGATGTCGTTTCAAGAAAAAATTATTAATTTGATATATACATATATTATTTGAAATATACATTACGGATTAATTGATGAAAAACCAATTATATTTCCTATTTATAGAATCTTAATTAATTTCCTGATATATTCTTCCCAATATTTCTGACATATTTCATCTACCGCTTCAATAAATCCTAATTGTTTATTTGAATATATAATTATAAATATATAAAATAGATTAATCCAAGAAAAAACCAACTTATGTTACTATTTACTAATTATAAATATAAATTCTCTACCTTAAATAGTCTACCCACTATTTAAGACTATCAGGAAATTATTATATATTATTTAATCTACAATTTTATTATATTATTAATATAATCCCCGACCCTTAAAGCTTGAAGCTTCCTTAAGCTCAATTTGTTCTACTTCCAGTTTCAGCTCGTGTCATTGAGTCGCTGGAAACTTTTCTCCTTGGCACTTGAAGTCAATTTTTGAATGTCGACAAATGATTTTCAAAGTCAAGCAGAAAATTTCAAATGTTGTCGTTGTCATTATCAGCAACTAGCAACAGCAACAACAACAACAACAACAACAATAACAAAAGTAACAACAATGAGACACAAAACTAAAACAAAGTCAATGCTGATGACGCTTCAGCGATTTTCACATTAGATTAAATATTTTTTCAACTTTTAGTTTTGAGGTCAAACTGAAGAAAATGCCTCGGCCATGCCAACAACAACAACAACAACAAGAACGACAGCAGCAACAACAACAGCAACAACAACAACGGCAGCAACTAGAAGACCTTTGGGAGCAACATTTTTTCGTTGTTGCTAATACAATAATTGACATTGTTGTTGCCCATGTGGTTGCTGTTGTTGCTGTTGTTGCTGTTTTTGCTGTTGTTGCTGCTGTTGTGTTGCTCCTATGTCGCTGTTGTCATTGTTGTTGTTGCTGCTGCTGAGGAGAAGCTCTGCGGAAGCGGATGCAAAAAACAACCCAAACATGAAGTACCAGTGTGAGGAGTGACGATCGCATATAGATATGCTTGTCCAGCGGCAGCAACAACAACAGCAGCAGCAGCGACAACAGCAACAACAATACCGACGAGAACAATAACAACAGCAACAGCAACAACAACAACAACAACCATAATAATAATAATAACTATAGCAGCTAATTTCTCAGCATAAGAGAGACAACGAAACAACCTTGCCAGAAGCAACAACAGCATAAGCAACAGCAACAACAACAGCAGCAGCAGCAGCAACAACAACAACAGCAACAACAGAAACAACGAGAACAACACCAACAACAAAATCAGCAACGACAACAACAAATGAATTTCCATTGTCTTAAGTTTCAGAGGCACTTCCAGTGCTCGATTTGATGTTGTTGCTGAGGTTGTTGTTGTTGTTGGTGTTGGTGTTGTTGTTTTTGCTGGTGTTGTTGGTGTTGTTACTGCTGCTGTTGACTGTTGGCTGCGGCACCCTAAAGGCCAAGATCGTCATCATATTAGCGTCCAAAAGTCAACGTCGTCTGTCGGCGCCTTTCAACAGCCCAGCAGCAACAACAACGGGAACGGCAGCAACAACAACAACAACAACAACAGCAACAGTAACAGCAACAACAACTGGAAAATATGTAGAAATGTATGCGTATAATGTAAATTCCGCAAAGTGCGATGGACAAGCGACGCTTCAAATTAAAATAGGGTCATTAAGCGGCCCGAGGGCGTGGCAACATATGGGCAGGGGCGGGGAGGAAGTGGCAAGCGATCGGGCCAACAATTGTTTATGGCTATCAAGGGAAAGGGCAGCCGCAAAGGGAAAATGTATGCAAAAGGTTTAAGGGGTAAGGGGTAAGGCGTATGGAAAGAGGAACGACTAGGGGTAGAGGCATGGGCAGGGGAAGTAAGGGGGAGCTCCGATCTTGGATGTTGCTGGAGGTAATTGCTCTGTTCGCTTACCCCGCCCCTGGAGTCAACCCTTTTGTTGGCCAGACAAATTTCTCAACAATTATTTCGAAATGTTTTTTCAATCCACAGCAATAAAAGCAACAACAACAGTAATAATAATAATAATAATAATAACAACAACAACAACAACAACAACATCGGCGACAACAACAAAATGATGATCGTCTTGCATTAGTTTTTCCATAAACAAAAGTGTGAAAAGCAAACGAACAACCGCTTGAAACCGACTCGAGGCAAGTCTTAATAATTACATACATGTATATATGTATATATGTATGTGTGTGTGTGTGTGTGTGTGAGTGAGTACATTTGCCTGGCATTGGTAGTATTATTATTATTGTAAATAATTATTGATACAACACTTGGCAGTCAATAAGATTTAAGGCATTGATTAACTGACATCTCAATGATATTTCATTGGCCTGCAATTCTTGGCCAATGGCTGAGTTGGCAAATGAAATAAACTTGGCTTAAAGCCTTAGCCCCTCAGCCACTCAGCATTAACCCCTCCGCCGAGCGGCTCGAGTGCCGCAGCTCACAGAACTTCGAGTCGAGCGGAGGAGAAAAACGCCCGCTCTTTTTTAAAAAAACAAACTTAGGATTTTGATAAAAGATATCGGCGATAAAAAAAAAAATTAAAATATCGACGATGATTAATTTAATTTTTTTTAATTTTTCATTTTCATTAAAATATTCTTTTTTCCTTTTTTAAGGGAAACACAAAGCTAAACAGAATAAAAACAATATTGATGATGACAACTTAAGCTGATCTTTTCTCTATTTATGTTGTTGTTGTTGTTGCTGTTTATTGTTGTTGTTGCTGCTGCTGTTTATTGTTGTTGTTGTTTTGTTGACTAAGTGACCGAAACAACGACACAGTTCGGGGTCACGCACTAACCAAAGGTCAGACCCTTCCTCTGATGTAAGAGTCTTGGTTAATTCAGTAAGCGTAGAGCTCAAATAGATCTTATAGCTTCTGGAATTCGATTTTGATACAAATAGATTTTGTCCTGCTCTTCTTCTTCCCGTTTTCCCGTTATCTAAGATATTCTTAGTTTTGAGATTCTTGAATTTATCTCCTTTTATTTTATATATTGCATAATTAATTAATTATATATATATATATTATATTAATTAATAATTTACATACCAATATTAATTTTTTTTTATTTTACATAATATAAGTGAAATAATTATTATTATTATTATTATAATTATTTTTTATATAGTTATTATTTTTATTACTATTTTTAATATTGTTATTATATGGCTTGATTTTTTATTCTTTATTTATTTTTTCTCGTTTAGAACTAATATAAAAATTTTTTGACTCATCTTCATTAAAAATAAATAATTTATATTATTTATACTACGCTTTAATTTTTATTATTTATTTTAATTAATACAAGTATTTTTTTAATTATTATTGTTTTTATTTATTTTTTATTTTGTATATTTTACTTGACATTTGCATATTTTCCATTTGAGAATTATTAATATTTCTTTTTTTTCAAGGATCTTCTTTCAAGTATTTATTATAATTATTATTAAATCTCTAATATTTATAGATTACATCCTTAAAATAATTTCTGATTATTTTCCTATTCAATATGAATATTTCTATATTAATTATAATTATTTTTTTAAGCTTTTCCTATTTATAAACTCGATCCTCTCACCCCAAACTCGAATGTTAAATTTTTTATCAAATTTTTTGAGTTATTTTATTTCCACTTCCCATGTTCTACTTTTTTTTTAATAATTTTTGAGTTCAGTTCATGATCTTAAGTTTAAGAACTGCAAATTTCCAAGTATTTTTGAAGATTGGTTAAAAAAAAAAGATTTTAGATACGATGGAAACCTTTGTGTATCCCTCCGTAAACCAAAAATAATTCTCAGACTTCGTTTATTACTCATTCGATAAATTTTTTGAAACTGTTTTTGCTTTTTTGTATTTCGAATATTTTTTTATTTAATTTATTTTTTTTTTTTTATTTTCTGAAACTGTCCCCAATTTGGCAAAGGGGCAGCCGTTGGAGTCTCTTGCAAAGGTGCGAAGCTGCCAAATGAGCAACACGAGGGCAACAAATTTGCAACTGTTGTTGTTGTTGATGTTTATGTTGTTGTTGTTGTTGTTGTTGCTGTTGCTGTCTTCAATGTTGCTGCCGCCCGAATAAAAACCAGTAAGTGATTTCACAGACGCAGTCACTGCCGTCGCAGTGAACGCCACCGTCACCGACATCGCCACCACCACCGCCTTCAACAACTGTCGCTGCCGGAGTCGAAGTCGAGTCGGAGTCCAAATCTGAGTCCGAATCTGAATCCGAATCCGAGTCCGAATCCAATTCGGAGCTGCCATCGCCATCGCCAAGCAAAACTAACAAACGCTGTGCAAAATTTGTAACATATTCGGCAGCAAAATATTTAAGTTGTTGTTGTTGTAGTTGTTGCTGCTGCTGCAGCTGTTGTTGTTGCTGTTGTTGTTGTTGTTCGATGCGTTGTTTTTGGTTATTGTACATAAAGGCAAAACGACGCGGCGTCGGTTCATTGAACCGCTCGCCGCTGACTCTGACTGACTTATTGAATGACTGAAGCAGCGACTGCACCACCAAAGCAACAACAGCAACAACAGCAACAATAACAACGATAACAACAACAACAATAATAAGAGCTGTGCTGTTGCTGCTGTTGCCATCGAAGGCTGCACAGATTATGTCACACATTTTGTGTATTTTCGATGGAGGAGGAGGACGGCGGAGACTCAAGTGAGGGAGGGGAGGCCGCTCAGCTGCCGCATGGCGGAGGGGGCAATGTTGCACTCGTGGTAGCCATGTTACAACATCAATTGCGCGCGCCAACAACAACAGCAACAACAGCAGCAACAGCAGCAGCAACAACACAACAACAACAACAACAACAACAACTGCGACCCGAAACCAAAACCTAAAAGAAATCGTATCTATATGATTGTAGCCAAAGCTGCGGCTGTTGCTGCCGTTTGTATCTGTTGCTGCCTCTTGTGGCACAGTCGAAGCTTAAAAATAACTGTGGCTGCAACACCGCCGAATCATATGACTCAACGCTGAGCAGCCATTGATCCGTTAATTGGGTGGTTCCTGGGGCTCGGGATGCCATCAGGAAATCAATGGAAATTCAATCCTCGGCAATAAAAAAAAAAGTACTTTCCTATTGAAAGTCAAGGACTTCCAAGGATTAGGACTTGCAAGCATTTTAATAACAGGATTTTCTACATAGGTTTTTCTTCTAATTAACTGACTATCTGATTATCCGATCATCTGATTATCTGAATAATTGATTATTCGAGCATCGAGTCACACTCAAAGCCCCATAAACATTTCTTTAAATTTGCCTCATATTTTGCCTGGCGGCAAACAAGGAAGTGTTTCCACTCACTCAGGGAAGTCGCAGCGCTGTCAGTGCACTGCTTGTAACGCATATGATATTATGTTTATGGCACTTAGTGGAGCGGGAGGCTGCAGGGTGTCTTTAAGTCGCGGCTGCAATCAAATTTTTAAACACTTTATTCGATCCCCCAAGACGTTCGATTTTTCAAAATTTTCAACAATTTTTTTTTTGGTGCTTTGAGTCCTTAGATTCAATAGAAAAAATTCTTTCAAAATTTGGCATAATCCTTTCTCTAGGGAATACCTAATCAGATTGCGTTTTATTTAAATAAATAAATTATTTAATAAATTTTTAAGAGGTTATAATAAACAGTTATTTTAGTCCAACAATATTTAGGGTATTCGAATAAAATTAATTAAATAAAAATTAATTAGAATTAAAAAAAATTAAGTAAATTCAAATTAATTAAGCAAAATATAATTAATAGTAAATAAATAAAAATTAAATAAAATTATTTAAATATAAGTGATTTTAAACTAATTGAATAAATAAATATAAAATAATAAATAATTAAAAATAAATAAAATAATAATATTAATTATTAATATAAATTAAATAAATAATAAAATAAATAAAAAAATAAAATAAACTGATAATTTATAAATATAAAGCAAAAACAAATATTTTCATTTTTATTTAAATATTTAAATTAAGCAAAAAATAATTAAAATTAAATAAAGAAAAATTAACAAAAATTAATTAAATATAAATGAATTTAAATTAATTAAATAAATATTAATTAAATTAAAAAAATACATAATTAAAATTAATTAAATAATTTAATTAATTAATTAATTAATTAATTTTGAAAAATAAATAATTAAAATTAATTGAATAATTTATAAATATTAAGCAAAAACAAAACAATTAAATTTAATAATTAAAATAAAATAAATAAAAATTTACTAAAATTAATTAAATAAATACTAATTAAATAAATATTATTTAAACAAATATTAATTCAAATTAAATAAAAAAAATAATTTATAAAAAATATTTGAAGCAAAAACAATCATGGAGTAGTACAAAATTGCGTTTATATAGGAAAAGTAAATATTGATTGAACGCTTGATTAGATGTTTGATTGATTGATGGCGAACTAGAAATTCCATAAAAAGGAAAAAGCGTAAAGGATAAACAGGAAAACGGGAAAATATGACGATGACTTCTCTCACTCTACATTTATAGCTCCCTTCTTTCTCAGTCTCTCTCTCCTTCCCGCAGTCTATCTCCTTCTATTAGAGACACTTTAAGTGAACTTCGTAATGGAGTTGGCCAAGTTAACAGTAAATATGTTAACACTCAATTGCGTAATGAGCTGGCAAGTTGACGACTTTGTACACAAGACCCAAACAACGAAGAAAAACACCGCCACCGCCACCGCCACTGCCAGCGCCACTGGCAGCCCCGTGCCCTCCCATCCAACAGCAAGCGTACCCGTACACGTTCCTGCTGCCAGCACACCCACCCCCACCCTCACCCGCCCCCTCGCCCATCATTTGACGTCTGTTGCTGTGGTCCCGGTAACTCCGTAACTCTGTAACTCCGTAACTCCCATTGTTAGAGTGCGGCTGGAGGCCTGCAGTGGGTCGCATAAAATAAGTGAAAGTCAAATTGTATTGACGCATTGAGCGCATGAACAAATTAACTGCGCAATGAGCGACGGACTGTCGGACTGTCGGACGGACTGACACGCATATGTATCTGTATCTGTATCTCAATATGTATCTGTAACTATATCTGTGCCTCTGTGTGTATCTGAATCTGTTTCTGCGCCTTTGTATCTTTGTTTGGCATCTGTAAAACCAAAGCAACGACGACGACGACGACGACGACGACGACGGCGACGGCGATGGCAACGGCCACAATTTTCGTGGGCCTTTTTTACTTTTGTTGTTTTGTTAAGCGAATTAATTTTAAAAAAAAAAATAGGAAAAAAGCAAAAAAAAAAAGAGAAAAAAACAAAATAAAAAAAATAAAAGAAAAACAAAAATTATTAAATGAGGCACAACAAATGGGCAACAAACGGTAAACAAGTTTTGTTTGTTTGCTGCTTGTGTGTGCGACGGCTGCTGTTGTTGCTGCCACTGCTGCCACCGCTGCCACTGTTGCTGCTGCTGCTGCTGCAAGATTATGCAATGCAACAACAACCTGCAACATTCGCGAACTGAGCCGCAGAATGTGTCTTATCGCGCGATAAGCGTCTCACCAGTAGCCGCGTCGCTGAATGTTGCAACAATCGAGCGATGATATGTGGCAGGTCCCCAGTCCTCAATCCCCAATCCCCAATACCCGTGATACCCTGAAACCCCTACACGCCCGCTCTCTCCCCTCATTTCTTCACTCCTTCCATTCAAGCATCTATCGAAATGCAAATTGACAAGCAAACACCTCGAGGAACTAATAAAAGCGTGAGACTGAGCCAATTAGTTTATCAGCGTGACAAAATCGTATTGGAAATCGTTTTGAAATTCAAATGTGGCACGTTGCAAGCTGAGCGGTGCGAGCAACTAAAGCCAAGCCAAACCATTTGACTGTGCACCCGATTCGAGCAGCGTTCCACGAAGACTTGCCACAGCAGGTGTCGATGTCGATGTCGATGGTGTTGTTATTGTTATTGTTATTGTTGTTGTTGTTGTTGTTCTTGTTGTTGTTGCTGCTGTTGTTGTTGTTGTTGTTGGTGGTGGTGGTGTTGCTCTTCTTACTGCTTGCTTGATGCTTGATGCTGTGGCTACCTCTGTTGTTGCTTTTGCCGGCTACTTCCACCAATGCCAATGGCCATGGCCTGTACGCCCAATGGGCGTGACAGAACTTTCACAAATTAATAATAACTGAAATGGTAACCAAAGTGTAGAACGCACTTACTCACAGGCCCGATCCGGCGGCGAGTTCAACAGACCAGAGATCCAAGAACAGACCCATACCCATGCCCATACCCATGCCCATACCCATACCCATACCCAGAGCCAGAGTCAGAGTCAGACCCTGGCCCATAGCCAAACCCCAAGCTCAGAGAGAATCAAGCCCAGGCCGAAGCGGCATTTTAATTGAATTCGCGAGGTGAACCGCCAACAGATGGAACCGATGGAGCAGCCGGCACTCGGAACTCGGCAGTCGACAGTCAACAGTCGACAATCGGCAGACGGAAGACGGAAGGCAGAAGGCAGAAGGCAGAAGGCGGAAGAGGGCAAACGGCAGACGGTAGACGGTAGACGGGAGTTTAGAATTTCCAAGAACTTGCCACAGATACAAGTGTACATAAATATACATATGATATAAACAAGTAAATGTAAAAATAAAGCATAAAGCCGATAAACGACGAGGGGTAAGCAGTAAGCAGTAGACCCAACCAAATGAAAAGAGCACTGCAACAAAAAGAGAGAGAGCGAGAGAGAGAGAGAGAGAGAGACGGATAAAGAGAGCGAGAACGAGAACGAGAAGGAGATGGATCGAGAGGAGCAACGCATTGAAGATCGCCTGGATCAGGATGAGGGGCAGCGCCATGAGGCGATCGACGCTGCCAAATGACCAAGAAATTCCTTTCAGAAACCGAACACTCATTGCATTCAGTGGCAGCTGCAATAATTCTGATAATTCCGATAACACTATTTAACAAAGTTTAGAAACAAGAACTGAGATAATTGCATAGCAAATTCAAAATTTTTGGAAAAATAATTATTTTTATATTATTTTTTTTTAGTTTTATATTTATATTTATACTATATTTTTTTTTATTTTTGTCAGCTTTAAGTATTTTGCTTTAATAGAAGTTTCAATAATTATTTTCTAAGGTATTTAATTTTGTTAAAAAATGCTAAAGCCATGTAAAATAATAATTCTGCACACAACAAAAGCATATAACAAATTTATATTAAAATATTAAATAATATAAGCTTTTTATTATTTCCCATATTTTGTAGCATAGTGTATGCAATAAGGAAGCAAAACATTTAATAAAAAGCAAGAATTCTTTGAAGCGGGTTCATACGACGGGCAACTACACTTTATCACAGAGCTATAGGCCCCTATCGTATACCCTTTGATGTATTAATTATAATTCAAATAATTAAGTAATCTGCAGTAGCCAATTTTAATTAAAAACTTACAAATTTTCTATAATTTAAGTAATTTAGAAATATCAATTAAAATGCAAGCAAAAAATTGTTCACAAATCAACACCGATCAAAGGGAGTAAAGTAGTAATTATTAATCGAAAGCTTTCATTAAATATGTTTTTATGACTTAAAAAGTAAAATAAAACTATTGACTTACCCATCAATAAAATCAGTTGTCAATTGTCAAATTAAATTAATATTAATTATTATTATTTCACATATTTTTCCTCTTGCTTAACTATATTCGATTTACATATCGGCTTATTTACAAAGAGCATTTAATCACTTATCGAATTTTGTAGTATAAAACAAATAAACAATAAAAAAAATAAAAAAAAATTAAAAACTATACAATAAGATTTTTAACAAATATCACCCACATAAAAAAAAAAACAAAACAAAACAAATCACATAATTAGCGATTTCGATAATCGCATAAATTGATACACATAGCAAAGCCCAACGCAGATAATAAATTCCATCTCTATTTCTTTTTACTCTTTTTTGCACTTGCATAAGCAGCAGTTGTTGGAGATTCTAGATTTTTCCATTTTATTCTTTTATTTTTGATTCTCATTTCAATAACCCGCGAGCACATGCACACATACACTTACAAAATCTAGCAGGTACCCACATTGAAAACACACATTTGTTGTTGTTTTGTCTTTTACTTTCTTCTGCTTTTATCCGCCTCTCGTCTATGCAGTTCATTCACACAGTTGTTCTTCTTGTATGTATTAAGAGACAAAGAACAAAAGTGACGCGAATGTCAAATGCGCGGGATGCAAATTATTGCCTTGCAAATTTAATCGAAGGTTTAGCTCATATATTATACAATTTCCGCCACTCGAACTATTTTTTTGTGTTTTTTTTATTGTGACAAACATTTATAAGTGTTTTATGTGTTCAATAAGATCTGAAGATCTAAATATTTAATACAAATTCAGTTTAATTATAAATTTGCTTCACACCGACGCCAACATTTCACCACTTTTTGTACCACTAACACAAGCTTCGGGACTGGAGCGGTCAGTTGAAAAAATAATTTTGTTCTTATGCAGTAAAAATTCCACACGTATTACAGTTATTTATTTTTTTAAACCACTTTGTACCTTGTAAAAATAGATTGTTACACTCGTAAATGAACCAATTTGAGTAATTTGTCATTCAGGCATCTAGCGGCTTCAGTAAGCTCACTGACCACGAATAAGCGGTAAATTTTCGCATTCTTTTGAATATTTTCATGCATCAATTCGACGCGCATGCAGCTGGAGTTTTAACGCAAGGCAGAAAGAATAAGAAGAACATAAATGGAATCTTCTTATTCAGTTGCTCCAGTGCCAAAAGTTGGTTGGAATTTACTTCCATTGTTTTGTGTTCGCTTATTGCTGTGCAGAGTTTCTTATGTTTCTATTCAATACAAAAATAATAAATTTTTATTATTTAATTTTTAAGTTATTTAAATCAAATGTCAGGCAAATCAATCGTGCACTTTGACTGAACAGACACTTCAAAGTTTATATTGAAGGCAAATATGTACATACATACATATGAATGCATGTGCGTTTGTATGCATGCATGTATGCATGTTATTATGTATGTATGTTGGCATTAGCATTCCATGAGCCGTAATCCTTCCAGTGGCAGCAAATGCGTCATAAAATATTAATTACTGATGGAAGTTTTTACGAAATTTGCCGAGAATAATAATTAACCGTTAGCCAATATTAGAAGTTGTCTACGTAAAAATATTGTAGATCTATTAAGCGGCTCAGGGTAAAATAAACTGTATATATTGAGTGTGTGTATAAATAGAAATAAATTTGGTAAGAAGAGAGATCGGCGAATAAGAAGCAAGAGTTCAAATTTTTAAGATTAAAGCCCGCCAAATAAATAAATGATGGGTAGTTCCAACAATTGGTTAAAGAACATTTAACTATAGGAAATTGATCTGAAACTATGGAGCTAAGAACGTGACGAGTCGCGAGAATGGGAAGAGCAAAGCGAACCCAAAAACAAACGAAGCCCCAATAAACGCGCCAAGTGCCAATGGATCCCCGGCAATGGATTAGATGTTCGTTATTTGGTCAATGGCATCGATTGTCTAGAGTGGGGCGTCACTCGTCTCTAGACTGGCACTCGGAACGGGAACGGGAATGTATAGGAAAACGGTAACGGGAACGGGGGCAGGCAAGTGTAGTGGAATGGGAATGGGAACGGGAATGGGTATGAGAACGGGTACGGGTACGGGTATAGAAGAGGTTGCTGGTGCGGGTGGGGATGCGGGTGCGGGTATGAGAATTGGAATGAATCGTCTCTACCCAGACTCCAACGAGGCGCACAGACGGCCAAACAAAGTGTTCTGGTTCTTGAACTAAGAGTTCGAGTTGAAGTTGAGGCTAAAGCTAAAGCTGAAGTTGAACCTGGAGTTGGATCTGGTTGATGGTGCCGGTTCTTGGGTTGTCCGCGTGCTCTGGTAATTTGTAAATTGGTTCATAATTTGGTTTCATCAACGTTGCTCCACCCCCGCGCCACGCTCCTCACACTCCAGCGAATGGATGCCAATGAAGATCCGAAATTTGTTGTTCTTCTTGTAATTTTATATTTGTGGATTATTTTTGGTTGTTTTGCCTGCCTCCCTTTTGTTTCCTTCTCTCCCACCCTCATTCTTCCTCTCCTCTCTATCAGTTAGTTTTTGGAGACAACGGCAATGCGTTCGTTGGCTTCTTTTGTCTGCCGCCTGCCCCTCTGTTACCCACCGCGTCTGATGGTTTGGTGTGTTGTTCGTGGGGGAAAACAATCCAAAAGCTCACAAATGAAATGGGTACAATCAACTAACTGTAAATAGTTTTTATTTCTGCTTCTTCTTCTTCTTCATCATCATCATCATCATCGTCATCATCGTCATCATCGTCGTGTGTTCGTCATCGTCATCGTCTTCTTCTTTCTCCTGCACTGCCCCTGCCGCTTCTTCTTCTACTTTGTACAGTTTCTGTTGCTCTTTGTTTTGGACGCTGCCTGTGCCAGTTTTGCTTATGAACGAACGGACAGACAAAGTGACAGACAGACGGGCGGACAAGCAGACAGTGGGAAAGACAGAAAGAGCTTCGCGTTATAATTTTCTATTTTCTACAAGTTATCTGATTGCCTTTTGCTCTTAGACTTGCGACTCTTGTTGTTGCTCGCGCTCATTGCGCTCACTTTGCGTCGCGTTTACTCTGCCTGCCGATCTCTCGCCTGCTCCCTATAGCACTCTCTTTCTCTCTCATTGTGCTTGTGTGTGTCTCCAGAGATATTACCGAAAAGTATTCAAAACTGTTAATCGAACAACAAATCCCATTCGACGAATGTACAAAATTTGCATATTTGGCCGCTTGTTAATTAATAAACAGCAACAAAAACGACCAAAAGGAAACGCTCAATGATAAACAAGACTTTGCCTCTTCAAGCTGATGGACTATGGAATACCTCGTGTAAGTGTATTTCCAAATTGGAAATAAATTTATTTACTCTTTCATGTGCATAATAAAAATATAAAATTTTGCTTCTTTCAGATACGTGAATAAAGAGTAAGTTTGTCCAGCTTTTATTTACTCTGCATTTCAATTTATGTGTGTATGTATGCGTTTGATGATTATGACTATTTTTATTTATTATTATTTATTATTTATTTTTTTTAAATTTTAAATATGTTTGAAAAGTTGCCCTTTTTTTTAATAATTGTATGAAGAAATAATGTATATACAATATTTCCATATATATATATTTTTTTTTATATTCTATTTATATACCCAAAATGAAAATGGGTTAATTTTGTGAAAAATTGATGGGTATTTGATTTGTTTCAATTTGTATATAGATTTTGATCTCTGAATGGAAAATTTGGATTTAATATAAAACGATCATACTTTTTAGTATGTGGACTAATTTTATAGGGTATTAAAATGTATCGTTCAAATCGTTCAAATATATCTTAAGTGTTGACATTATCGAACCTACGAAGCGAACTGCCGGTCGTATCGCAGGTGTTTTGACAGTTTATTGCATTTTCAAATGTTAAAAGTTAAATATTAAGTGTGGGGGTTACCAATGGATCAAAACAGAAATAAATTAGAGATTTTTGGATGATCGGTCTTACTTTCAAATAAGGTAGCAGATATATGTATATTTATGTATGAATCGGAAATTAGTAGAGATTAAATTAAGATGTAGAAAGAGTCGATGGTTATGGGAAGATCTCAACTATGACCTTAAATACACTTGATCGAAATTCCGATCGATACATACATATAGTATTTATTCCTGACCTACATCATGTCTTCGATGTTGAATGTGTTTGTATAAGCTTGAAGGTCAGCTCTGAGCATTTGTAGCTCAAGGACTCGTGGAAAGCTATCAATGACATACGAATGAAGAGTTTATAAGGGAAATGGGAGATTGGGGATAATTTATTTTTATATTTATTTAATTATGTATATAATATACATATAAATATCGGCGATATGGAATCATGTCTTTGATAAGTAAGAGCTACAAGAAATATTGTGGAGTAGTTCCTTCGAGGCCCTTTTTCACCCTCAGGACGCACCCAAGACCGACACTCCATGAGATGAAAATACATTTTCAATATATGCATGTGTGTGTGTGTGTGAATATTCTGCAACCGCTTTCATTGGGTGAAGTGAGTGAAGAGGGGTTGGGGGTCAGGGGAAATGTTGGCCAAATCTGTCAGGTCGGCTTGGCGCTGCTTGGCTTGGCTAAGCAAGGGGGTCACTGCATGAAGGTTAGCGGCAATTTGTGTCGACAACATCGTCAAATGTTGCATCCACATACAAATCCACGTCCACGTCTGCATCGACGTCAACATCGACATCGACATCCACATCCACATCCACATCGACGTCCACATCCACATCCACATCCAAATCCACATACAAAGCAAAACCAAAGCGAAGCGAAGCAACACCGAAAGCCAACTTGAGATGTTGTTGCTCGACAGATCGATGAAATGGCAACAACTGCAACAACAGCAACAGCAGCAACAACAACAACAACAATAAGTCAATTGCATTGGCAATAATAAATAGAAGAGAAACTACAACAACAACAAGAGAACGTCAGCTGCCGCCGCCTTTGGCCCGTCACCCGCTGCCCGCTGCCCGCTGCCCGATGCCTGTCGCTCCGTTTCGACTGTTGCACCGGCTATTGGCACAGCTAAGTGAGCTTTCCCGCTCTCCCCCCGCCGTCACTGGCCTGCACCCCGTAATCCGCAGTCATCTACACGTCCAGCGATCAGCAACGAGCAACAAACAAAACGCTTCCTCATCGCCGCCGTTTGGCCTAGCGGATTTACAATGGATGCGCATTGCCCGAGCATCGACTAGCCAAGGGGGCAGGGACACGTCAAGGGGGGGAGCAGGAGGAGGAGGAGGAGGCTAACCAGTTAGGCATTTGAATTGGGCGCTTGCCATGGAACGAGTTGTGGGCAAGAGGACGGGGAGGGCGGGATAGTGGCGATGCCAAGGCGAGAGCGATGGATAGCGAGTGGTTCAGAGTTTGGCAACGGTTGACGGTCGGTGCGTGGTGGAATGCTCCTCGCCCCGTACCCTTCCCTGCCCCCGCTCCCACCGCTCGGCTCTACCCCCTGCGCTCCAGCAATTGGCAAAACAATAAAAGCCGTCAAAAAGTGCAGCTAACAACGGCGACGGCAACGACAACAATAACAAATAGAAAAGCAGAAGTGAGACAGAGAGAGGGAGAGATGGAGAGGGAGAGGGAGAGAGAGAGAGAGGGGGGAGATCAAATTAAGCGAGAAGAGGAAAAGCAAAAAAGCAAAAGAGCAAAAAATGAAGAAAAACAAAAAAACAGTTTGAAAAGTTGATTGTTTAGTTGAAGCATAAAAAATGTTGGCTCTAAAAAGTGGAGCGCCGATTGGAGCAGCCACAGTGGTGGCAGCAGTGGCAGTGGCAGTGGCTGGGGCAGGAATTGAGTTGCAGTTGCAGTTGAAGTTGCAGTTGCAGTTGCAGTTGCAAGCGACGAGTGTGCATTCTGAATGATGTGTTTTTATGGCTTTGAACGGAGTTGCAATTCAATGGGGCTTGCATTCAATATAATCAACTTGGGGCAAGAAGAAGAAAGCAAAGAAAGAGGGACAGACTTAAAGAGAGAGAGAGAGAGAGAGAGAGTGAGTGAGTGGAAAAGAGAGGGGAGGAGGGGAGGAATGAGAGTGTCTGTTGGATAAAGAGAACACACACGCGTCTATCTGCTTGGTGAAAGATACATTTCAACTCTTGTCAAAAACGAAAATCAACTTTAAGCTTGGCTCTGTGTGTGTGTGTGTGTGTGTTTATGTGTTTGTGTGTATGTGTGTGTGTAAAGAAAGCACAAGACTTTCAAGTCAGAAAAGCGTTGTGAGTGATGTTACGGGTGGGGGAGGGGAGGGTGGGTGGTGGTTGGGGCTCGGGTTGATTTTACTGCGCAGCTGCCGCTGACTGACTGACATTTTACGGGAGTTTCTCAAAATGCGAACGCAAAAGGCGCCCGAAGTGCAGCCTGACAAATGCATGCACTGTGACTGTGACTGAGAGAGAGACTGTGAGTGTGACTGTGACTGTGACTGAAGCAGTGACTGAGAATGCGCGGCGATGGCGACGACGGTTGCAACTTTGACGGAGGTTGCAAAGTTGCAAGTTGAAGAGCTGCAGGCAAAGATTTGCAGCGATGTCTGAATGAGAATGACGACGAATGATGATGACGACAACAACGACGGCAACCAAAACAACAGCACCGACAGCAACAGCGACAACAACAGCAACAACAACAACCCAAACAACAACAATAACAACAAACACAACAACAACAACAAAACTTCGAAGTTGTAGCAATTGAATTTTTGCACGTCGCCCATGAAGTTGTTTGTTTGCTTGGCATCGTTTCCCCTCCAACCCCCCCTTCTCATAGGCCGAACTGGCCAACCTCCCACAAGCCGTCGATTGCTCATTGTTGTCGTTCGTTTGTTGTTGTTGTTGCTGTTGCTGTTGCTGTTGCTGTTGCTGTTGTTGTTGCTGCTGCTGTTGCTGCACTTGGATGAAAAATAGTGGAAACTGTTAACGAAAAAGCGGAAAATGTTTGTGTGCTTGATTGTTTGTTGTTGTTGTTGTTGTTGTTGCTGTTGTTGCTGTTGTTGTTGTTGCTATTGCTGTTGCAGTTGTTGTGCGCATATTTATGTTTGCTTTGACTTACCGTTAGACGCTTAAATGGCGGATTACATTTGGCACTGCTGGCAAATTATCTGTGCCGAGTATCTCTTTCAGTCTTCAGCCGAAGTGTTTCTTCTGCTCTTTGTTGTAGTTGTAGTTGTTGTTGTTGTCGTTGTTGCTGCTGCCATTGTTGCAACTGTTGCTGCTGCAGCCATTATTGGTACAAGTTGATACATCTCCGCGGCGATTCAATGTATACCAAGTGGCCCGTTCTCAGACCTTGTGAGAAAAGCGCGAAGGCTTCCCCCTCGAGGCTCCTGTGCCTCCCAAATGCTTCCCCAAGTCGAGCGGCTCAACACGTGGAAAAGTATTGTCGATTTTACGTTCATTTCATAATCTGATTTTATAGTGTTCATCATTCACGTTATCCTTGACTTCGAGCCGGCGATTTGCTTTCCCAAAAATAGGAAATTGAATGGAAATGTAATTTCTCTGGGGGAAAAGAGTATTTAATTTTTGAGAAAGTGTATTTAAAATTTATGTAATTTTTTCAAAATTTGAAAATATGGTCTGTAGTTGACAGTAAAATACAATTAAGGCATAAAGGACCTTAAGGACTTCAGGCTTTTTTCCAATTGCCCACATCTTACCGTGTGATCCTCTGTTCTATTCGTGGCCCGATGGCCGGTCCCCTCAGCTATACCCCTTGGTCAGTGCTTGAAACATTCACTTCCATCCCGCTAATTGTCGGAGTTTCTGGGGACCTCCCAGGGATTCGAGCATCGCTAATGATGATCCGCCATTACCCTTGGGGGCTTTTATCTGTGTGAAAAGTGCGACCCGTTCTTTGGTTTACTGTTCAACTTTCAACTTGTTGGCCGCTCGTAGCAAGTGACACACACACACACACACGCATATTAAAATATATATATGCACACACAGACACACACACACACACAGCAAAGAGTATGAAAAAGCTGAGAAATAAAATCAAAACAGAAACAACAAAAAAGGAAAGGAAAGGCCCCTCTGTTCAACTGCAGCTGCCCACCTGCCCACCAGTTCACCAGTTCACCTGCCTTCGCCTCTGTCTCTGCCTGTCCCTACCACCAGCTTTACCTCTTCCCTCCGCCCCGCAGCTGCGCAATAAATGTGGCTCGTTTCGCACAACTTTCAAATGGTTTAGCAATTGGCGAGTATCGAGTATTTGGGCATTTGAGTATCTGACTATCTGAGTATTTGCGTAGTTGGCCGTTTTGGCCAACTCGGAGTGGGTCTTAAAGCTATTGCCGTTTGCCATAATTATCATTGCTTTTCGTCGTGGTCGCTGTTACTACGACTGTTGTTGTTGTTGTTGTTGGTTTTTTTTTTTAAGTTGTTTTGGGATTGCGTCTTCGTTGTTGTCGGCAACTGAAAAGAAGGTCGCACAAGCTGGTACCGATCCACCCTGTGAATTGTAAAAGGGGACCCTCTTCCTAAAGATCATTTAAGTTCAGGTTCCGTGCCCACTATTTAAATGAGTATCATGTGTAAGAGTTTATTTATGTCATAGCTGATCCATTGGTGTAAAAGAAGTGTCTTTTATATTTCTATTCGTATTTTGGTACTTTTGAAAATTTATACCCTTTTTGGGGTCGTGCATCATAGGTTTCATCTGCATCATCTGTGTCAGCGTCGTCATCAAAATTCGCAAAATATTTGACATCGGCATCACCAACAATATCTGCATCATCAGCAACAGCAGCAGCATCATCGACGTCATCGACTTCATCGGCATCATCGACAGCGTCGACATCACGGACATCATCAACATCATCGAAATCATCAAAATCATCGAAATCATCGAAATCATCGAAGTTATCGAAAACATCGACATCATGGACATCATGGACATCATGGACCTCACGGACATTGTCGACATCATTGACATTATTGACATCATTGACATCATGGAGATCATCGATATCGTCATTATCAAAATTATCGAAATCGTCAAAATCATCGACATCATTATTAATACCGTCATTTGGATTGACTTCTTCTGGCCCAGCCTCGAGAGCGTCAGAGTGTAACTCATCCACTGCCAGAAGATTCGATGACCAGAGGGGCTGGGACACGATGCCGTTCAAACCCATTTCGCAGTGATCCATGGATCCGTCGCTACGAATGATGCACACACAGATGAGAGTCGCGGTGTGCGGATTATAAAGGCCCGCACAGAGGGCTAAGTGAACTAGCTTCCGGGCGGAGTTTTCATCCAAAGTAGGACCCCAATTCTTGAGTAAGACGTCCAATGCATATTCCTGGCCATAGCCAATGGCCTCGAATTCTACCTCCTCTAAGAAGCCATCGGCGTGGACGGTATGAAGATGCAGTTGATCTGCCTCCATGCCGCCAACGATAAACTTGGCCAATGGCTTGCCCTCGAGTGAGATCAAAGCATCACTCAGGATGCATGCGGCAGTGGTAAACTGCAGTGGTTTCCCGTCGTTGGCCAATGCTGACAAAGGTTCCAAGTGCACTGGAACAACGTCAAGTAATTCTTTGAGTTTCTGGGCATTTCCAGAACAGGCAGCGCTGAAATCAGGAATAGAGGCTTGAATTAGATTCAATAAATTTTTGAATAAATAATTCCAAATTCTACATACACAATGCTTTTATCCAGGTAGTGGAGCTTCTCGATGGACTCCTTCCTTCGATAATTCGCAATCCCTAAGTCTGTACCAATGGCAACACCGTCATTGAAGCGAATCCCCACAACAGTGTTCCAAGTGAGCTGCATATCTGAAATATCATCAATGCAGATCTTCTGTATGCAGGAATAATTGAAATCCTTACCTTCCTTCGAAGCTAATACATCGACGGTCATCTTGGAATTCATACTACTCCCTCCTGAATTAATTTGGAAAAATTTTTATATTTGAATAATTTTTCAACTACTTCAATCGACTGACATCTAACGAATGAGAGCAACTAGTTTGCTTCTCAACTCCAGGACTTCTCATGTCACATTTTGTAGTATATTGATTTTTAGTATTACAAATCGATTAAAATTCGTGTGCGAGTATGTGTGTGTTTATAGATTAGACTTTTCAATCATCGCAAGCTTTACCCCCAACATTCGATCTCCCAATCTTCTTCCTTGTTCCTTTTGAACGCCATGTCTAACATTTAGTTTAATTTTCTTACCCTACGACGAGAAGTAGCGGAGATGCTGAAAAGGGGGAAGGTTGGATTAAAGTCGCAACCTATGGGTCACATTTTAATTATAGAAAAAAACCCCTTCCTGAAGATCGATTAATTGATTCCCTACATAAATACAAGCAGAGTAGATCTAAGTAGCGTTTCTTCCGACACTCCCAGTTAATCCTTGCCTAACATCTGAATGGTAATGAGGGTGCTGCAAATGTGTAAGTTTATTTATGTCATAGCTGATCCATTGGTGTAGAAAAAGTGTCTTTTATATTTCTATTCATATTTTGGTACTTTAGGAAATTTATACCCTTTTTGGGGTCGTGCATCATAGGCTTCATCTGCATCATCTGTGTCAGCGTCGTCATCAAAATTCGCAAAATATTTGACATCGGCATCACCAACAATATCTGCATCATCAGCAACAGCAGCAGCATCATCGACGTCATCGACTTCATCGGCATCATCGGCATCATCGACATCATCGATATTATCGCCATCACCGACATCATCGACATCCGCGACATCATTGACATCATTGACATCATGGAGATCATCGACATCGTCATTATCAAAATTATCGAAATTATCGAAATCATCGAAATCATCGACATCATCATCAATGCCATCATTGGGATTGACATCTTCTGGCTCAGCCTCGGGAGGTTCAGAGTGTGACTCATCCACTGCCAGAAGATTCGATGACCAGAGGGGCTGGGACACGATGCCGTCCAAACCCATTTCGCAATGGTCCATGGAACCGTCGCTGCGAATGATGCACACACAGATGAGAGTCGCGGTGTGCGGATTATAAAGGCCCGCACAGAGGGCTAAGTGAACTAGCTTCCGGGCGGAGTTTTCATCCAAAGTAGGACCCCAATTCTTGAGTAAGACGTCCAATGCATATTCCTGGCCATAGCCAATGGCCTCGAATTCCACTTCCTCCAAAAAGCCATCGGCGTGGACGGTATGAAGATGCAGTTGATCTGCCTCCATGCCGCCAACGATGAACTTGGCCAATGGCTTGCGCTCAAGTGAGATCAAAGCATCACTCAGGATGCATGCGGCAGTGGTAAACTGCAGTGGCTTTCCGTCGTTGGCCAATGCTGACAAAAGTTCCAAGTGTTCTGGAACAACGTCAAGCAGTTCTTTGAGTTTCTGGGAATTGCCAGAACAGGCGGCGCTGAAATCAGGAATAGAGGCTTGAATTAGATTCAATAAATTATTCCGAATTCTACATACACAATGCTCTTATCCAGGTAGTGGAGCTTCTCGATGGACTCCTTCCTTCGATAATTCCCAATCCCTAAGTCTGTGCCAATGGCAACGCCGTCATTGTAGCGAATCCCCACAACAGTGTTCCAGGTTAGCTGCGTATCTGAAATTTCACCAATGCAGATCTTCTGTATGCAGGATTAATTGAACTCCTTACCTTCACCAGTATTAACTCCATTGACGGTCATCTTGGAATTCATACTCCTCCCTCTTGAATTATTTTTGGAAAATTTATTGTATTTGAATAATTTTTCAACTACTTCAATCGACTGACATCTAACGAATGAGAGCAACTAGTTTGTTTCCCAGCTCCTGGACTACTTATGTCACATTTTGTAGTATATTAATTTCTAATATTACAAATCGATTTAATTTCGTGTGTGTTTATCGATTAGAGATTTTGACAATCATCGCAAGCTTTGAAACCAACATTCGATCTCTGAATTTGGTTTTTTGTCCCATTTGAACGCCTTGCTCCACCTTAAGTTAAAGTTCCTTACTTTAAGTCGAGAGGGGGTTGGGGCGATGAAACAGGGGAAGGGGTTGAATTAAAGTTACACTTTGATATTTGTCAATACGACTGTGTAACGGCCAGACGGCTGCTTAGACCGCTGAGAATTGACTGCAGCTTCCATTGCCCACTCACAGCGTCCGCCCGGCCCACCTTGACGCCCCCTCCGCTCACATAATTGAATTTGTGATTTTCGAGGTTGCGGCAAGTAACATTTACATTTACATTCAATAAACTGAACTGCAACGAACTGAACTCAACTCAACTGAACTGAACTCAGCTGAACTGAACTTTGTTTTGATTTGCCTCGGACTCGGCAGGAAGTTGGTCAGAATCGGACACAGAGTCGACGCTGCTGGGGACTAAACGAGTGGGCCTTGGGAGACGGCGGCCTGGGGGAGAGCTGGAGAACTGATCGGTGCAGTTGTCAATCAAAAAGTCAAATTCCAACTGTCAAAGCTGCGCAATTTGTCTGCACAATTGAGACGAAAAGCGAATGTGACATGGGCTCCACTTCGCAATGAGAGAGGCCGCCAAGTACAACAATTTATATTGCGCATACGCCGCGTGTGACGACGGCCCCTCAAACCGTTTAATAAGCCAGCGAAAAGCATGCCGAACGCCAAGCGCCAATCGTCTATCAACAATCGATACTTTGGAATGTCAATAATACACACACACAATCATATATATTGTATATATACATATACATGTATATATTTGATATTGTGTGATGGGGGGAAGTGAAGGTGTGCTTTTTTGAGGGGTGTTACAATTCTTATACATTGTTTTTCAGTATATGAGGACAACAGTGAGTACAAAAAATCTTGTACTCATATATACATATACATAAAAATGAGTTCAGCAGGACATAATTTGAATAATGTGCGATTGGTCCAGCCTTTCAAGAGTCAGTGGAGGTCGCGATCTCTCTTCCGATTGATTCCTCCCTGGGAAGAACCTGATGCAACTCGAGGAATGTGAGGCAGAGGAGAGAAATGACATGCTCGAGCCATGCGATGTACCCACGCTGGCTCCTGTGGTCTGTCATACATTGTGTCCTGTGGTAGTCGCACTTTCTATGACTTCAATTAGGCGACTCCGCGATCTTTGGAAGCTCCCATATTCGTTGACGCCCCGGCAGCAGTTTTTATCCATCGAGTTCATCTCTAAGTATCAGAGTCTTCAGGTTAATGGGTGATGTGCTTGCCAAGACGAGGGAGCATCTTCAGAAATGGTTCTTAAGTCTCTGATGATATTTAATGTAATAGTTCTGGTCGGGGCCTCCCAGTCATCTTAGGGACGCTCTGTCAGAATCACCCTAGTTAAGGTTGCTTAATGCTGCTGCCATCTTTCCCGTTTTTCTGTGTGCTCCCAAAAAACTAAGCCTATGGCCTACGATGACTTCCAAGTATTTCAGGGTGTCTGTAGATTCCACTTGACATCTCTAACATAACCCCGCATGGATTCTGCCTTCCTTACAACTTTATCTGCTGTGCAGCTGAGTCCTGCGGCTGCATGACCACTTCCATAGCTGCATTGGCTTTCTACTCCGCCTCCTTCTTTGTTTTTGCAACGTCGTGCAGGTGAAATCCGGCGGATTTTTCAATAGTCAATATTTCTATGCGCATAAAATTCCGCTTTCGAGAACACCAGAGGACATAATGTAGCTTTTGGGGGTATCCTTTGTGTCATACCATAGCTTTATACATTTGCTATTTATATACACATGTGTGTGTGTGTGACAGTTAAAGCAAATTCTGAGCATGAAGTTCAGATACATCGATTATATAAATTGCTACACTTTAGCTGTGGGTAAGTGTGCTCCAAGTGATGACAAATAAGTGATAGGTGATGAGTGCTCTTTTTAGGGATATCTTTTGTACTGAGGAGGGGGTAAAAGTCCTTGCCAGGTTACACATAAATCGAGGGAAAGCAAATGCCACTAAATATTGAAAATATTTCTTTAGTTCACTTTATATTTTTTATATTTAATTAATTGAATTTTTTTATATTTATTGATTAATTTAATTAATTATTAATTTAACTAAGTTAATTTGGTATAGAGGATTTCTACCTTGAAGGTCCTTTCAGGTAAACACCCATTTAAGTGCAGGAGGTTCTTTCCCATATTTTATATTTCAGAGAGAAAACTGAAGGTTTTATATTAGTGGACAGATTAACCTCTTCGTTTTCTTTATTCATATATGTATGTTTCAGCGTGATTGTGTTCAGGTGTGTGAAGTGCAGTAATAATCAACCTGAACTAATCAATTGATTCAAAAAAATGAATTTTTCTGGTATTCATAAAAAAATATCCATTAATTTGCATCAAATTTGTGGTCTAAGTTTTTACAGTAAAAAACAATTGGCTTCAAATGAAGCGTTCTCAAGTGTTAGACGAATTAATATGAACTAAAATACCATGAAATATAATAAAATACCATAAAAATACCAAACTATTCGCGAAGCTCAAAGAAGTGCGGGAATACCTAACGCTTTACTTTTGAGACACAAAAATCGATGAGTTAATCGAATTGTCTTTGGGGAGCCGCCGACTGCGGAGAGGGGCGAATGTTAAACAATAAGCGAATAATTTTGCACATGACATGCAAATCAAAGACCGTTAAGGGTGGCAGGGTGGCAGGCGGACGGGGAGTGGCCAATTGGGCAGCTGGCCCGAACGAACGTGCAACATGTTGCCGTTGCTTTTGGCCATTCGCTGAACGCATTTTCAATGATCAAATGGCAACCAGTCGCTTGTTCATGCTTACAAGCCTATAACGACCAGCAGCAGCAGCAACAGCAACAGCAACAGCAACAGCAACAGCAACAACGGCAGCCACAACAACAACAATTACAACAATTGCGACAACAACAAACAACGAAAAACAACAATCGACGATAACAGTATAAAGTTATTCGATTTCTATGCTAATCGAATGACAACGCGAACAACTGCGTAATGAGTTTTGCCGTTTGCCACTTGACTTACATATGTTTTTAGTTGTCGTTGTTGTTGCTGTTGTTGTTGTTACTGCTGTTGTTGTTGTAGTAGTTGTTGTTGTTCTTACTATATGTTGGTTGTTGGTTGTTAGCCATTTTAATAGGTCAACGACAATGTGTCGGCTTAAATGTCAACCGCTCCACGGCTGAACTCCATATAGAAGCTGACTACAGTTCAGATCGGACTCATGACATATGTAAGTACAAGTCTCGAGCCTCAAGCCTCGAGCTGCTGCCATTGGTGCATATTTAGGGCCAAGTTATCGCGGCAAGTGAATCGTTGGCCGCAAATTGTTGCAACAGCTACGTGTCACGATCCCAGCGTCCAAAAATCACAAAGAAGACAGGCAGACAGATAGACAGACAGCCAGCCAGACAGACAGACAGTCGGACAAATAGACACTTGAAGCGTCAAATGAAACGCTTTTAATAGCGACTCATATGCGAGTCAAAGGTGCAAAGCAATGGTTATGTCTGCAGGTAGTAAAGAGTGATTGGCACTGACTAGCAAATACCCTGCAATACCCTTTTAATACAATAAAGTCTCTGCAGGATTTGGAAAGTAGTCTAAAATGACTTAAGTTTAACTCGAATATGGATTACTCTACAGGGCCAAGAAATTGTAGGGTATCGGCGCTTTTAGCCACAGACTGTCGGTGAGTCTCGATTACAGGGTATATGAGTGGCAGTAATAAAAAAAACTATCGCCTGGAAAATGCCGCAAATGAGAAGCGTGAAAAGCGAAGTAAGAGTCCAAAGCCGAGAATTGTGCAGATAAGCGACAGGGTGAGAGGGGAAATGGAGGCATGGGGCTGGGGGCTGTCATATGGGAGGAGTGGACGAGGCTGCTGCTTATTGACGTGGAAGCTGGGAGCTGCCACAGGTTGCTTACGATTGCTGCCGAGCCCAGCAACATTTTGTGGCAATTGCAACTTTATTTTGCTCAATGCCTATAACACACACACATACACACACGCACACACACACACACACGCGCAGACACACACTGGAAATATTCAAGCGTCGTCAAAATGTCAGCGTGGCAAAATTTAATAAACAACAACAAAAACAGACAGCGGCAACTTTTTAGCGACGCGTGTTGGCAACATGTTGCATAAAGTACCAAATAAACAAAAAATAATAAAATAAAACCCAAACAAAAAAATACTAAAAAACAACCAAATATTGAAAGCAAAAAAACAAACTTTTGAAAAGCAAAACCCCAAAGACAATAATAAAAACAAAAACAAAAACAAAAACAAAGAGCAAAAATCTGACAACAAAAAAATATGTTGCACGCGTCGTTGGTCCGATTTTTATTTGTTGAATTTGTGTTGCAGTCGCCGCCGCACATTCCCCAATTTGTGATCTCTGCAGCCGCCTCCCAAAAAAGGGGGCGTGCACGCAGCTAGCCAGGGAGAGCGGAGGGAGTGCCACACCGCGTGGCTGCCATGCGTGGCATTAACGAAAAGCGAGCAAATTCCCACGTTTAGTTTTTTATAATATTTTTATAGTCTTTCGAAATATGATTTAATTGAATATTTTTTGGTTGAGTGGAATCGGAATGTATTCAGAGGATATACAGGACTGGCAAATACCCTGTTAATTATAACCAAGAAGGATATTTCGATCGTGCGAAGCTTAAGGCGTGTTCAATGGGTGAAGGCCAAAGATCCCAAAAATCAAAGCTAAGGCTGGGGAGGAAGGTATGAAAAAGTTGCGATTTTGATATTGATTAGGAATCTATATATACCTATATATATATATGAAGCTATAGAAGGAGGCAGTGGCAGTGTCTGCAATGGGTTAGCATACCCCTTAACTCTTTTTTATAGTGCAGGGTATTCAAAACAAAAGACGATCCATCATTCAGATTTTGTAGTGTTGTTGATGTCGAATGCTGCTGTTGTTGTTGTTGTTGACGATGATGTTGTTGTTTTAGCTACTCTTATTATTATTGTTGTTGCCGTTGTTGCTGTTGTTGGCGGCTCTCATATTTAGTAGTTTTAATTGGCACAGCAAATTGATTAATTGATTTAGAGTTTGATCTTAATGAGCCGCAGCCTAGAAGACTTTCCAAACGGTGTATATATACATATATGCATATGTGTGCTCATATATGTATGTGTATATATGCATATGTGTGAATGCGTAGATTCCCCATTAGATCGATGATATTCGATCGCTGCGCCGATTTCCACGCTGCGTATGCGCAATGCGAAGCAAGGACGGATTCGAATGACCCTTCCAAAAGCTGACTGCTGCGTAACTCTCAGCAGTAGCTGCGTTGGTCGTTTCAACTGTGTCAGGGCCGCGAGTCGAAAGTGATCCCACTCACCCGCAACTCTACCCTCACTGTGACCATCAGCACTTCCACTTCCCCTTCCTCCCTCTCTCTAGTCAACAACCCCCGCTTACTGGTAGAAATAACTCATTAATCATCAAAATACTCTGCGCTTGCCTATCGAGTACTCGGTGTGGTCAGAGGGCGATGGGAGGAGGATGGGGATGATGACGAGGGAGCGGGGGTGTTTCGGATGTATGACGGGGTCTCAAGTGTCGAAAGTGATTGTTTGGGTTATTACGTAAAGTTGAACTACGCTCGGGAAAGTAAATCAATCTACGAAGATTGACTACACTTAAGCTCAAACCGAATATTGGATGGTTTTTTTGGTTTGTCAAATTAAAATGGACGATGCGATGATATATAGGGATCTATTTTATGATCTACATTTCAAATGAAGTCGATGGATATGATGGGTGCCTAGGGAATAGAGTATTTTAATGGATCAGTCAAGACTGAGACAAATAGCTTTGAAGCCTACTAAAATTATTGAAAAATGAAGAAAATAACGTAAATCTATCTAAAAGTTCTATAAATTGTCGCTAAATATCGAGTACAATTCATTTTCGCTAAGTATCGAGTAGAAATTATCTTAGTAAAAATGTCAAAAAGGTGTAACTGTTAAAGGTATTCCCTTCTATATTACAAAAAATGAAACTAGAGGAGTGATGATATTATTATAGTCTATCGATAACTATCGATATTCAAAAAAAGGCAAAGCTATTTTTAAAACTGATTTGTTTACTGTCAAACACCTATTGGAATTATTGTGTATGGCAAACAGCCGATAGTTGACCAAAACTATCGTAAAATCATTAAGTAGTATATATCGCATGCATATCGCGTATATTTTGAACCATCTCTAGGGCTACTTGTTTACACTCATTCGAATGACATAATCGGGTTTAGGTTGTAAAAAGTTTTGGAGTTCGTAGCACCGAATGGGGAAACCACACACATGGCTTTAAGCGAGCGTTACGAGTGGATCTTCGGTTCGTCATCATTAGATACATCTCTCCGAGGGCGAAGTTTTCGTTTTGCCTGGTGACTGGTGGCCAATGATGACCAATGATGACCACTTGAGCGCCTATGTGGCAAGCATCACGAGGCAATTGAAGCCAGCAGACGCCGCTGGCGTTTGTGGCTACTGCTGCTGCTCGAAAGACGGATAAGTGAAGAGGTGGAAAGGTGGATAGTTGGATACTTGGATAGGTGGATAGTTGGATGGATGCATGGAAAGGTGGATGAATGAATGGATGATTGGATAGGAGGTTGGTTGGAGGGTTTGAGGGTGGCTTGTTGATCGTTCGCTTGTTAACTGTAACTGCACTTGGCGCAGTGGCTTCCGGCGCTTGGGAGGCAGATTCGTGTTGGAGGATGAGGAGGTGGTGCGTCAAGGCCAAACAAATGATCTATAAAAGCGTTCGGTTCAACTGAAAACGGTATCAGTTCAAAGCTTCAGCTCATCCCAACCAGATCGACGTACAACATTATGAAGACCTTCATTTGCTTGTTGGCACTGAGTGCGGTGGTTAACGCAGGATACATTGGTGGTGGTCACGGTGGTGGTCACGGTGGTGGTCTCGGTGGTGGTCACGATGGTGGTCACGGCGGTGGTGCGCCCAGTGGTGGACATGGACATGACCACCATGGCGACTCGAGTGCTGCTCCCGAAATCAAAATCATCAAAGTAATACACGAAACCGCTCCTTCTGGCTCCCAGGGTGGTTGGCAGGAAGGTGGTGCTGGTGCTGGTGGTAGCTGGCAGTCGGCTGGAGCTAGCAGCTGGTCTGCTGGAGGTGGCGGTAGCTCTGGTCACAGCCACGGCCATGGCGGCTCCCAAGGTCAAGAGATCAAAATATTTAAGGTCATCTCACAGCAACCTTCGTCCGGTGGCTATGGAGGACACGGTGGTGCAAGTGCTGGTTGGGCAGCAGGTGGAAGCAGCTCCTCAGGCTCCTCCGGCTGGTCATCTGGTGGTAGCGATGCCAACACTGCCGTTAAGATCATCAAAATCATTTCTGAAAGCGCCCCAGAAGCTGGTGATGCTTCTGGTTGGTCAGCTGGTGGATCCTCCAGCGGTGGCTGGCAATCAGGTGGCTCCCCAAGCGGCGGATGGTCATCAGGTGGATCCCCAAGCGGCGGATGGCCTTCAGGTGCACCTCAAAGCGGTGGCTGGCCTTCTGGCGGCGCTCAAAGCAACGGCTGGCAATCTGGTGGTGCACCCAGCGGTGGCTGGTCGTCCGGAGGATCACCTAGCGGTGGTTGGTCTGCAGGTGGCAGCCCAAGTGATGGCTGGTCCTCCGGTGGCAGCTCCAACAGTGGTTGGTCAGCGGCACAGGCAAGCAGCAGCAGCAGCTCTTATGGGGGCGGTTGGTCGTCCCAAGGCGGAAACGCTGGAAGTTGGTGAACCCTTCCACATTTTGTGTTAATCCTCAAGCGTCATCCTTCTTTCACTTCATTCTTCATTTCATTTTCCCCTTTTTTTTTGCTCGTCGTATTTGTTGAATAAAAATCTGTATAATTTCCACAATCAATATTATCCTTGAGGGGTGTGGTGGCTGTCGAGGGGGGAAGAAAGGAGATGTTCAGTGAGGGAAATCGTCTTAAACTTTTCCGTTTACCGTCCCACGAAGCACTGCATATAAAAGCCAGCAGAGCAGAAGGATGACGATGAGAAAGGGTCAGGACACTTGCCCATCTTCTAGCGTCCCCCTAGCAATGCTGCCATCTCATCTCTTCCACCAAGCGTCCCCCTTCCTTCGCTCTGTCCATCTTGCTCTAACACTCGTCCGCCTTTCCTTTCCGCTTCACCGTCTGTGTCTATGTTCCTTGGTCCTTGGTCCTGTTAAAACACACACTTAAGCGTAAAGTAATAAAATTCAAGCAACCAAAAAATGTCGAAAAAGGCAAAAACTAAAAGGAGAAAGGAGAAAGACGAAAGGAAAAAAGATGGAAAAAGGAATGAAAACGAAAAGGAAAATAATAAAAGGCTTTTGGAGGGGGGAGAGCGGTAAAAAAAAAATATGTAAAATATCACTTTGGAGCGGCAACGCGTCGCCGACCCACCAAGAATTGAGCCAAGGATACCAAGGATACCCATACTTGCTACTGAAAAGGGCAAAAGTGCAAGCAAAAGCTTTTCCACAGCCGCACAGCGGGTGGGGGCTGCCTGGGTGCTGGGTGCTGGGTGCTAGCTACTGGGTGCCGGTTGGGTGGTAGGCGGGAGGTAGGAGGTGGGGGCTTTTCTTGTATAAAAATATTTTCCATATAAATCTAACAAAGAACGTGTTCGGGTTACTTGATTAGGCGCCCAAAGTGTGCAAATTGCTGGGGTGGGTCGTGGGCGGTGAGTGGCGTGCGACGGACGACAGGCGATGGGTGAGTGGTGAAGGGTGAGCGGTGAGGAGCCCGATGCAGGGGATGAGTGCCGACAATGACGACGTCGACGCCAAAAACAGTTACAAAAGCAAAAAGAGCGGCTGACAGAGAAATGGATCGGGTGTGTGGGTGGCAGGATATACCTCGACGACTTCTCGGTTTCCTTAAAGTTTCCACAATAAATACGTCCATAGAAAAGGCGAAGGAATACGTTAGAAATACGGAGAAGCGATAGAAGAAAGAGAACTAAGCAAAAATCGTTTCGAGGCGCAACAAATCCAATTTTTTGTTGTCGCAGGCGTTGCTTTAGACCAAAGAAAAAAAAAATTCCGAGGGTGTCTCTTGTGATGCAGTGGTGGTGGTGCTATTGGGGAATTGTGGTGGGTGGTGTTGGCTGTTTTTTTTTTTTTGGCGGTTCGTTTCATATATTGATTTATTTTCATTCTGCGGTCGAGTATTATTTTGGGAGCATTGCGCAAACTTGATTTTTCCGAAGAATTATAAAAACAATCAAAAGACTCTGTCGATGTGAAGATCCCCCCGCGGATCCACTCCGCCTCGATCTATATTGTTTCGATCCGATGCCATCGGAGACCATCGAATTTGGCGTGTAAACAAACAACCGAATAAATTTCATTTCTCAAAATCCCCCCACACACGTACATTACTTAATATTCTATGTTTTTATAGATCACGTACATCCGACAGATCCAAGAACCGTTCACTTATTCCAAACAAAGGAACGAGAGCTCCGAAAATAATTATAGAATATTTTATAAAGTGAATAACGATGTGTGGAGCAAGTTCAAAATAGTGAACAACAATTCCAATTTTCAATATTATTTCCCTTTTATTGCACAAGAAATTCCATTTTTGAGTCTGTTCGTTCTTTGGATCCAGTTCAAGTTCTACCTTACATTTTAGTTCATGTTTATTTCATGTAGTTTTTAAACGTTTCCCTAAGACAATTGTTCTTTAACCTTAAAATCAGCTTTGAACTGGTTCGAATCAAATTACGGAACTGGTTCCAGTTCGCTGTAAATTTTTGAATGAATTTTTTCAATATTTTAATTAAAATATTTTTTTTAAAAATATAATTTATTTATAAATATGTATTATAATTATTTAAATTTATTTATAAATAATTTTCAAACATTTATTAACAATTATTTAAATAAATAGGCGTCACATTGTTCCTCATGGAACCGATATGCCCCCTTGGCAGGCGATGAAAAGCTGAAAGTGAAATCAAAAATGAAATTATTTTGATGAGTTAAGGAAAATTTTCCATTCAATGCAAACATTTATATATCTTATACACCCACACCCCCTTTTCCTTTGTGTTGCATTTGTTTTTTAGGTCGAGAGGGAGGCGTGGGCCTGGGGGAAGGGCATTATTTGTGCGGTGCTTCTTTCAAATTTGTTATTATTTTTTTAATTTTAATTTTGTTGATTGACGTTGTTGTTTGTGCCTTTGTTGTTCTAAGTTAATGTTGTTGTTGTTGTTGTTATTATTAATGTTGTTTGTTGTTGTTCGTTGCACGTGCAATGCCAAAAAGTGGAAAATTGCGTGTTTGCCAAACAACAACAACAACAATAACAGAAATGCGGCTTAGCCAGAGTTAAGTTGTTCGCTTGGTCTCATTCCGAGGAGCATCTTATTGACACACTCGCTTTTAAGTGTGTACATATATATCAGTGTGTATGTGTTCGTGTGTGTGTGTGTGTGTGTGCGTCGCAGTGTGGGCGGTTGTGTTTACTGAGTGTGTTGACTGTGGGCGCGTGTGCATCAACGACAGCAACGGCAGAGGCAGCGGCAGCAGCAGCAGCAGCAACAGCGAAAACACAATCAATGAGGCAAATGCAAACAATTTACGCGACCCTCGAAGCAAGTTCTTGATGTCCTCCACCTCCACCTCCACCCCAACCCCCACTTGCCAAACTGCCCAGGAACAACCCCAGAGATCTGCGACAACTCGACGAACTTATCATTATGTAATTAAGATTCATCTCCGCCGTGCAGCGAGGGGCGCGATGCGTTAGTTTCAAGTGGATTCGCAAATAATCTACCCCATTTAATAAAGCTTTCATCTCTATCAGATGATTTGATAAACTTTCAATCTTGGAAAAGGGCCCACAGAGTGACGCACGAGCCGCACTCGAAAGGGAATTGGAATTGAAACTGAAACTGGAACTGGCACAGGCACTAGAACTTAAGCTTTGTCTTTAAGCGCGTGTGTAAAGCAAATTTTGTTAAGGATCAATGTTTGAGACTCAAATGTGAATTCTACAGTTTTTAGTTCTGTCACAGACCACAAAATGCCAGTAAATCCTTTACGAAGAAGATGCAAAAAGGAGCGGCAAAATGTATATCGTATTTCCTGAGTTCAAAGCAACATCTGAATTCAAGTGGAAAATGTGAACAGTCAATATTTTTCCTTATGCCTGTTAAACGTTAGCGAAAAGTATACCAAAATGAGATGAACATAAATCCTTACTAACAATTGTAGTAGTTTATTTACTCTCAATAGATCATTAAAGTTCAATTTATTTCTTGAAAGTCCTTAAAGGAACCCCTTTAGGTTCATCTCCCTGAACCAAATGAATGTACGGAGAACTGGTACATCGGGCAGTTCGGCCGTTCATCGAACAGTTCATCACTGTATGTGAACACCAACCAGAGTTCTTTTCGTCCTTTTCATCGTCCTGTCAATAGTGAGGGACTTACATCATTACCAGCAGTTGCCCTGCACAACAATGCGAGTCATAATTAATGTACAGTTGCCAAGCTCCGCGTATGAAATTATCGCAGCTTCTGCCCCACCTCAACCCTTGCTTAAACTTTGCTCTCCCTTCGTCCCACTGTACACACAGAACTACGCAGCATGGAACCTGCAACGAAGCGGATGTGCTTTATTTATTACTTTTTGTACTTTTTACTTTGTTGCTTTGTTTGTTTGTTGTTGTTGTTGTTGTTCTTATTTCACCCTTTACGTTAGTCACGTTGTGCTTCTTGCCTTTGTGCTTCCATTGTGGCCTCCACCTAAGCGCACCTTTGCACCACCCAAAGCTCTACTGCCTTGTCATTTTCTCCTTCTCTCATGCTTACAAACAATCTTTCTATTTCCCCTCTCGCTCGCTCGCACTCACAATTGCTTTTCCTTATCGCCAAAAATGCATTTCAATTGTCAAGTTACCTGCTCACCCGTTTATGCGTTTACCCGCTTACCCGTTTAACCGCTTACCCATTTAATCGCATACCCGCGCACCCGTGTTCACAGCCTGGTTAATGTCTGCGCTAAGTCGTAAGTAATTCATCATCATACAAAATTAAAGTGCGTCGACGTCAGCAGCGACGTCAATGTCGACGCCTGTCATTCTCAATCAGCTGTGAACAATATGACTGACCGATTCTCGCCATTGAAGGTGCACCCTACAATTATTAACAGTTGAGAAAATTACTGAAACATACTAAATAATATATCTGTTAATATTTACGAACATTCTTGTGTGCATGTGGTGTGCGTATATGCGTGTGTGTGTGTGTGTGTGTGTGTGTGTACATGCAACGTTTAGCCAAGGGTACCTGACGATAGTACCTGAACTGCAGCTTAAGGGTATTGCTTATTTATAGGGTGCTCGCAATAATTAACCGTTAGTCGCTCAATTCAAAACTGGGGAATCACCGATTGAGGGTGTTAATAGATATCCTTGTCGTTTGGGGAGTGATTAAATATAATAAGTGGCATTTGTTCCTTATAAGTCAATTAACTGGCATGCCAATCTTGCAATCAAGCCCAAGGTGGTCGCAACACCTAGAGTTCAAAGGTGAAGGGCAAAAGGGAGGGAAATATAAGAAGGGCATTCAAGGTGTAAGAGAAATGTAACGAGCTACACAAATTAAGATTAAAGCCACTTTAGTGTTTCATATCCTGTTGATGCGTGTATGTAATGTATCCAATTTCATGGACAAGGATTTTCATTTCAAAATCTATTGAACAATTGAAATATTTTTAAACCCAAAGACATCAATAAATTTGAAGCTTTGGTCAAAGCTGCCAAATTATTTTTGGGTATTATTTCCTGGCTATCTGCAGGTCCTTGCGTAAATCCTTTAATTGCAATCTACAAATTTGGTCAAAGTGCTTCTTAATGCGCACAAATACACACTCACACACACACACACACACACACACGCACTCATGCTCATACACATATATATGCAGTCATATACACTAAATAACTATGCAAACTACCGACAATTCAACAGTAAAATGCGATTTCCTACCAGAATTTTCACACATACTCACACACACACACACACACATACACATACACACAAGCACGTTCGCACACACGCACTCACACATACGCTCTTACTCCCACTCACACATACGAGGCGACGCATTGTAATCATTTTTGGGTCTGCCTTGTGCTTTGTTTTGTATGTGGGTCATGTCCTTATGAAATATTCAAATGTCCTGAATTAAGCATTTATGCCATTTCCACTCTTTTATTGTTTCTGTCCGATTTTCCAGGCTGTGCCCCATCCCCAGCCCTTTATTCCCTTAGCCGTCCCATCCCCACGGTTCCTTACCGCCCGGTGCCACCCAATGCACAGCTTTTCCGCACCGAAAACGAAGAAAAAATAAAACAAATTGTAAATATGTACAATGTCTGATTATGTACGTGTCCATGTGTGTGTGTGTGTGTGTGCGCATGTGTGTGTGCTTCAATTTCTTTATTGAAAATTGACCAAATATGTGCGATGCGATGTGAGAAGGTGAACTCAATGGGCGGGACGTTGGATACAAAAGCAAAGAGACAATAAAACACAAACGCATAAAAGCAAATAAATTGGTTACATTTGCTTTAACACACACACACACAGGCACAGGCACAGACACACCAACAGACACAATAGCACACACACGCATATACACACGCACACACACTGCGTAAATCCGCAACGGAAGTTGTGCTTTTAAATCGATTTTGATTGATTTTTCTCACTGCGAGGGAAAATGCCTTTTGGGCAGCATTCACCAAAACCCAAGCCCGAGCCTGAACCCATACCCAAGCACACACACACACACACGACCATTGATACACCCGCATGTGCATGTGTGTGTGTGTAAGTGTGTATAAATAAAATCAAATTGTAAATAATCGAGTCGGAATCGTCGCCTGTTTGTATTTTGCCAGCCCTTTGGCGCTTTCCACTTGAAATCCGCTCGCCAAATGAAAATCACAAAAACTCAAAAAAACAAAAAAAAAAACAGAAATACAATAATAACAGCGAAACAGAAAAATGAAAAATTAAAAAAAATACAAAAAAAGAAGGGAAAAAAGAAAAGAAAAGGTGAAAATAAAGTGAAATATTTTCACAAAAATTATTTTCAATACATTTTTATTTTGAAGTTTATGCTTTGTCGTCGCTGCGATTGTTTAAGTTTGCCTTCTCACAGCTCGTTATTTATTTATGTTGGAGTGTGCCGGTGTGTGTGTGTGTGTGAGTGTGTATTACTGTGTGTGTGTGTGTATCGCTTTATTTCAATATCATAAAAAAATTGACGCTGGCCGAAAGAAAATAAACTAAAAGCCTCTGCACTTACATTTTTAATACAAAATCAATAAATATAAAAATATATGTACTCGTTTATTAAAATATGTTGTTCAATACACACACACATACACACACACACACACGCTCACACTCATATGCGTTAATGTGTGTGTGTGTGTGTTTGACTGCGTTTTTTGTGTAAGGCATTTTTTATAGCTGCGGGCTCATAAAAAGCGCATAAAGTGGCTTTAACATGGCATAAAAAATGCACCCAAGAGTGCCAATAGCTTGACCAGCAAGAGGAAGTGAAGAACGCGGAGGGAGTGAAGAAAGGAAAAGAGATGGAGGGGGGTCTGGAATATGCGACAGAGATGCCAGTGAATGACCCATCTCTATGGACACTTTGGGTGGTCAGAGAAGTGGCGATAAGCGACATGTTAGCCACTAACTGAAAATACCAAACACCACATGTAACAAAGGAGCCAATGCACGTAGGAGTCGAGGTTGGAGATGCAGGGAGAGAGAGAGAGAGAGAGATTGATTGAGAGGGGAAGGAACAGGGGAGGGAATGGAATGAAGCCGAGCAGTGTGAAAATGAGAATGGGGAGCTGTAAAAATACATCGACCGAACGAGTAGAGACATTCTTGTGAGTAAGACACAAGAAATGCCGCTTAGAGCTTAAAAAGTGGAATCCAGTATCATGAGGATCTCAATAGAGTTCCATATATCCTTTAAGCTCTCAAAAAGATTGTGAGAAATATAGGAAATTATGCCTTACACATCGAGAGGTCTTATATAGTACCAATTTGAACATAATACCCTTTCATTTGGAACTGTCATTCGCGGCTCTGAAAATTGAATACAACAACATTCAAATATCCTGGAAAAACATCAAATAATTGGAGTTTATTTAAGGGTGAAGTCTTATATAAATTCAATATAAACCCAATATTAAAAGGCTTAAGCCCCAAAATTTTAGGGGGGTGTGAGAAACAAGCAAATTAAACAACAGCTCAAAGTTTATACTTTTCATTTAATTTTGATACGGAACGAGTCTCGACAGAATGATAAGTCCTTTGGTCATACATTGAGTTTGAAAAGCATGAAGAGGACTAATCAAACTTAAGTCCTTGCGCTTCAACAACACCTTTGGTCCCCTTTGACGAAGCCTTTGTAAGGCATAAGTCAAGCATCAAGGCACTCAATAAAACATATATACAAGAATTTACATATCTACACTGGGTCGTAATTAAAATATCACGCCCATGCAAACAAATTCCAGACAAAACCTCATCCCATAGACAAGCTACTCCCTGCTCCTTACTCCTTGTTTGCCATCTTGCGCCCGAGGAATAATCTTGAAGCCTGCTTTTTGTTTTTAATAAAAAGGTCTTTACAAATATGTTAAGCCGCTCATCATTGCCTTATGCCCTATTCCTTCCTTTCGACCTTTCGACAAGCCCTTACCCAAACCACCCACTTCTCCTACTCCTTCCACTTCTCCTACTCCTTCCACTTCCCCTCTCCCATTTCCATTTCCATCCCCATCCTCGCCCGCGCTAAGGTCGACTGTTCATAGTGGGATTCCCCAACTCTTACATAACGGCCACGTCTGCAAATCAAAGAAGCGTATCGTGCACGTGTCTGAAATATGCATTAACACACCGCCACCACCACCAAAAGAACCACCCACACCACTGAAAACCCACACAGACCATCCATCTACTGTTCTCGTCGCTGGCAGTGGCAGTCAGACAGTCGCCCAGACCAGATCACACCCCAGTCAAAAGCAGTCAGAGCATCCACCGAAAAATGATTTTATTTTTAATATTAATTGCAGCAATCGAGTGACCATAGTAACAACAACCCTCGGGATCAGCGGTACGGCCCTGGACCTGTCTAGGGCAAGTTACGTGGTAGACACTTGAGCATCTGAGCCCGTGATGTGGGGAAGCCATCACTCGCACTACCAGAACATCCGTTCAACCGGATGTCGCAATTGAATTTTACCCGCTCATAAAATGCACTCAAACACTTTAATTTTTGAACTCTTAACTGAATTCAGAATCGTTCGAAATATGATTTCCTACTTCAAATTGCTTATCCTTGATTCCACACCGATTTGATGACCTTCGCTACGATCGTCAGTTCCTTTACACTTCATCCTTTGTAAAAGTACTTTTTTAGCTGCAATTTAATTGTTGCCAGTTAGAACTGATTTATTTTTAAACGATTTCATAGTCAAGAGTCAACCCTTTTATGAGCGTACAGAAGGTACTACCGGTATTGGTACTGCTCTTGGCTAAGTGAAATCTTTATTAATTGGATTAAATTGAATTCTTTAAGTATCCGCGGTTAATTTTTAATCATGTCTAAGAGCTTACAACCCGCTGTAGCTCTATGTCATTATGTAAGTATGATAATAACAGGTACCACCCTAGATACCGGTAGCTGTTGCTACTATTAATGTCTAGTCGATTAGACACTTAAAAAATTTCTTAACCTTTCAAGAAATTTAACGAGATTTGCTTGTGTCTGTTGAGGCAGATGTTATTTGTTTTTAGAAGTTGTTTCAACAAGGGTGCTAGGTACTTGCAACTACCCTTACAACCCTTTTAGCTAATTAGAGAGCTTGAATTAATTCATACCTTTTTCTTAAGTGTGTAATTATATAGCACACGTATAAACTAATACTTTATGTATTACCATGAATTAATTTTCAGGTACCAAAGGTAACAGGGCGGGTACTGGTAGTACACTCTTAAATGTTATTTAAAATAGGCTTTACATTTCTCCTTATAACTCTTTTTAAATAGAAAATCTTTGAGCCAAAAGCAACTCTTATTTATTCATATAAAAATTGGGCGTTAACTCAAATCAAATTGAAAAAAGCTACAAATTTGATTCATTAAAATAAAAGTTAATCAGTATACGCAATAATGGAATACAAATTATAATCATAGCCTCAAATATTTTTCGGTAGTTACAAACAATCTCTTCGCGTACCACCGAGTGTATATATGAGTAGATGATTACCCACTTAATACCCAACCAACGTCCTGGAAGCTCTACAATGGTCCAAAATCAAGTGGATATTAATCGAGTAATCCGACGGCCACACTTGCTTCATTTTTGACACAATTCTGACTTGCCCCATAACCCGGCGTTGGTGCCACTTGCCCCAGTCACTCAGCGTTATAGTAAAGCGCCCTGCCACAGCGGCACTCACACACACACACACACACACACATGTATACAAACCCATTCCTGGGCATGTCCATAGTCATACCGACACCGACACCAACACGAAACGAAATCCCAGACCCATGTCCGGAACGCAAATAAACGATAAAAGCGCAGTCGTTGCGAATAACACTAACAATAAGTAGCGAGAGACGAGAGACGAAGGGCGAGAGGCGAGTGTTGAGTGACGAGGGAGGTAGGAGAGGCGTTGGGAATCGGGATTCGGAAGGCGAGAAATGAAGGCCGAACTGGCTCAACGACTGTCACACTCGCTGACTTACTCACTTACTCGCTGGTCGGGCGACTTGTCCGTCGTCCTTCTCGTTGGCTGGTTCGACAAACGCGGGAGTTGCCTGGGCGCCCAGAAATGCAAGGAACCAGAAACTCAAAATTCACAATGTAAGAGCTCAGCGTGTGAGGGATGATAGAGAGCTGAATAGTAAAAACAGAGAACAAGTGAATTGGATATATAAAAAGAGAGTGAGTGAGTGAGTGAAAGAGATAGTGGACGAGAAGAGAGAAAGAAAGAGAGAGCGAGAGAGAGAAAGAGAAAGAAAGAGCGCGGTACATGAAGAGAGAAAGTGAGAAAGCAACACTAAGAGCAAGAGCAAGAGCAAGAGCTAAAGTTGAAAGTTAAATTGATTTGAGTTGGGAAGCTTCTAGCCGAAGGGTTGGCCTTGTGGGTGGTTGGCCTACCCGCTTCCCTAACCGTACACTTTCCCGTTTCACTTCCCTTGCCCGTTCTCGTTACCATTCCCTGTTCCCCGGTTCCCGTTTCCCGTTCTCGTCCTCGTCAGCGTTGACTGTGACTGTGACTGCGGGTCTGCTGCTTACCCAAATGACTTTCAGCATGTGGAAGCCGCTGCTTAGCATGTTTCCTGCCATTAGACGATGCCACGTGCGCAGTGAGCGAGTGAGAGTATATCTCTATCTCTTTCATCAGCTCTCGCTATTTTACTGATTTTCCCTCTCTTTCGGTCTCTCTGCCTCGCTCCCTCTAGCTGCTGGCGCTGCTCTCTTTCAACTGAAAATGAGGCGCAAATTTTGTGGCTACCAAAAAAAGGTTCAACAAATGGTTTGGCTCGATACCGTAACCGAAACCCTGGCCCGCGACCCTGTGCCAACCCAAGTGCCACCCACTATTTAGTAATGACACAAAGTTGTAATGGGAATGTTAGCGGTTCTGTGGGGGGGTGTGGTGAGGAGTGGTGTGGTGTGAAACGGGAAGGTAAGGTAAGGGGACGGGACGGGACGGGACGTGGTATGGCAAGTGCCGTGAGGGGGTGTAGAGTGTCGAGAATTTGTTGTGTGTAAAAACGTGTGGCATCATTTTTCAGGCTCGACTTTTTGCTTACAATGTGAATGTGTGGGTGTGCCAGTCTATGTTTATGATTGTGTATGCGTGTGTGTGTGTGTGTATGTGTGAGGAGGTATTTCTGGTTTTGGGCGCACAGCAATTGACACAGGGCAGCGACGCTGCTTGTTCAGGCTATTATAATGGCCAGTCACCCAGCCGCCCATTCGCCCTTCCACCCAGCGCCACCTCAACGTCCTGTCTCGCTCTGGCTCACTCGCTCTCATTCCCTCTCTCTCTCTCTCTCTCTCTCTCTTTCACTCACACAGACGTTTGAAAATTATGTCAACGAGCTCTGTTGATTTTCCATTTTGCCTGCCATCGTCGTTTTAGCCTTCTTCCTGCTGCTGTTACCGCTCGTTGTTGTTGCTGTTGCTGTTGTTGTTGTTGTTGTCCTTCTGCTGATTGTTATTGTTGTTGTGCAGTTTGTTTTTGTTGTTAATGCTGATGTTATTTGTCGTTGTTGTTGCTGTTGCTGTTACCGCCGCCTGACGCTGGTTAATTACATTTTACAAAATTTGCTGTCAAGTAGTTAAGTTGGGTTAAGTCGAGCGCGTTGCCGGCGTTGACGTCGGCGTCAACATTGCCGTTGCCGCCTCAGTCGCAGTCGCAGTCGCAGTCACAGTTACAGTCACAGTGACTGTTGTTACTGTTTCTGTCGGCCTCACAGTCAATATTGTTGTCACTGCAGTTGGAGGGAGTCACAGCTTCAGTTGCTGTCAGAGTCGCAGTCGCAGTCGCAGTCACAGTCGGCGTCGCTGCCACCGTCACTGGGCCTGTTATTCGTAATTTAATATTCGATTTTATAATTTTTATGCGCTGACCTTTTTGCATTTGTGGCATTTTCTTTTTAATTATTTATGTGCGGCTGTGTCAAAGGATGCGATGGCGCCACTAGAGGCGATGAGGCATAGATGGAGGCGTAGATTTTTCACTCCTTTCACTCCTCCATCACCCCCGGTCCCCCCTTCACACCCCACACACTCATTGAAACGAAAATCGGCATATTTAATTATGCAGGGACAGGTGCCTGTAATTGAGAATTGTAATTCCATGTTGAGGTAGCCCAAAAGGATCAAGGATCCCATGGTGGGGGAGGAGAAATGAGGTGTGGGCCGTGTACAGCAAGAGGATTTATGAAATAATCTTGGGAATCATCATTGCCCCCACTCGGTGACACCCGCAACGTAAACAAATTTTAGATTATAATTCGAGGCATGGGACAAGCATGGAAATAGTTGGAATGCATAAGAGTTCCGACCTTATATAGAAGGATATACATGTATACGCATTTAAATATATGCATATGCATGTGTGTGTGTGTGAGTGTGTGTGATAGTTATAGAGTAAAAGAAAATTCAACAAAAACATTTTTAAAAGCTCAAGTCAGAGGAGAAGAAATTATACAAACACACCGAAACACCCAAACACCTAAGCACCCACACACCCACACACCCGCACACCCACACACCCACACACCCACACACCCACACACCCACACACCCACACACCCACACACCCACACACCCACACACCCACACACCCACACACCCACACACCCGCACTTATATATGTATATATATGCACACAGACAACACAGACATGATGCTAGGGAGATGCATTAAGCCAAAGAACGAGAAGGCACAAACAGAGCAACAAAAAAAAGGACAATGGAAAAGTTGGCAAAAAACATTAAAACAGGAACAAAAAATTATATAAAGAAAAATCATAAGAAAATCATGACTCTTACAGCTCCAACAACATATAAGTACACTATTTTTGCTGAAAGGCTCTGATGATCCTGATAAAGGATATTTGGTTGATTGAACTCCACTTGGTTAAGGAGCTTATGGCAAAGGACACTTAGCAAGCACAAAAAAAAAGTTTTAATTTTGGGTTGAACATTTTTTAACTTTCTTTGCTTCTTTTTACTACCTATGATCCTGATTATCCTGGGTAAGAGACAAAATTTCCTTCGGTTGAAAACTTTGCATTTCTTTTATCTTCTGATATTTTTGATGGCTGCCATTCAGCTGCTTCCTTTTGGTGATCTGTAATAATGATCCTGGGCAAGGATGTACTCGTAGTTAGAGTATAAGAGCTGCGAGAGCAAAGGACATGCAAAACCGAAAATGAAAAGCAGTCAAAGAAAATATAAAATAAAAAAAGAAAATGAAAACGAAAACGTGAAGAGAAACTCCAGCGAAAAATGTTACGCTTGCATTTGGGGAAAAGGTGATGGTGATAGTAATAGAAGAAAATGGAATGGAGGAGGGGTAGGGGATGAGTTGGGGATGGGGACGAGTAGAGGGTGCGGTGCAGCACTGTGAGATGGGGCAGGCGTTGTGGTGCGGCGGGTATCTCAGTGGGTATTTTGGGAATTGGTTTGGTGTTTCTCATGTTTCTGTTGGTGTCTGCCAAGTTGAGAGCATGTGGCTCCTACAATGACAGCAGCCTGGCAAGTTGTTGTTGTTGTTGTTGTTGTTGTTGTTGTTGCCATTGTTATCCTTGTTGCTGCTGCTCTTGTTATTGTTGCAGCAACAGTCGGCGAATGGCGCGGGGTGAGCAAGAGGAGGGGGAGGCAGTTTCGGGGCATATGAAGGAGCAACAGCAGTGGCAAGAGTGGTATCAGTGGCAGTGGCAGTGGTAGCAGGAGAATTTGGAGCAGCAGAACGATGAAGGCATTAAGCTGCTCCACACATACACACATACAAACATTCACATATGCATGCACACACATAGATAGAAGGACGCACAGAGATTCACCTACACCCACGCAAAAGGCAAAACCGAAGGATGCGTTTACCATGAAACACATACAAATCCACATGCATACACATACAGGCGACACACTTTCCCACACACTCATGTACATATGCAAACATACGCACACATACACAGACACACTCACACGCACACACAATCAAAAGAAAACTTGGCAAGAAACTTGCGCGGCTTTTGACAAAGGGAGGCAGCTGTGGGTCTTGGTTGGCATATCCATGCCGAAGCGATAGAAGAAAAGTCAGTCACACACACACATATATGCACACACACACACACACACACACAAGCACACAGATGCCAGGACAAAATGGCAACATAACTGTAGTGAAAATGTCAAGAGAGAGAAAAGATATTAAAACGTATTTGACTTCTGTGAGTTTGCGGATGAGGCTGAGGACAGGAGGCAGGATGTGCGCCAGTGTGTGGCACAATGAAAAATATATAAAGAAGCCGCGCACACAGACAAACACACATATACATACACTTATAGAGTGGCACACACAGACACACATTCAGCTTATGACAAAAATAATAAAAATGGCTCAAGAAACGAAGCAGCTGAAAAGCAAAACGAAAACAGCGCAAAAATAAAAAGCAAAGTAAAATAAAATAAAAGTGCAAACAAAAAAAAATACAGAGAGAACTGAAAAAAAAAAAGAAATAAGAAAAAAACGAAATACAAGTATAAAAATGAATTTTAGATGACAGTCAAAGTGCCTTTTGGGCTGCGGGATGCGAGGGATGAGGAATGAGGGATGAGGGATGAGGTACGAGGAACAGAGGAGCTAGGGGGCTGGTGGGCGGCAGACCGAAGGTTTGTCTTTGCAGTTAAGCAGACGAGTAAATGTTGTCCTTATTGTTGTTGCTGCCATTGCCGCCGTCGCTCCTCCTGACGAGGCTGTCGTGGCTGCTATTTTATGCCAAAGACGACGACGACGACGACGACGACGACGACGACGACGTCGTCGACGGCAAAAACAGTGAAACTGGGCGACTGCTGATGGGTAATGGGTGGCTGACGGTGATGGGCGGTGGGCGGTGGGCGGTGGGTGTTGGGCGATGGGTGGTAAGTGGTGGACGGTGGGCGTAACAAATAGGCGAGGCTGCGGTAGCGTTGCACAGCAGCACCAGCAGCACCAGCAGCAGCAGCGGCAGCAGCAGTGACGGCAGCGGCAACAAAAAACTGAAGAGAAGCGACAAAAAGTGGAAAGTTTTATGGGTAACAGCAGCAAAAATTGCAATATACCGTAGCGAGGACTAGGATGAGGACCCTCCCCGTTGTGGATTGGCTATGGTGGCGTGTCTTTGTGGGTGGCTGGGTGGCTGGGCTCTGTGTGGAAAGTGCCTCTGCGAAGCTAGGACCCATCTCCGATGGGGCTGAGGCGTTGAGGTTGCTGATGTTGATGGCGTTGGCAGCGCTGTGGCACTGACAGCCAACCGGCAGTGGCAGCAATAGCAATAGCATCGAGAATATTACACCAGGCGGATGTCATGGGCGTAGCCGACGGGGGGATCCTAAAAGTGAAATCGATAGATGACATTTTAAATGATTATATAGATCTCATAGAATCTACTATTATTTGCCTTCGTCATATCTATGTCTTCTCTCTTCCATATGTGTGTCATATATATTTCTAACCTATGCCATATTAATGCCTTACTTATGTCATATCTATATGTAAAAATTTTTGGGTCTTACTTAAGCCTTGTCTGTGTTCAACATGTGCCATATCTATTCCTTGCCTGTGTCATATATATTTTAAAACTATGCCACATCTAGGACTTACCTATGCCAAATTTAAACTTTATATATGCCATATATTTTTCCTGCGCCATATCTATGTTTTGTCTATATATATATATAGATATATAACATATGTCATATATTTTTTAATCTGTGCTATCTATGACACATCTTTGGTATTCCTGTTACATATTCATAGTATATCTCTGTTATACCTGTACCATTTCTTTGCTATCGGTTTAACATGTGTCATATTTATTTCTTAGTCCCTCATATGACATATATTATTTATATTTGCCCCATACCTATGACATATTTTCTTACTTTTATTCCAAACCACCGTCAGATCTAGTGTATTTCTCTAGCTATGACTCTGTTTTATATGAGAAGTTCGTGCCATAGCAATGTCATACTTGTTTCATATAAATTATCTACCCTGGCCATATGTGTACGCAAATTTACTTCATATTCCTTTGTCTCATATTTAAGTAGCTTCGTTCCTTGGGAAGAGATTTTATTGTAGAGATAAATGAAGGTATCATCTATCGTCCTTTTCATCACAATCACTGGAGACAGCATTAAAGGCATGCGATCCACCGAATAACTGAGGACATTAACATTGTGATCCCCTTTCTGTGTGGCGATTAGCCTGCGCCTGTGGGCGATGGAATAACTGTGTACACATTGATACCAACACCGACAGCAGGCAGTCCGACACATAAGCTCAGGCATTCAGTGTGGCAAGCACTTCCACACTCCACACTCCACATTCCGCATTCCCGTCCATTGCCATTGCCACCGCCTTAATACAGCCCCTGCGGTGGGTGGCCCATCCGCAACTTCCTCCTGGCCAAAACAGACAAAATGATTTCGTTTCTTGGCACGAGTTGGGAAACTTCGACAATGCTGATGGGAAACGTTAGCAGAACAACTTACAAATTAAGGCTTAAATAAGAAGAAGCCGTCATTTCGAAGCGTTGCCAGATCTCGAGGGAGTCGCTGGCAACATATGTTTTCCAAAATCCCCCAATAAGTATATTTCCCAGGCAAAACAGAAGAACACAAACAAAAGGAAACGAGCAAAAAAAAAAAAAAGAGAAAAAAATAAATAAAAGAGAAAAAAAAAAAATAACAAAACGAAAATCAACGAAAAAAATGAAATAGAATACAACATAAAAATAAATCATACGCCTCATCAGCCCCAGAAACGAGCCAATACCGTTACCATTACGTCGCCACAGACCCCACCCCCTTGACGCCTTCCCACCCCTTGTACACTTACGCTCTCTCTCTTTCTTTCTGCCGGCGTCTATAATCCATCGTATGTCCCTCCTCTCCCCCCACCACAGTGGGTCTCATCAGTTCTTCTCCACTTCCACACCTCCGCACCATCACCCCGTGACCTCACCCCCGCTCATCCATGGCGCTAATAAATGCTTATCGAAGAAGCATAAAGCGAGTAAATTCGCAACCATTAAACGAGCATAAAACTCAATGCCTGCCCGGGCCACCAACTGAAATGAGGGGCCGACAAATCAAAGTACAAGCAAAACAGCCCCATGACCAACCTCGGCCTCCACCCCCACTCCCATCAGCACTGTTTTCGTATCACCTCCTTCCAGGTTCAGGCCTCCCATGCGACCCCCTTTTTGACACTCCCTAAGGCCGCAGAAGCTGTGAAATAAAACCAAGCCAAGAGCCGACAACGACTACAATGAAACCCAAAGCGGCTCCCAGGCGATTTTAATGCGGGTTTGGCGTTTCGGGGCCACCCACAAATAGCCAACCCACCGCCTTCCATCACCCAGAAAGCCATTCGAGCCATTCGAGCCATTCGGGCCATTCAGGCTACCCAAACCGCCTAAGCCGTCCAAGCCGCCCAAGTCACCCCACTCCATCCCCCCCCCCCCCCCCCCCCCACCATCGCAGCCGCCCAACGTTGACAGCATACAAAGTAACTTAAATCGAAACAATAAAGCGGCAACTTTGTTCGAGCAAAAATCCAAAAGGAGGAAAGCATAAAAAAGGACGTGGCAGGAGGGAAAGGGGCGAGCATAAAAGTTACCAAAGATGGCAAAGAAAAAGAAACACAAAAAAAAGTAACAAGAAAAGAAAAACGAATAACGAAAAACGAAAACATGGGAAATGCGCAAATAAATGAATGAATAAAAGCGCACCACTGGGGCAGGAGCAGGAGCAGGAGCAGGAGCAGGAGCAGAAGGCGGGGGAGATGGAAGAGATGGAGAAGGAGCAGCAACAGTGACAGGCGAAGGAGCAGTGGTAGGAGCAAAAGGACGAACGGTAGGAATGAGGACGGGTGACGGGTGTCAGGAGCCGAGAACAGAAGCTGAAGAATGAATAAGAAGCTCCTACAAAGAAATTACAAAGCGTAAGAGGGACACACAGAGAATGGAGCAGTATCCTTGGCAGAATAAGGAGGAAAAAAAAATTATTAATAAATCCCAACTACTGTATATCACAGGACACTAGACACTCCAAAGTGCTTTGGGGCGCCACAAAGTGGCCACACAACGTGGCGTATACGTATTATGCAAAGTGCAGACATACACACACACACACACAGGCACATACACAAGCAGACATACACACACAAACACACACACACAGGCACATACACATACACAAGCAGACATACACACACAAACACACACACACACACACACACGCTTACAAATGCTCACACAAACTGCAGCACAAGGAATAAGAGGCAGATCCTTTAACATGAAGTTTAATATAAAGAAAGTCGATTGAATTTTCTAGATATATGTGATCCGAAAAGCAAGTATTGGGCATACTAAGGGATCCTTAAAACAGGATACAAGACAAGTACGTGAAAATTCATTTGGAAGGCAAATAATTTGCAGATCTCCATATATGAATATTATATCAAAATATTCACAATAATTGAAAACTGCAATGTATCCTTCGGAGGGTACAAGGATATTAGTCAACAAAAAACTTTACAAATTCCAGAAATAATATTCTTATTTCTTTATATATTTTTAATTTGTGGAATATCATTCCTTAATTCTAAAGTTAAAAATGTTTAAAAAACATGCGCAGGACATCTTCCTTTGAATTTAAAAGCACATAGAAAGTATCTAAAGCGTGATTAACTTTCGCATAAAAATTTGCTTCGTAACTCAAGGGAATGCAAGGAGCGTGGAATGTAAACACGTCAAGCTCTTCGTAAGGATTATCCTTGGATGCTCTCTAAAAATCCTTGAAGTTGAGGAAAACAATTTTCTCATATTAAATTATCCTCTTGCATTCATTAAACACTCAATTTAAATTAAAGCGAGCAGCTAAGTCCTTTCAGAGCCCGAGGGGAGTGGGTAAATCGAATTAACGGAATTAAAGGACCAAAAGGAGTAAATGGAGTGAGAATTCGCGTATTAAGTTTCAGTAATTGATAACTTAAGAAAGGATTCGATTTAAACGATTCAATTGAAATTCGATTATTTGAACGGTTCATGCACTTTCCCAATTGTTTGTAAAGGGTCCGGCGGGTGGGGGGGTAGGTATAATCACAATTACACATATAAGTTTCATGTACATCTGCGTTGTAATGGGGGGGTGGGAGGGGAGTGTCAGTCCTCACAACTTCAAGTGCTATAAATAATTTATCGAATTCGGGCCTAATTGAAGTCCATTGAGGCACTTGGGGCTGTACAATGGGTGAATGGCTCAATGGGCGAGTGACCACTAATCATAAGGATAACACCTAATCAACCGCAGTTGGGCCGCCGCCGCCGTCGCCACCACCGTCATCGTCGTTGTCGCCGTCGCCGTCGCCACCATTGCCACAACCGCATCATATCCTAAACCACCGCCCACAAAATATCCTCGACGAGCGAGGACTCGGGCCGAAAATTAAATGAAACGTTGATAAGGCGCAAAAGGGCGCACTAAACGATTAAATCGAATGAGCGAGCAAATGAGTAAGTGAGTGCTGTCGGTGGAATCGCCCTTCATTCATACAAACATACAACAGAAATGTGCACACACACACACACACACACACGCACACACACACGCACACACAGAGACTCACGCACATTAACTCCCACATAAGAGGAGGCAGGCGAGGGACACAGAAGCAAACAAACAGCCACCCTTAGAGCCCGCACTTGCACCCTAACCCTGACCCCGCGCCGCGGACGTGCCCGACTGACTTTCGGCACAAGTGCGCAGCGATGGCGAAAAGTGAATTTTCCGCCGTGCGGTTGTCAGGCACGCAGCACGAATGACACGACAAACAGGATGGGCATGGGGAAAACATTGTTTGTTGGTGCGCTGCGCGGATGGCGGGGAGGTAGTAGGTGGCAGCGGCATATATACGGCTCTAAGGAGGCGCCACAGTAGGAAAGCAAACAAGTAAGAAATTGCCAGCTGAATAATTTCAACGTCGACGCCAAAGCTATCAAGAGAGTATCTGAATGGAGTGTGAGAGAGAGAGAGAGAGAGAGAGAGTTTTGGGTGAAGAGAAGTGCTTGTGCGACAGAGAAAGCATGAGCATGAACAACATGGAATCTAACGCGAGAGGCTGAGAGCCATTCGTATGGCTGGCAATCGTGCGTGCCATTCGGCAGCACTCGTTCAACTTTACAACAACGACGTTCGGCTCGGTCAGGCAGACAATGTTTTTTCACGTGCCATTGCATGTGCGCACAGACACATTTACACCCATAGATATGTGTGCATTTGTAAATATGTGTGTGTGTGTGTGTGTGTGCGTGCGTTTATAAGCATCGAGCTTTGTCTATTGCTGTGCGCCTGTTAAACAGGCAGCGTATTGCGTTCGTGTGTGACGTTCTGTGCAAGTCCAACGATTGACGTTGACAGCGACGTCGATGCCGGTGCCGATGCCGATGCCAATGCCGATGCCGATGTCGATTCCTATGCCGATGCCGATGCAGATGCCGGTACCGGTACCAGTGCCGATGTCAATGGAATTGTCTTTGTAGTTGTAGTTGTCGTTTTCGTTGCCGATGCCGATGCCGATGCCGGCGACGATGACGCTGACGACGTCGCTGCTAGCGTCTAGCAGTGAACGCTAACGGTAATTGTAGTTATTACTGTTGTTGCTGTTGGAGTTGATTTTGCTGTTGTTGCCATTGTTGCTTTTGTTGTTGTTGTCCTGCTTCGTTTCTCTCTGTTTGCTTAACTGGACTTGATTAGGTTTTCGAGGTTAGATACATTACGAATTATTCAGCGCTCAGTAGAGGAGGCCATTGCGAAGGAGGGGGGTGGGGATGGGAGGGCGTGCGGGAATGCCACCTCCAACTCCACGCCTAAGGCCGCCACTTGTTTTGTGTGCTGTTCCTGCGAGGGCTGTTTATCGAATTTCTATCCAGCAATTCTTTGATTGTGTTGTAATTGTGTTATCCTTGTTGCTGTTACCACTGTTGTTGCAGCCGACGCCGTCGTGGCACGTAGCACATAATTGTTACTATTAATATTTCATTGGGTGGTTGCTCCGGGACATTTATAGACTGTTTTCCTCGCCTTTGCGCCATGCCTTATATTAGTGGGTGGGTTCTGGAGTGGCTGCGCCATCAGGCGTTGTCTATATGTATGCGTGTGCGTGTGTGCGCGCGTGTGTGTGTGTCTGTGTGTGGGTTTAATTAATCGACTTGCCGGCTACGATGCCAAATGTTCTTATTGTTTTTGCTCGCTAGTCAAAATATTTGACTTGTAGATGTTCCTCTAATTGACTGCCCAGCTCATCCTCCTCCCTCAACTTCGACCACCATTGCCGCTACCACTGCCACCACCAGCACCGCAACCGCCACGATCCATGCCAACACCAACTCCAACTACCAGCCAGCGGCTGCAGCCGCGCCACTCGATGAAGGTAAAAGTTATTCGTGGCCAACTGTTGTTGTTCCAGTTTATGTTGTGGCTCTGTCCGCCTCTGCCCCTCCCCCTGCCACTGGCAATGCCTTTGCCTTTGTATTTGCTATTGCTTTTGCTTTTACTTTTGCCCATCTGGCGTTAACTTCACGAAAATGATGTAAACCTAATTAAATTTCCAATAGCAAATGACTCGCGCCCCACCCACTTCCATCCCCATACCCAGGTCCACCTTCGACTCCGGCTCGACCTCCGCCCATCTTCCGCCAAGATTAGCCAAAGAAACTTTGACGACGGCGCAGATAATTGCCGGATTGCGTCATGCGAGCGAATCTGCCCCCGACCAGCTCGCGGCTGGTGGCCCACAGCCCACAGCCCACAGCCCACAACCCACAGCCCAAAGTCTGGAGCCTGTGTAGCCTGGAGCCTGGTTAACCATAACATCAAGTCCCCGGTTGAAGTCTATTGAGCTTTAAGGATGTTTCCATGAATGGAAATTTATAAGTCCAAAGTGTGTGCCATTTGCTGTTGCAGGATTAACATATACCATAGACACCACACGTTCCTTGAGGATTATGGGGATTAGGGAGATAATCAGGATTATGGCTCTTGGTTGATTATAAAAATATGTTTCAATTCCACATTGTTCCAGCTCTAGAATTGCTAGTGGGCTCCCGGCTAGAGATGCGATATCCTTGCCTCCTTATATCTGGTGCCTTTGACACATTCCGCTTAAAGTGGGCATCAAAATGGAATGAAATGAAATTTCAGAGTTCCGCCCACGGGCGTTTAATGAGCACTCGTCCTGTGCCCCTCATGACCAACAGCTGTTGTAAGCCAAGAAGCGGCATCCAACTGAGTGAACAATAATTATCGAAATGACAAACGAAGGCGACACATACCACTCCTGTTCTTACACACACACACACACACACGCACACGCACATACATGTTCAGGACAAAGATGCTGGGTCATCGTTGACTGTCGACTGTCGTCGGTCGTCGGTCGACAGTCGTTGTCGCTGTCATTATCCTCATTGTCAATATCGAGAAATTTCTACATCCACACACAAACGCAAATTGAATTATCCCCAGCAAATAGATCTAAAAAGCGTGGGTATGGGTGTGTGGGTGTGTGGGTGTGTGGGTATGTGGCTGTGTGGCTGTGTGGGTGTAGGTGTAGGTGGACAGAGAGAACATTGTTGTTGTCGTTGTCAATTGGGTGTCTGTGCGTTGGCATGTTGTGCTTTGTGTTGTCTTGGATTGTCTTGTCGCTTAATGTGTGTGGTGCTCTCTGGCTGTGTGTGTGTGCGTGTGTGTGTGTGTGTTCTGCTGTGTGTGGCACTGCGTGGTGCTCTGTGGTGTTGTGCGTTGCTGTGTGTATCTGCGAGACGTCAAAGTATCTTAATTAAATTTCATCCCTTAGCCGAAACGTAAAAATGTACAGCAATTTCACGTTGCTCGACTGACTAATAGACAATTTACGCCCACACAGCGACAACAGTACGAGGACACACACACACACACACACACACACACACACACACACACACACACACACACACACATACATATACACACAGATTGGCACCCATACTTAGATATTAGATATTAGATAGAAATGGAGAAACAGTAACAAACTAAAAGTCAAGACACGATACAACACGAAACGAAACGTTGAATGAACTGTGCGACAGGACACTCCCCACAAATGTCGGGTCCAGCCCCTAACCCAATGCCCCAGGACATGAGTGCACGAAATACAATTTCACAAGCAGCTACAACAAATCCAAACTCACACACGCACACCCGCACACCCGTACACCCGTACACCCGCACACCCGCACACCCGTACACCCGTTAGCCCACACACCCGCACCTATACACTCACACATAGCAAGAGACACAACAACATGCCGTTTAACAACACTGCCCCGTAGTGTGGGGCAATGCCAACCAAACTGGCAGTCAACTGTTATGCCATTAAATAAAGTTGGCAACACTTAATGCACAGCGACAACAAAACCAACAACTGGTCCAATGTGTGGGCCGGGTTAAGGGTTGAGCGGATGCCTGTGGGTGGGTGGCGTGCGGTCGAGAGGGCTGGGCAGCATTTGGGTGGCTTTGGCAGCGGGGGTCTAAAACATTTACCGATTTGTTGCTAATATTATATTGGGGCAGGCGCCCCAAACGGACCGGAGCCTTCACTTCGAGCTCAGCCATGCAACTCAACAAAAGCATATAAAATATGTACCACAACAACAACAACAACAACAACAACAATCACTAAAACAACAACAACAACAACAACAACTACAACTAGTACAAAAACAACTGTGCAAATCTCTCTCTTTTTTACAACGTTTATGCGATGAAGATTCATGTTCAGATCACGAGTTGTAAATGGGTAATGAGATATTTGTTAGTCCTGTCACCATTTAACAGATCCTTTTGACAACACCTGCTGGCAGTACTTAATTCACACTCACACACTCTCACAACTCTGGCAGCGAAGAGAAAGGACATCACAGAATTCTTAGAATCGATTTCATTGATTTCAAGGATCGCTTTAATCTAGTCAAATATTTTCGTACTTTTAATAAGCTTATGGAAAATATTACCTAATTTCCGGCTAAGCTTTGACTTAAGAGCTCAGAGTTGCCACCTAGTCGAACATTTTAGATGGTGAAGGCGATTAGGGAACTTCTCAAAGTCAAAGTCATGCAAATGTCGCTGTAAATGAAGATTATAGCAAGCGACGCATAAACACGTTAAAGAATATTACCATGTGTGCGTGTGTGTGTGTGTGCGTGTGTGTGTGTGTGCGTGTGTGTGTGTGTGTGTGTGTGTGGGTGGGTAGATGAGTGTGGCTTTGTGTGTATTTGTGTGCCTAACCTTCTTATATGTCAGTGTGAATGAAGGAGTGTTTATATGTGTGTATAAATATATCTAGTTGTGTATATATATGTGTGTGTATGTGTGTGATTGCGTGTGTAAGTATGTGTGCGTTTGTTGCCCATTTGTTTTTGTCGCTCGCCTCTGGCGTTCGTATAAACATGCCACGTTAGGCGACGTGCCAAGTTTCATGTGGAACTTCGTGCCCCTAAACAACCAAGTCCAAGAGCTCACACCACTTCCTACATCCAACATCCACCATCCACCACCCACCATTCGCCACTCACCAGTCACCACCCATCTACCCAATAGTCAGCCAGCAATCCACCAGTTCAATCCAACAATCTACTGCATATGCAGCGACAACAAAGCGCATGAATTTGTTGCCAGTTTGTGCCACCCGCAGCTGTGAGTATCCACTATGTCAGCCAATACTCCATAGCTCCCTTAAAACACTCACCCCACCATGTGCACACACACACACACACACACACACACACACATAAACGAACTGCAAGCAATGCATGTCGCCGAATGTCCATGCACCGCAATTTGCGCGCTTGAGCAGCAACAAAACGGGGATGGGAGGAAGGGGGAAGGAGGAATGGGGGGGGAGGGGATGAGAACGACAACGACAACAGCAACGCGTGATATCCTTTACACACAGCACACAGACAAGTCCTTACAGCACTCCACCTTCTCCCACTCTTCGCTCCCCACTCCCCACTCCTCACTCACCACCCCCCACTCCTCACTCCCCACTCTATACTCAACGCTTTGCAAGTTTACTTATCCGTAGGAAGCCGGCACTCACAGCTACCGTTCCGAATTGAATTAAACTCAAACTTTTGCCAATTTACAAAAGCAACAGCAGCAGGCGAATGGCGAAAGGAAAGAGCAACAGGATGGGGTGGGGGTCGAGCTGGTGCCATGGGTGGGTCTGTGGGTGGTTGGGTCGGTTCGGTTCGGTTCGGGTCGGGTCGCCCAAGGAGCGAGCATAAATGACGGCAAAGAAAGCTGTGTGGCAAAGTTTTTACCCAAAGCCAAGTTGAAGCTTATTTTCTGGTGCGCCTTTTGCCTTTTTGTTCTTTTGTCTATTTTTATTTTGTGTCGAGACTTTTCTTCGGCCACGCCTCCCACAGCCGCATCGACGTTTACTATTTTCTTTTATTCCATTTTCTATTTTTCCTTTTTACTTTTTCTTTTTTCTTTTTCCTTTTTCTATTTTCTATTTTCTTTTTCTTTATATTTTTTTTGTTTTCTTTTTTTTTCTGTTTTGGTTTTGTTTTTTCGACTCTGCTCTCCTTTTTTTTGTCCTTTTCTGGATTTTTTTTTTTTTTTTGGTATTTCTCCTCAAGCTGAAACACAATCTGCCCCGTAAAAGAGCTTAAACCCTGTCAAGCCACCCATTAAGAGCCAGGCGTACATTTTGCGTGATGGCATACCAACACACAAGGATATTCACACACACAAACACTCGCACATTCAGTGGCACGCACACACACACACACACACACACACACACACACACACACACACACACACACACACACGGAGAGAGCTAGAGCTATGCGATGGACGGAGAAGTTGGGGATAAGTTGGGCTGTTGTTGCTGGATCCTGGCAAAGGACAACTATGACCAAGCTTTGGGCCGCCAGGGACACACACAGGACATGGCTAAGTTGTTTGTAGTTGCTGTTGCTGCTGCTGTTGGGATTGTTGCTTTTTTCGGTTACTTTTGTTGGTTTAGTCCTTGTTGCTGTTGCTGGAAATTATAGCATGTCCTTTGGACTAGCATTGCTATGGCTTTTGGCCAACAGGAGGCTGGGGCCAGGTGGCCACAGGCAGCATAGCTCAGTATCCTCCGCCCATTGTCCACTCATTCACCCAACCACCCAACCAGCCAACCACCCATCCATCCATCTGTCCATCCATCCACCTACCCGACCCTTCCCACCCCCCCCCCAACCGATCCAACGGACAGACTCAAGCACAGCATGAAAGAGCCATTCGCCAGTGGGCGGAGCAGATTGTTGGCCTGTTTGTGCTTTGACTTGGCATGGCTCTGTGGTTGGGCCCATGGACCATGGCTAAAATGTTTGGGACAGCAGTGAGTTGCCTTGTGGCGCTGAATCTGTTTTGCCCCCTCCTCCCCCCCACTCACACACTCACTCACTCTCCCCCTTACTCTCTGCTCGCTGCTCCTGTCTCTTGCCGTGTGGCTCGATGTTTGTCATCTGCTGAAATATAATCGAGTGGAGCAGCCAAAATGCGTACAATTTGCCCAAAATTTACTACCAAACAGTGCAGGAAAGAGACGACAACAGAGATGGGCAATAAGAGAGAGCGGGAGAGAAAGTGAGGGAGAGAGAATGATAGAGACAGATAAGTAAAGAGACATTGAATTGAAATGACTGTGGCAACCACGAAAATGGGGGAATTCCGATCCCAAGGCTGAGATGCCATAAGATGTGATGAGTGGACATGATATGATAAACATAAGATATTATCATCGAATGCTTTCACTCAACGATTTTTACCGACAAACTACAGTTTTCCTCATGGAAATTCCTAATTGATATTGGGAAATACCATTGAATCCGGGATTCGGGAGCCTAGAGTCTATTTGGGCCTTGAACTTGGCAACAATTTTGGAACGGCAAAGGAATTTCTTTGAAATTATCATCTTAAAAATGATGGACTTTCCTCTTTCCTATATCCTGATTCCTCGATAAAGGACTTGAAAGGATTAAAGTGGTTAAAAGTATCAAAAGCAATCGAGTTGAAAAGCTGACATCAGGTAAATCCTGAAGGACGTATTGGAAGCTGGATGAGCACAGAAATGAAGAAAGGATATTGGAGATATTAAAGGATTAATTGACAAATAAAAAGAACTTTCTTAGTAAGAAATTTATGGAGAAATTTGCCTACTGTTCTTCCCTTCTAGGAGAGATTGAATTAGATCTTCTCTCCTTGATTTCATAGGATCATCGATTGCATTGCAACAAATGTAACATATCCTATATAACCCCAAGGACCTTGAGTGCTGAGATTTCCCATTGAATTTGTAATCAATTTTCCAACATCATATGTGGTGCTTGGAGCTGTCTATGTATTGGTGTTTGGGCGGTGCAGATTGTCGTCTTTAATAAGGATTCCATTGACTGGCTAAAATGGAACGTAGAAAGGACAAGGCAATGATCAGGACTTGAGTATCATCCACAAATGTTTGCCGCCCCTTAAGGATAATTTTCCAAGCATTGTGCCCACACCCAGACAAAGCAGTGGAAAACTCAACTGGGTGGTCATCTTTCTGGCCAGGAACAGGTCACAGTCGGACCAGTGGGGGTGGGGGGAAGGTGGGGCAGCCGGGGGCTGACAGGCGACTGGGCAGAAGGACAAAGAAAAAGTAGCTAAAACGAAAAGTTAATAGAGAAAGCAGAAGCGACAGCAACAGAATGTGGGGCCAAGGCAACGATGACTGTGGTTGGGGGGTTTTGATACGTTGAGGGGCTGCAAGGGAGAAAAGTGATGGAAGTGGGGGAAATGCGGCGCTGAGATAGGAGATGCGAGTTGGCTGTTGGGGCGTCTGGAGGCTGGAGGCTAGAGGCTGGAGGCTGGAGGCGGGGTGACAGGGTGAATGGTGCTTTTGGCATCAGGCAAATGGACAGACGGGCAGACAGTCAAGGCGAAAATTCACAAAAAGGTCGTACACTTACACACACACACACACACACACATACACATACACATACATAGAGCATTATAGAAATACACATATACAAGCAGAGACACTTACAAAGAGAGAAAGAGAAAGACAACAGCGGTTGGAAGTTGGACGACGGTCAGCCCCAAAGTTGAAAATGTACAAACAAATCGAGCAGACATCGAGCACAACGCCAGTGGAGCGTGTGGATAACGGGTGGGAAGGTGGTGGGGAGGGGAGGGGTGGTGAGCAAGTGGTGGGGTATGTGAGGGTATAACGGGGACATTGACGACGACAGACATCGAGAGCAACAAACAAACAAATAGACAAACAGACGTTGACCCAAAAGTTGAAGTGCAGATCTAAAAGCAACCAACAGACAGCCCCACGTACCACACGCCGTACAGTGTACGCCGTACGCCGTACGCCGTATACCGCAACCCGTAATACCCTCGTACCCAACTACTTTAGCTGTCCAATCGTCTAGCTGTCCATCCCAACACCCCATCACCATATCACCCTGTCACCCCTTCACCCCTCTAATCCATTCCATACGCCAACAAAGACCCAAAAGTTTGATTTAAGCTGTGGAACTTTTTGGGTGCTCTATTCGAGTATATCACGCATACGCACTGTGGCTATGATAGCACCGAGTGTCTGTGTATGTGTCCCTGTATGTGTTTGGGTGTGTGTGTGTGTGTGTGTGTGTGTGTGTGTGTGTGTGAGGGTGTTTGTGTGTGCGTACGCTACTGCGTATTTGTTGAATTTAAACATTTTCCCAAACTTTGGGCTGCTGCTACCAAAAGCCAAAAGTTTTCCCAGCAGCAACAAAACTTGGCCCCAAAAAGGAGGGAAAAAAAAAAATAAAATAAAAAGAGTTTATTGCTGTTAGACCCGAAAGGTGGGCGTGCGGGGGGGAGCGACGGGGATGTGGAGCGACGGGGATGGCTAGCCGAAGTTGCTGGGAGTTGCGGGAGTTGCGGGAGTTGCCGCTGGCAGCATAATATTTTCTGCTAACGCAGTCACTTTTCATAAACTTTCACAAGCAACAACAAGGAGAATGACAACAACAGCAACAACAAGAACAACAGCTAGAGCAGCAGCAGCAGCAACAACAACAGCAACAATGAAAACTCAAACAACAGCAACAACTTGTAGAAATGTTTGAAAAAGGCAGCCAACAAAAAGGATTATAGAAAATTGCCAGCAATATGAGCACAAAGTGTGGGCGGTGAGCCGAGGGCGGTGGGCGGTGGGTGGTGAATGGTGGATGGTGGATGGAGTGTGGGGAGTGGAAAATGGTTAGTGGGTAGTGAAAAGTGGGGAACGGTTGGCGTTTGGATGGCTTGCAGATGTGCGACTGGAAAGGTTTAATGGTGGAGATGGGACGCCCGTCTGAAGGGCCCGTTAGACGTGGCGGGACAGACGATGGCACAAGGGCAATGGATGGGAGGGCGCGTGGGTGGGAGCGACCGTCGTCTGTCTGCGCATATTGTCAACCGTTGGCGTCGACGAGGAGCAGAACGAAAACGACAGCGACGATGGCGACAGCGACAGCAACAGCGACGACGACAGCGACGACGACGACGACGACAACGACGACGATGACGACGGCGACGGCGACAGCGACGGCGACGGCGAGGACGGCTGCGACTACGACGATGACAACGGCAACGGCAACGCATCAACTTCGTCGTCATTGTTATTACAGCCCTATGGCACACCCTAGCCACACACCAGTCACTACACACACATACTCAAACCCACACACCCACACACACACACACGCACACATAGATATATACACTCGCATAGAAGCAAACACACTGAATATACCCGCACCCACGCCAATGCCTAAAAGCCGTCAACACAATGTTTGGCTTGTAGCTGAGAAGCGTTTGCCCAACAATGTTGCACAGTGGAACAAAAGCATCCCAATTGATGCTACAACAATGAATAATTGAGTTGGCAAAATTAAAGTTAGCCATTGTCCCTTAAGGTAAGGACGACATGTCTTCTGCTGAAAAATCAAATTATCATATTTTTTGGACTGTTTTTATTTTTAAATTTATAATATGATCTAAGGGATTTTAATTTATGTTAAATTTTTTAGGGATGTCGTTTGCTTTGACCTGCGACCTGCATTTTTGATATAAATTTTTAAATTTCACTTTTAATTTAGTTTGAAGTTTTGACTTAATCTTTTATAAAGAGAAGAGCTTCTCTTGTTTTCTTGTGGTTCACTAAGTTTTTCTTCTTTCAAGTCCTGCAAATCCAATCAAATTTACAGCCTGCATTTTTAAGATCCTGAGAAAATATCCCATTATAACAAATAAATAAATATACCGTAAAAAATATATAACATAATACTGAAAATTATATTAATAAAAAAAAAAAATAAATAAATTAATAATTTAATTAAAATCTTAATACAAAACTACAAAATCATAATTTTAATATTTATATAAAAAATAACAGTTCAAATTGTAATTATGGTATTAAAATTAAAAGTAATAATTTTAATAATAATATTTAATTTAATATTTGAACAATAAAGTTAAAAAATTTAATTCTATGAAATATGAAATAACTAATATAAATAAAAGGAATTTTATTTCGAAATACTTTCTAAATGTATTTATAACTTTGTTCGCATTTTGAGTGGTCTTGGAACCACTGTGCGTTGACAGTGAAGGTCGTTTAGCGTTGATGACTTGACGGCATCTGACAGCGCCGAGGAGCGCGAGAGCCTGTGGATGGGTAAAGGAGATTATGGCTTTAAGGGCGGCGGATGGCGAATGGTGGGTGGTTCCGTGGTTCAGTGGTTCAGTGGCTTGATGGTTGGGTGGTTCAATGGTTCGGTGAGTGAGTGGGTGAGTGACTGAATGAGTGGGGGAGTGGTAGAGTGGGTGACTCGGTGTGTCGACTGGCGTCGGAACTTTTCAGGTTTTGATTGTGTAGTCATGTCAAAATAATAGTCAACTTACATGCCACAGTCGAGGTGGCCAACCCCCGAGCAATGCGCTCAAATTACATGGTATGGACACAGAGGATGTCGAGCTACTGCTGCTCCAGCTTCAATCCCAGCTTCAGTTCCAGTTCCAGTTCCTGCTCCTGTTCCTGTACCTGCTCCAACTCCTGTCTCATCTTTTGGCTTTGGCTCCTGCTAAGTGGCTGGAACTTGTGAGTTCCTGTGGTTTCCGTTTCCCTAATTTTTTATATAATTCTTATTATTTTTTCACTCTATCTCTGTCTCTCCCTCACACTCTCATTATCCCCTCTGGATATCTTTCTCTCTCTTACTGCCTAATCGTCCTTGATTCCCCTCGCTCGCTCCATCATTCGCGGCTCATTTGCATAGCGCGTAGAAGAAAATGAATTTGCGCATATTTGACATATTATTTTACAGTTGCTGTGGGCGGGTAATTTCAGCCAAAGGACATGCTCTCGACAAGCTGCTGGCATTTTGACGGGTAGCTCAAATCTCTATAAACACGCTTACACACACACACACACACACACACACACGCATACATAGTCATGTAGTAACACATACAGAGGCACACGCGCTGCTGGAAGATATCTGTGAACAGCGGGCAAACCCAAGGATGTCATTGTCATCGGTAGTCGCACGTCATTGCAACCCCCGAGCAGCTACCCCGTCCTAGTGACATATCCACTTCCATGTCCACATCCCTTCGGTCGTCCCAATCGCCAGTATTATTATTTTTCTTTTGTCATTGTGCTTTTTTTTCTCTCATATGATTTTCCTTTTGTATTTGTATAATTTTTTCTGTCGCCTTCCATCCCCTGCAAATATGCACCCAGAGCCGTGCACACAAGCTCCCCCCCGCCTCGCTCTGCCCCACTCCCCTACCCACCCACCCAACCATCCATCCATCCATCCATCCATCCATCCATCCATCGTTTCTTCGTTCTTCTACCGCCCACCCTCTTCTCGCCACCCCCTGCCACCTTCATCGCATACCCTTATACCTAGAACCCCCAAAGCGGCTGCCATTGTTTGCTCGGCTTTTGCTTTACTCTGTTTTGTTCTGTTCTGTTCTGTTCTGTTCTGTGCACTTCTTCAGTTCTTATAGCTTGGCACGTCTTTTATTTTGTCTTTTCGTTTCTCTTTCCTTCGATTTCTTTTTTTGCCCCCCCTCTGTCCTTCTCCTTCCCTGGGCTTTTATGCGCGGCTGTAACTTTTGGCCATCATCATCATCATCTTCAGAGCCTTCAGTTCCATTCTCATTCCCTTGCCCGTTTCCCTTCCCATTCCCCATAGTCATCCACATTCACATTCACATTCACACTCACATCCTCCTCCTCCTTCTCCTTCTCATGCTCGTCCTGCAATCCAAGTATCCTGTATGCCTGCCAGTTTTATTGTTCTTTGCACACAACTTCATTGTAGCCCACTTTTGGGTGGTTTATTTTTACGGCTCCATATACAGCCCCTGCACCACAGCACCATAGCACCACAGCACCACTCAGTCCATCCGCCCTTCTTGCCACCATCTCCACTCTGCAACGTTTGGTGTCTCACACGAGTCGTTGAATTTTTTCTGCTTTATTTCGGCTTCAAATTTTTTTTTTTTTTTCGGTCGTTTTTCGTTTTTCGGTCTTTATTTTTGTTGCTTTTGTTTCTTCTGTTGTTTTTGTTGTTTTGTGCTATTTGCCGTCTCACACCCAACACAAAGAAATCAACTCCCACCGATTGTCTCGCGCCCCGCCCCCTTTTCGAGGCATCCACCCACGCCGCTGGCCGTGCAATGTGCTTTTGGACTCGTATTTTTCTTCTTTGGTTTTGACTTTGATGAGATTTTTTGAGGTTAATCCCTTGTAGTGCCAGGACCAAGCGCGTCAAGTCCAAGTTCTTGCCGTGCGCTTTGTCTGCACGTCCTTACGTATGGGCATGTGTGCGTGTGTGTGTGTGTGTGTATATGTATGCCTGGACGATTATTCTTGGTGTGGAGTGGAAAATTAGTACATGTTGGAAACGCTGCGATTGTTCTTCTCCGCCGCTCGAATGGCCATGGAATAGGGCATGGGGTGTGGGGTGTGGGGTGTGGGGTGAGGAGTGATGCCAAGTGGGTGCACGACCAATGCCTGGGCGAGGCACGTGCGTCTTTTTTAACGTTTGCCTTTGCTTTGTTGGAAGATTGTACGAAAATTAATTTTGTTACCTTCCAACTGCTCCTGACGTCGAAAAGGAAGTTATCTGGCAGGGACTTGCCTGAGGGATGAGGGATGAGGGATAAGGGAGACGGGAACTAAGGCTAAAAGCAAAGGAGCTTGGAAGGTGGGGGGGAAAGCTTGGGAGTGGACCATGCCCGCGAGTGAGGGGATGGATGGGCGTCACGGCCATTCGGATATGACACCTTCAGAAATGTGTGCGAGCGTTGATTTGGGGCATTCAAAGAGAAGATGAACACAAACTGAAAATTTGTTGAACTCTCCGCTTAATAATTTATTATAATTTGTGTGGCGAAGCAAATGGTTTCATGGGGTATGCGGTGCGAGAGATGGGCTGTGGGGAGGGGGGGCTCCACTGTTTCAATGTTTCACTCTGGATAAGCGAGTCCTTAGGAAGCAGCGTGGAGCAGCAGGAGCACACAAAAGTAATCAGCAATAAAAAGTAGCGACCCACATTCAAAAGGAGTTGTGAAGAGTCCTCGAGCGCAGCATTTGGTTTTGCAGTAACTGCTAGGAGCGCGAGCGCCTCCCTTGCTGTCCGTGGCACAGTCCTTCAGATGCCACAAGGGGCAGATTATAAAATGAAATTTGTGTGCAAGGGATAGAGGAAGCGGAAAAGCATTGAGCTTAAATCCGCACGACCAGAACTATCGCAGTTTTTCACTCGCCAAGTCAAACCCTTGAGTTGGTCCCGTGTTACGTTGCGTATACTTAATATGCGAATACACACACTCGCCATGATATTTATGACGATAAACGAGCGCTGTGCACACAAACATGCACATCATACAAGCACACACGCATACACAAAAGCACACAAATGCCCAGATACACACACACACACATACACAAAGACACCTACACACACAGACATTAAATTGCAGATATCCTTTTAACACTTAAAGCGGTAAAAATATTAAAAACAAAAACCACAAAGCCAACAACAACGGCGCACAATATTTTTATTGATAAATGCGCACACATACAAACACACATAGCTATAGGAGGCGTGGCAGGCTGTGTGCAGCATGGCGTTTGCCTCTGTGTGTTTGTGTGTGTGTATGCGTTTGTTTGTTGGTCGTGTCCATGCCGAACCGCAACGCAACTCAACGCAAGTGTATAAAATTATGAAACAGCTCGCACCGTTCACCGGTATGTCCCTGCTCCCCGAGGCCCCTCTATACACAAACACACTCACACTCACACTCACACAAACAAAGAGCTAGAGTCCCGCCTGTGCCACTCATGTCCGTGAGGAGCCAACTGCCGCACAGTGGCTCCTCGTTATGAGTTCCTCACTTAAAATTTAATTATTTTATTTATCCGCCTTTTCAATGCCCCGAACAGTCATTTCAGCTGATAAATATCCTTCTTATGTGCACTCTACTCATAGAAGGCATCAGTCAGAAGGATCACATATCCTTTCGTCGTGTCTTAAAGACAATATTCAACCTACAAAGCGCATTTCCTATGGTCGAGTCTTAATATTGAGGTTTTAGTTGACATTAAACTTCAAGCAGTTTAAACTTAAGCAATGCACTGCTTGCTTAAGAAAATGTCCTATCAAAAGATCCTGTCAAGTGTCAGGAATAAATCTTGAGAATTTTTCGCGATTTTCTATCAATTTTATTTCTGAAGAAATTTCAATTGCAATTTAAGCATTTTCTTTTACTTTTCACGCACTTCGCTCCACTGTGCTGAACTGTATTCGTCCTTGCTACGCACACACTCACACACTCGCACACATACACACAAGCACACACATATACAGAGTGCGGCTGTGCTGGTATGTGGTGCCTTCTGACATGGTTCCGGCTTGTTTGTTTGGTTTATTTTATGACCATAACTGAGCCACCCAACGAGCCGCCCAACCACCCATCCACTCGACCATCCAACCACCCACCGCACCACCCAACCGACCGCCCAACCACCGAATGGCCCACCGGACGACCAACATGAAGAGCGAGTTCAGAGTCCCAGAAACAACATATAACACAGGCTCACAGACACACACACACACACACTTGCAGCATAGACGCTGCTGCAGGCCTTCTAAATATCTGTGTGCATGTGCGTGTGTGTGTGTGTGTGTGTGTAAGTAAGTTTAGTAGCTTTTGCCGCCTGTTTGACTCGGTTGAAGTTCGCCTTGTTCCAGTGCTCATCCGTGTGAGTTTGTAGATGTGTTCATGTTTGCCACGCATATAAATTGCGTTCCTCTTGTCTGTGAATATGTGTGTGAGTGAATGTGTATGTGTGTGTGTGTGTGTGTGACTGCGCTTAGCTCGTTGCTGTGGCGTTTTGAAAGCCAAAACCGGCTTAAATGCCATTTGTATGCATTGAATGTTGCATGTGCCAGGAGCTACCAGCCAAGAGGAGCACGACAAAGGACGAAGGACGTCACCGACGACGACCCTAACTGCCACACAACGTAGCACAGTGGCCACTGGATGAGTTGAACTATGTGGCTTTTACTTCGTCCCCTTGTCCCGCGTCAGGCGTCCCTCTTCCCCTCGTCTCAATCCCTTCTTTCTCTAAACGCACTGCCGCCCCCTTTTGACCGCTCCACCCTACATTCAACACCATCCACCGCCTCCATTCGCCGCAGCCCCGCCCACCTGTCTGTCGCCTACAGATCTCGGGCTGACGTTGCAGAAAAAGTTTCACAGAATTGTTACCACACTTGATTTTAAGTCAGCAACACAGATGGCAACCCTGTGCCACAATCACACACTTTTTTGTTGGTAACCCCTCACCAACACCATCACCCACAATCCACAACCCCAGCCCCAGCTCCAGACACGCCCACACCCACACCCGCCCCATTCCTGACTTTGTCCGCTCTGCCACTATTTTTTGTAGTCACAAGCAACTGAGTAAAATATGCAGCATATTATTTTCCATTTTCCATTTTCTATTTGCATTTTCCTTTGTTTCAATTCATTTGAAATTTATTTTTTAACCGCCCAACCTTCCACTCTCCACTCTCCACTCCCTCTCTCCCCTTTTTATGCACCCTACCCGCCACCCTTCATCACGTAGTAAACATCAGCAACAAAAAAAATGTTGTTTTTCTTTCTGTTTACTCGTTTAAACTTTGTTTTCCATTTTCATTCCCTTGTGTATGTATATTCGTGTTGTATGTGTGCGTATGGGTGTGCGTGTGTGAGTGTGTGTGTGTGTGAGTGTGTGTGTGCAGGTCATGGGTCACAGGCTGCAACTATAAAATGACCCAAGGACTGGTCCCTGCCCCTTTCGTCATTAGTCGTCGGCTTATAAAATTTTCAGAGCTGACATTTAAATACATGAAATACTCACAAAACACTCGTGAATGCCTGCAATTACTCACCAACATGCACTAAGTTCTGCAAATACCCACAAATGCATCACCAGCACTCACCTGCAGACACTTTCATGGCTCTGCACATACACATGTCAAACACACACACACACACACACACACACACGCACACGCACACGCACACTCACCCTTTCACGTGGGTCAGTGAGTGTATTCATTAAGAGGTTAAAAGTTTCAACTAAACAACTAAATATTTACTTACATTCAAATGAGTACTCATGAGTTGCGGATTTTAACACTCCACATGAAAAACTAATCATAATGTAAGTACATTCCAAATGATTTACACAAATGTAATGAATAACAGTGAGTGTATTCACTTGAACTGCAAACAATAAACTAAAGCTTTACATCAGTTTCATTTGTTATTTTAAACTGCGCTGAGAATGCGCTTAACTCTCTCATTTGGGGCTTTCGAATGTGAATAAGGAATGAATAAATATATATTTATAAATATATTTTCAATTCATCTTAACATTCATATTTAGTGTCTGGGATTACCCGACACTTGTCTTGTCCCTTTCCATCTCTCCATTTCCATGTTAGGAATGAAATGAAATCAAACTTGATGAATATCAAATCTTTCGTCCTTCTGTTATGAATTATATAACTTTATTCATATAAAATAAATATATTCACAAAAGTGCACAGACTTCGGAGCGACTTGGATCCCAGGATACACTCCATAAAAGTAATAGCTCTTAAACTTATATTGAATAAGGATTCCTTCCGGAATAGTAGCCCCCAAGAAAGGATAAGTCTTGCCAGGAATTCGTGCAGGATCTTTGATGAATATGACCTGTAGGATTCTCCCTACTCTGAAATAACTCAATCGGCGCTTTGCTCAATCTTTCACGCTTCTGGCTTGATTGCGATTATCCTGGGGCTTCCCCTTGACTGCGATATTCGAATCACTTACCTAATGGGGTTATTTCTCTCTGTGTACAATGTGTCTTGGTGCTTGCCGTCCCAATGGGAAGGGTGAGAGTTGGGGGAACTGGGACGTGGGACATGGGACGTGGGACGTGGGACGTGAGGAAGGGGAAACTTCAATCGACAGGACGACTGAAGTTGGTTAAACAAGGATCCTTGCGAAAGGGTGAATTATTCTTATGATTAAGTTGCGAGTATGTGTTTGCTTATATGTACACCTTTCAGTATGTGTGTGTGTGCGTGTGTGTGTGTGTGTATACAACCCCCTGCAGACCCAATATGACCCAATCTATAGCCATCCCACAGCAATGACCATGTCCATCTTAAGCCGAACACCAAAGGAAGGCAAACCAATCTCGTATGTCCCATCGACCATTGATGAGGCGGCGGTGCAGAGTGGCGAATGGACCCACCCTTTCACCCTTCACCCTTCACCCACCCGCCCACTCCGATCACTCTGGCTTCTTTGGTTTCCCCCTCGCTTCCGCCTCTCAATAGACACCCCATCCTGCCCGCACTTATTCTATATTTTACTTAATGCATTCTCTGCTTATCCTTATTTTTATTAGTGTTTCAATATTCTTTTTCACTTTGCTTGGTTGCGTTTTTGTCTGCCATCCTTTTGCTGTCCCATGTCCTTCGTGATTCGTCCTGCGTCTGCCGTCTGGTGTCCGCTACCCGCTGTCCGTTGTCCCCTGTCCGCTGCTTGTTTTCCGTTACCCGCTACCCGCTGACCACTGTCTGCAATTCTCCTTTCTGAGCTTTGAGTCCTTCGAGTCCTGGCTGGAGTCCAGTTGCTTCTGCTGCCTCTGCTTCTGGCCAGGGTTGGCTCGTTTCAGCCATTAAATGGACAAATGAGGGATATAAAACAATTCGCTTTGGCTTCCTTTTTTCGGTCTCGGTGCCGTCACCGAGTCCTGCTGCTTCCTCAGGCTTTTCTCTCCCTCTCTCTCTCTCTCTCTCTCTCTTTTATTTTTTTCGCCAAAGTATTTTATTATTATATGTATTTCCTTTTTCTTGTAGACCTTTTGGGTTGGTCACTTTATTTGTACCTTTCAATGGGCATGGGCATGGGCATGGGCACGGGCATGCAAAGTGCTTGTGCTTGTGCTTCGGCTTCGGCTATGGCTATGGCTATGGCTATGGCTATGGCTATGGCTATGGCTTGCTGGATATCCTTTTGGGGCCGTGTCCTGGCATGGGTTCGGTCAGGATTTATGCTCAGTCGTTGGGTGTTTCTATTTGCCTTTTGGGTGTGTTTGCTTACACGGCAAATGTCCGTTTGCAGCCCCTCACTCCCCCGCTTAGTTGGTACGTCCTTTCGTGTGTCCTGTTTATGTAATCGCCCACATTAGTTTCTTACGCCAGCGTCGACATAAGCAGCAGCAGCAGCAGCAGCGACTGCGACAACAACGACAACGACGGCGACGACGACGACGACGACGACGACGGTGGCTTCGGTGTTGGTCAAACAACATTTGCACTCACTTTAGAGATGGCCGAAAGGACCGAATGACCAAAGGATCGAGCTCGAGCCGAGCTCATTTATAACCCTACATTCGTATCCTTTTCATTTTCATTTACATTTCTGCTGCCCACCCACTGCCCCGTCCCTCTGCTTGTACCGCCAAGAAGTTACCTTAATTTTCATTTCTCACCCACCGCCAAACCCCCCCTTGCCCCTTGCCCATGGCTTTGTTTCTTTTGTTGGCTCACTTTCCGTTTACTATTTTCCTTCCTTCTTTCTTACGTGCTTTCTTTCTTCTCGCATTGTATTTTGTCGGTGTCCTTCGCCGGCGCATGGAAAATGAAATGAAAATGGAATGATACTCATTAATTTGATAAATCGCGGGTAGAACTCAATGCACATACCGTTATGTATAGGTCTATATACATGTATATGTATATCTGTGTGTATATGTGTGTGTGTGTGAATAGTATGTACTCGAAGCCTTAAGTCCACTTACGTACAGTCAACGCTTCCTTGATTCCTTTCACTTTCGACCTCGCGTATTCCCCACTTCCCCTCTGCCTGCCCTGCTTCTCCATTCTTCTCTTTCTTTTTGCTTCCTCATTCCCCCTTCCATCGCTTGCCCCTGTGCTCCTTAATAATTCTGGGAGATTTTATAAATGACCGCGCTGCAAATGAAGAAAGCAAAAAAAATCTTTGACCTTTAGCGCTCCCACTCACCAATCACCCCCACACCGCCCAACCCGCCCAACTGCCCCTGCCCATCAACAGCATTCGCTCACCCATACTGCCACAACTGTCTGCCCTTGTCCGGCAGCCTCTGTATCCTTCGGACCAGCGCTTTGTTCGCGCTGATTTCCTTTTCATCATCATCATCATCATCATCATCATCATCGTCATCATCGTCGTCATCCTCGTCCCTGTCATCATCATCAACATGAGCAGAAATTTTCTTGAATTTTAAAGTAATTTTTCTTGGTTTTGTTCCGCCCACTTCAAAATTTGTTGTATGTCCAAGTCCCAATCTCCCCTCCGTTTTCCCCCCTCCCCCCTCCCACATCACCATCATTCCCATTTGTAGAACTTCAGCCGAGCTTTGAATATTTTTTGGAGCAGGAAACGCTCAGTGTCGTCATGCCCATTTATTTGGAGACCCGAGCTTTTATTAGCACACATTTAATAGGGTCACGCGTGTATTTCTTACCCGCCCGCCACCCTCCACCCACCACTCGCCGCCCACCAAAAGGACCCCACCAGCACCACAACCCCCACCACCACCCGCAGTCACTTTATTTTGTAGGTGTTTCCATTCGCATTCGTTTCTACCTCCCCCTCTTTGTTCCTTTCCTCCTCTCCATCCACGCTCCTCTCGTTCTCCTGCCTTCCTCCTTCTTTGTTCCTCCTCCCGTTCTGTTCTGCTGTGTTCTGTTTTTTTATTATTATTAATTTTCCAGCAAGTTACATGCACACAAAACAAAATAAAGGCAGGACAACAAACGTGGAGCGTGGAGCGTAGAGCGTGGGGCAGGGGCAAGACGTCGCCCTACACAGCACACCAGAGCACACAGAACACACAAACATATACATACGCAGAGTCGCACATATAATCACACATACACGCACACAACTCGACAACAACGCAATGCGAAAGGACACTTAAATATGGAAAACTAAAACAGAATGTGGGCCGCCCGAGAAATGAGCTTCTCCAAATGAGGTCATTTTTTTTTCACACTGACAAAGGCAGACAGAGGGGAGTGAGCGACGGACAGCGGACAGAGAACGGCGGACGGCGGACGGCGGACGGCGGACAGTGGACAACGGGCTAGGAATTGGGTGGTTGATAGAAGGGGGAAGGGTATGGAACAACACGCAATAGATGAAAATATTTAAGGCATTACCCCAATGACCTCTGGCAAGTAAATCAACTGTAAGCAAAGGATAATGGAAAAATATTTAATGCTAAGGACACCACAACAAAGCGTATACCCAATATACCCTATAAAAGGATAACGAGAAATTTGGGTCTTTTGGATCTATTAGCAGAAAAAGCAAACAAGGAGGCAGGATAAAAGGGATTCAAAAGTAGAAAATTTATTGGAAGGAAAGTCAAGGCAAATGAAACTAAGGACATGGAATGGAAATAGACGACTGCTGAGTACCTTACAGTTAGCAAAAGAGAGAAAGAGAAGGAGTGACAGAGGAGAAGGAGAGCTTGGAAATTGATTCTGAATATCTCAAGATCATATGTAACTTTTAAATATAATCAGTTTAAAGGAGGACAAAAGTCAAGGATTAAGAATTAAAATTGTGAGAGAGTTGTGAATCTGAGAGTTGAGAGTCGTGAATCGAAAATCATGAACTGAGACTTTTATATCGAGAGTTGTGAATCGAGAATCCTGAATTGAGAATCGAAACTCATCAATGAAAAGTCGGGACTTGGGCTTGGAGAATGGAGACTCGTGACTCGAAAAGCGAGTTTTTCGAATCGAGACTCGTGAGTCGAGAGAAATGAAATTAAATTGTGAACTAATTGATCTGCCAGAAGTGCCGTTAGTTGGCAATTGGCTTTAAGCGAGGCCTCATTTTATGGGCGATGATTCGACGATTCGAATTGTGGCTGAAATAATGACTGGCACACACTTGGAGGCAAAGTCTAGGCACGCATTTGCGGAGCCCTTGAAAACAGATGTGGGCCATCAAGTAACGTCGTCTCCAGGCGCAGCTCTGAACGCCGCTCGGAGCCCGAGGCTCGCATGTTAATAATTTGATTTCGATGTTAGAGCCCCAAGACCTGAACAAACAAAGTCTGCAAAATGCTGATTTGCATGCGTATCCGGTTGCATTTCCAGGAATTCGTGCCCCAATACCGGGAACCGTATTCAGGGCGTCCGCATGACGTATACGTAATGTGGACCACATGCAGCCAACAGACATTATAAATCTGTATACCTTTGCCTCTGGCCTCTCCTCTGCTTCTACCTACCTCTTGGTATACCTCAGCTTCTACCTCTGCTTCTACCCTCTACCACTGCCCGTGCCTCCGCCTGTGGCTGTGTCTGTAGTGGTGACTGTGGCTGCGGCTGCGGCTGCGGCTGTGGCATTGGCAATCACCTGAAATCAGGAACCACTGGAAATATATATGTCTGCAGCGGCTGCTGGTAATGACTTAGTTAGCCACCAACTGTAATAACTGCTGCCAGGCACCAGTCGCCATCTACCAGCCGCCATCCGCTAAACGCCAACCGCCAACCGCCAGCCACCCACCGCCAACCGCTAGCCGCTAGCTATTAACCGCTAACCATCAGCCATCAGCTACCAACTGAGGCGATAGCCTCTGCCAGTGGACGTGGGCAGTCGGACAAAGAAGTCGGGTGAGTCGAGCCACGATAGACGTTTGTCCGGTTGCAGTTTTTGTCGCGAAGTCGCCGCGTGAGGAGCTGTGGAGAGCTGCAGACAAGTCGCGCTTGAGAATTGTGAAGAAAGTGAGAGAAGTGAAGACATTGGAACTCAGTTGTCAGACACATTGCGTATGATTAATATACAGAAATGATTAAGTCGAAAGAAAAAGCATCAACGTCAACCACTGGTGGGGCGGATGAAGCTGCTGCTGTTCAAGGAGCAGACACAGTGAGCGGTGGCAGTGGAGAAAACGGGAAGACTTCTGCCACCAGTACCAAAGCGGAGACAACGCCCACTGCTGGCGGAAAATGCGAGTCCAACGCATTATCAACGGACTCCTGTCTGTTTACGTTCGATGCCAATCCATACTTCAGCTTCCCGATCGACTCATACGCGAACTCCAAGTACGGATCCCAAGTGCGGGAGCGAAAGATCGATCGCTGCCTCAAGCAGCTGCAGGAAGCCCTCAAAAATGGCAAGTAAGTGAAATAATCGATCGAAATTATCAGTGATTTTGATTTGGAATGAAAGATATACCTGCCCGGAATCATTCAGTTATTCATCTATTCATTCATCCATCTGTCCATTCGTCCATTCGTCCATCCATCAGCTTCAAAGCAGTGCCCATTCCCATAATCGGCCTTCAATTCAAAATCAATGCAATTGCCCGAGCTTCACGTTTGAGTTGAGCTTTCAATTGTAAGGACATCCCTTGTAGGAATTTATTGTGTACACTTACGGATTAGAGCACACAATCCCAGAGCCAGTCAGTCATTCGGTATGATTCGATATGATTTTGTTGAATAATTAATTAATTGCCGGCATGTCAATTCTAAGGATTCCAATGCCAAGCACCAAAACAAACGATGGCCATAAATAATTGAGAAGTGAAACTTATTTTTTGGTTACTTGAGGCCAGGAAATGCCGGCTGGCATAGCAGGTGACGGCAATGTCTTCATCCTTGGCTTCCCCACAGATTATGTGGCTCCCTTTTGGCCCTAGCATCAAGGATGAAAGGATGTGTCCAACATCCGTGGTCTGATGTCCTGATGTGTATGTGTGTGTGTGTGTGTGTGTGTGTGTGTTTTCTGTCTTTTGTCTTTTGTCTTCTTGATTGTTGTACGTGGCACTGGCATTAGCATTTCGAGTCTGTGGCTAATCACAAATGATAACATTTGCATGTATGCAATCAGCATACAAACATACAAACATGCACTCCCACACTTCCACACACACACACACATACATAGGTGTTTACTATGCATTTATGATTTTCGGCTATTTGCATACTTAAGTGTGCAGTTATTACCTTGTTATTTCAATATAAATAACAATGACGATGGCATTTCACAAGCTGCTGCACACACACACACACACACACACACACATACATACATACATTCATACATTCATATATACATGTTTGTGTGTGGTTGCCCTGAACTGTCTGTCGCATTGCCTCAATTGCATAAAACTGCACTGAAAACATCTTGTGCATAATTAATTTCTGTTTATTTAATATGTTTTAATTCATTATTGATTTTAGACATGGTAATAAATAACAAAATTCAAAATTAATAGAAGTATATGACTACGAGATACCCTGTAAATAATCATGAATTTCGGCCCAATGCAGCTGAGTGTCCCTTGGGCAAAGAAACTCGCGTTTTTGAATGAGGAAAATGGTTCAAGGATTGCTTGAAAAATATCTAAGCTTTTAATACATGATATTATTTTATATATTATTTAATTTGATTTAATTTAATTAAATTAAATTTATTTTATTTAAATTATAAATATAAGAGATTATCACTTATGAAAAGGGCCCACTGACTCGAATTATAAACAGACACAAAAAATAACCCATGCATCGACCTAAAGGCGAATCACGATTTGTCATCGGACTACACAGATATAAATATACATACATATATATATATCAGAAATATATGTATATTTAAAGCCAGATAAGCTCTAGAACCCAAACACCCACCTGAACATGTTCAGATTTACAGGGTATCCAAAAGTCGAGTTGCAGCTCCCGGGGGCAAAGGATAATCAGAATTCGTCTATGACAGGTTAAGATATTCATTTAAATAACATTTGAGTAACTGCGGCAAAAGAACCCAAAGGAAAACTCGCAGCGCCATACAAGGCATTTTCTGACATGTAAAAATATTAAGCATACGCCGCGTGTAACGCAAAAAAATGCAGCGGGCCATTTAAATGGAAAATGCGTTCGATTCTGTTGTAGTTTTTATTTTTGTTGTCGTTGTTGCTGTTGTTGTTGTTGTTGTTGTTGTTGCTGTTCCTACTGTTGTTGCTAGTGTAGCTATGGATGCCGCACACAATGTTGCTGCGGCAACTGTCACACGGCTTGTGGCAGATGGAAAAATGGAAAAGTGGAAAAAAATTGAATAATAAAAGAGACTGGAAAAAAAATTACCATAAAGCAAATAAAACAAATAGTCACATTGTGTGGCGTTAATCAGAGGTATTTAAAATGAAAATATTTAATCGCATTTGCTTTTATTTGCCATATGCAAAATAAGGCCATAATGCACCAAGTGTGTGTGCGAGCGAGACAGATGGATGAATAGAAAGGGATGGGTTTGTGGGTGGATGGTGGGGGGATGGGTTGAAAAATCCACGGCAACAACTGCCATACAGCGAAATATACAACTCCACGAACGACAAATTCAATAATAATGCTTATACACTTATTCACTTATACACACACACACAAGCACATGCACATGCACACATGCTACACACACACACACACATTGTTACATATATAAATTTCATATTTAAATAAATCTCAATTCTGATTGAATTATCACATTTTTAGCAACAAATGCATAAAATTTATGCATTTCGTGCGTTTCATATTTCACTTTAATTATCATATCACAAATTTGTTGCACAGTTTTTATACAACCCCCGCCCCGCCTCCTTTACACCGCCTCTGACCAGCCTTCAAACACAATCATTTGCCACAGAAACAATAATGTTAATCAATCAACAATTGAAGCGGAAGCAGGACGCTAGGATACCCTGTAATCTGTACCCTATAATCGATTATCGATTAATCGAATAGCAGCGAAGCACCGACTTCAGTCAAGCAGTGTTTACAAGCAGTGCTTCAAGCAGTTTCTCATTTTTACAGCCCAACTAGACTCCAGCCTCACATAACTTGAAATTCCTTCAGTCGATTAATTTTAAATTTGGTTTGGATTTTTCATAGAATTATTCAGAGAGCCAAGACTATTTCTAAGAGGTGGAACTTTGGAAGGATAAGTGTCCTTGAAAGATTCCTGTATTCAGATTTATATACAATATTTTTAAATTTCTCTAAGAGCAACAGTGGCTAAATTCCAGCCAGAGACCAGAGACCCCCCCAGCCCGTATCATATGTCATCCTGAGTGCTCAGCATATGCCATCCGCCTGCCTTGGACTATAGTCTACAGGGTATTAATCTACCAACAACTGTTTTTAATAAAGTTCTGGAAATGTAATATTTTCTATGAAATTCCAAAATTATTTTAATGCGAAAAGCTCATCAGGTAAATGAGTGAAAAGGGAGTGGGGGAGGGGTGTGGGGGAAAGTCGGCGTTAATGCATTTATCATATCATGAATATAGAATTTCTATATAAAAACGTCTGTCGATAAGAAATGTCAATCGGGGCGATAATCGATTGCAAATTTGTTGCTCTAATCCGAATTAATGGATGATGCCAGAATTGAATAACAATTACAATTAAAGTCGGAATTGGAAATCATCGGACGCACAATTGGGTTATAAGTGGATTCAGGCAGCGGTTGGGTGGATGGACAGGAGGGAGGGAGACCGGCAATGAAATGGAAGAGGTTAAAGAATAAACGATAAATGACGGAATGTGTGTTAACCAAGTTAAGAGATGAGATGAATGAAGTGCTCAGAGCACAATCTGTGATGATGGGCAAAGTTTCCCAGGCATATGCTGTCCTGTGAGTGGAGGCAACCAGAGAAAGGATATGTATGAAATTGTGTTATAGTTGAGAATGGAAAGAAAATGGGAGAAATTATGGCAGGAAATAGAATTTTAAGATTAACTCGTAACTCGATGATAGATGTACATTGCAAACAGAGAAGTAGAGAGAGAGAGAGAGAGAGAGAGAGAGAGAGAGAGTGGAGTGTAGGGACTTACAGGACTCTCAAGCAAGACTAAAGATCGAACCCGTGACTCCAATCAAAAGTTCTGGCAATCAAATCAATTTAACCTCTCGCCCAAAGATGCAAATGAGATCATAGGGAAGAGGCCTGAACTTCGGACGCCATATTGGATTTTCCGCATGGAAGAGCAAAGGAAAATCTGCCCGACACACGAATGGAAAACCTAAGATACCCTCCGAGCGGTGGGCATTGAATTAATTTACTAATTGATGGGTCCCTGATCTTAATACGCAAAGAGCTCGATGAATTATCGTGGACAATGCAAACAAGTTGAAATTCAATTATGGATACAACGTCGATGGAAGCAGGAAGAGGAAGAGGAAGAGGAAGAAGATGAGAGGGTGGGGGAGAGGGAGTGATAGGAGAAGGGGAGCTGGGGGCGAAGCGCGAATGGAGAAGTAATCGTAAAGCACAGTGGAACAAAAGCGAAAACAAAAGCGAATCCAAAAGGGAATTGTGAACTGAAGTGAAGTAAAGTGAAGTGATGTGAGCGGACGGCAGGCGATGAGGTGTGGTGCGGCCAGAGTGCTGGCTGGTGGGTGGGTCGTCAGGGCGGTGGGGAGGCGTTGGGCGGTGGAGCAACAGCAAATATAAGTAAATAAATAAAAACCGAATAAACTGAAAAATTTTATTGAAGAAATACGCGCCAGTCATTCGAACAAAAGCCAGCGCCGGAGATGAGGATGACGATGATGATGATGTCTATGATGATGATGATGATGATGATGATGATGATGATGATGATGATCAGGATGATTACGATGATGATGATCATAATGTTGATGAAGCGTTTGTGGAGCAGAGGAGGCCGTCAAGTAAGCAGGCAATGCTGGAAGATGGTAATGAGATGGATGGGGGGTGGAGTGGAGGACGAAGTGAGGAATGAGTGCGGGGTGGGGTAGGGGGAGTGAAGGGGCGGGACAACATTGCGATACGCAACCAAAATCGGAACGTTTGTCGATAAAGTGACTTAAATCTCACACCCGCAAGCGGCGATGACGCCAATGACGACAACAACGACGGCGACAACAACAACAACAACAATAATAACATCATAAACAACAACAACAGAAACAACAACAACAGTGGCAGTGGCGACGCTGGCGACGTTGGGCGAAGGCAGCAATTAGAATAGAGTATGAATACGAATACGACGACAACGACAACTGTGAATACGAATACAAATATGGCTGTATATGTGTGTGTGTGTGTGTGTCTGTGTGAGTGTGATTACGAGTACACGTACTTGTTGTTATTGTCGAGCCGGGCAAAGGCCCGTGCACAGACTGAAGCACGCTCAAGGTTGGCCCAGTCCCAATCGCGGTCGCTGTGTGGAGGGCCTTTGGCCAGTGTATCTGCGTATCTGCGTATCTCTCTATCTGTGTATCTGTATCTCTATCTGTCTATCTGTATCTCTGGCTATCGCACACACACAGACACAGGCACAGGCACGCACACATTCGTGTGCAGTGAGCGATTTCACAATATTTAATAAATAATTTCATAATTGTTTTGCTTTGCGTAAAATTCAAATGAAACAAGGCGTTTGGTGGGGGAGTCGTTGGTGGCTTGCTGTAGACAGCCAGGGGCGGAGGTGGGCGGTGCGGATACGCGGGACTGGGGTGTTTAGTAAGCGGGATGGAATGGAAAAGTAGCGTATGTTTGGAGGCTTGTTTAGTGAATTTTTTACGGTGGCACGCACTTTGTTAGTGAATGGAAAGATGAGGTGAGGGGTGGAGAGGAGAGAGGAGAGAGAGGGAAGACGGTGGCGGATGATGAAGGTGGTTTGTGTGGAAGAGGGACTGGGGGTGGCCATGGGAGGGAAAGCTCGCACCCTTCGCGCGATCTACTTGCTGCCTTTGCTTTTTGGATGTGTATAAAGCACATAATTTAAATTTAGGTTTGGTTTTTTTTTTTATTCTGCTTCTTCTCTTTCCCTTGTTCTACTCCTCCTTCTGCTCCATCTTCTTCGTTTTGTCTTATTCTGCCTCTTTGTGTGTACTCAATTAAAAGGCAACAACAAGAACAACAACAACAACAACTACAACAACAAGTACAACAAAATGGAAAATTATTCCGAGAATCTTTTGGATTGCCCGCCCGACAGCAAACGCCACAATTAAAAGATTCTCATTTGTTGTTTTTTCTTATTTTCTTATTTTCCTCCTCTTTTTTCTTTTTTCTTGTTTCATTTTTTTTTTTATTTTTTGATTTGCTCGAAAAAATAAAAAAACAATAATAAAGAAACCGCCTAAGCAGCTGGGCGATTGGGGCTAGTGGGCGATGTTGAGAGCATCCCGGGGGCAGAGTGTCAGTCATGTTGTTCTTCCTCTTCTTCTTTTTAATTTGTTATTGTTGTTTTTCTTATTTTTGTTGTTGTTATTGTTGTTGTCAAAGCAAAGCGACCTCCAAATACCGAAAAGCCATTAAACTGCCCGAGGCGCAGGCAAAGTCTCATATTTTTATCTTTTAATGCCGTAATCCTTAACAGCCACAGGAAACCCTCGATTATCCTGTAAACTAATTGGTGATCCTTTGCTGATCCGAATAATTCTATAAATTAATTGGCATCACTTACGAGGACTCTTCAAGGCTCCTTCATATGGAGGCTCAGCTCATTTGCTTTAATAATATGTGAAGTGGAGGCCAGGAAGCTGAGACCTGGAAGTTGAGGCATGGATATTGAGGATTGGAACTTGAGGCCTGAAAGTTGAGCCCAGAAATTGAGATTTGGAAGTTGAGGCCTGGAAGTATAGGCTTGGATATTGAGGATTGGAAGTGGAGGCTTGAAACTTGAGACCTGGAAGTTAGGGCTTGGAATTTGAGGCCTAGAAGTTGAGACCTGGAAGTATAGGCCTGGAAGTATAGGCCTGGAAGTATAGGCCTGGAAGTATAGGCCTGGAAGTATAGGCCGGGAAGTATAGGCCTGGAAGTATAGGATTGGAAGTTGAGGCTTGGAAGTTAAAGCCTGGAAGTTAAGGCTCAAAAGTAGAGACTTGCAAAGTTTCGTGGAACAGTTTGTCCACAGAAAAGCAACGTCCTCTTCTTCCTCTTTGCACTTCATTCGTAAACGTTGCTGATTTTCAAATTTTAATAATTTAAGGAAGAAATTTAAAAAAGCCAATGGCTTAAGTTCAAGGAGTGAAAGGATTAAAATAATTCAATTAACTGTTCATCTGTATCATCATCAATTCCTCTTTGCACCGCATTCTTAAACGTTTGAGTATCCTTCAACTTTCAGTTAATTTGCAAACAGAAATCTAATGGAATATTTGGGGTTACGAGTTCCTTGGATGTTCATGAACATTTCTTGCGTATGGATAGAAATTCTCAGGCCTTGGGGGAGACAAAAAAAAAAATATATTTCAAACTGTTTACTGTGTGGGGCTTGAAGAGCTTTTCATCGAAGAAGTTCATTCTCGTCGACGCAATGAAAATCTGTTGGAAAAGCCATGAATACTTTTGGCAATAAAAATTTTCAGTTAATTTTTCCGATATTTTTGATTAGCCAATGGCATTTGGTATTTTTTGTTATTATTGTTTTATGTGATTTCCTGATTGTTGCTCTTGCTCCGCTGTATGCCCAAAATATATTCAAAATATACCCAAAATATATCCGAGATATACCCGAGATATACCCGAGATCTACCCGAGATCTACCCGAGATCTACCCGAAATATGGACAGTACTCGTATTATAAAGATTTTTATTTACAATTTGAGTTTACTTAACGCATTTAATTTGTTTCGCTGCTCGTCATTTGGTCTGTCTTTATCTCGGAATTGGGGAATTTGTAGCAACAAAAAAATTATTTGCCACAGATGCCACCGTGTGGAGCCCTACCCATACCCCTACCCTCTACCCCCTACCCGCAACCCGCAACCCGCAGCCCGCAACCCCTGGCGGATGCCAGTGGCCATTGAAGATAAATAGAATATAAAACAATTTGTTTATAAAAAAAAAAATTTTACTTGCGTACGCTTAACGCTTCGTTTTAAATTTTCCCTTTTTCCGATTTTCCGAGAGCGCATAGAATCTTTTTATTTTTTGTTGCCGATTCTTGACTTTAACTAGTTTCCATGTGGGAAAACACAAATTTGTTTTCCCTCCTTTGATATGAAAAATATTTTACAAATAAATTAAAGCCATCTGGCGTTTACAGGCCGCTCGATCACCAGTGGATCACTGGATCGGTGGATCGGTGAATCGGTGGATCGGTGGATCGGTGGATCATTCGCTGGGATCAATTCCCAAACGATTCAAATATTCAATGAGAGTCTTGAAAATCGAACATAAAATGTATGGGCTTTTATTTTGGGTTGGGGCTTTATTGATATGGGGAGCAGGATATGGCCAAGTCGTGATCATCCAACAAGCAGCAGTTCTCCGGTCTGTAACATGAAATTCCAAAGCCCAAACCCCTTCACTGAGAACCGCTTCCGGCTTCTCCGCTCGGGCTGTACAATTTCAATTAAATTCCAGGCGCGTAATTTAGTTAATTAAGTCATTTCAATCAGAGACGTTGAGTGACAAGCCAGCAACAACACTAACAGCAATAAGGTAACAGCAACAGCAACAACAACAACAGCAACAACAGCAACAACAACAACAGCAAAACAGACCATTGAATTGACAAGAAAAAGAACAATAATAAAAACGCTTGCATACCATAAATTATAGAACAAATTATGCAAATCACAAGGCAAATAAACAAAAAGCCCAAGACACAGAGAGCTGACCGCAGTCGGCGACCGGCGACCGGCGACCGGCGGCCGGCAACCGGAGTGGCCAGGGCAGCCAGGGCGGCCAGGGCGACCGGGAAGGCCAGAGAGTATAAGGAGACCGAAGAGAGTCCGGAGAGAGGCTCGGCGAAGCAGCGACGAGTCGTCGCCAATTGAAATTAACTGCACTTGGCAGCAACCCAAGGAAGGTGGAAGTGAGTTGGAGGGAGTGGGGAGGGGGTAGGAATGTGAGAAGGGGGTAAGGGGTTAGAGTAGGGGCAGAGGAAGGAGACACTCAAAGACGGAAAAAATACATAGGCCAAGAACCAGAGTGAGAGAGAATGGAATAGATAGAAAGAGGGAGTAAAAGAGGGGGAGATACCGATTGCAAGTGGGTGGAAAGACACGCGGAATCAACATTGGAACCAGCAGAAATGACACTGGAACCAGTGACACTTTCAACCAGTCCAACAGAACTATTAATTGAATCACTTTTAGCGAACTTTTGAACGTATAATAAGCACAAACGGAACTAGTGTAAAGAACCACTTTCGGAACCAATGTGAACCAATGTGAACCAATGTGAACTTTCCTTGAGAACAAACTTCCACATACGCAGATTCTGATCAGTGTTAAAAGAACTTAAGAAAACGTCATTCGGAATCAGATTAGTTCATTAATTCAAGCCAGGAACCAGGGTGAATAAAGTTCAGAGGCGGTGTGAACAACTCGGAATGAATATGAATGAATCTTATGAATGCATTTCGAATGCACTGCGAGTACTCGACGCCCGCTCTATGGGTGCTGTCCGAGTGCATGGCCAACGGGTTTCAGGGTCACTTCTTATATATGAGGTACGTGACGATGGGGGAAGTGAGTGGCGGGTGCACAGTGAGTGTTGAGGGGAGGAGGCGAAGGCGGAGGCGGAGGTTACGAGGCTTCCCAGTCGGAGGTCTCCACTTGTGCATGGTGCAAATTATGTGTTTATTATGTTAATTAATCGTTTTAATTAAAGATCAATACAGTTGACAAGAATTGTTGGTTGGCGGGGGATGGCGAGGGGCAATGGAGAGGAGGTGTAAGTGGGTGGTAAGGAGAGGTGAGAGGTATAGCACCACTAATTGCATTAAAGTGTGCAGATAAGTGAATAAAAGTGGAGACATATGACAGCATTCGTTGGGCTTCGACTATAAAGTTACATAATTTATAAGCTAATCGATGATTGGAAGTGGGAAATTAAGATTTGAGATCCCAAGAACACTACGGGAAGTTATCTTTAACACTAGGTGAGGACTTAGAACTCCTTAAAGACATGGTTAAGTCGGCTCAAATTCAATATAATCCTGGGGATGCTCGGGATCTGTTGCAGTTGAAACTCTCAAACTGTGTATAGAAATTTTCCTCTATATAAAATCTGATCTCATTCAAGAAACTCATTTATAGCTTTATTAATTATGTCTCATATAAGGAGATATATATTTATTACCCGAACCTGTCCTTTACTATCTATTTGTCTACTAAAATTCTCATTCAACTCGGGATCTGTAGAAGTTGAAGATCTCAAATTTCGTAAAGGAAGTTTCCTTCATATAGAATCTAAATTTATTTACAACTTCATGAATTATGCCCCATATAAGGAGATATATAAGTATCACTCGTATATTAGTATTATTTCCCATATATGAACAGAGTCTGTGAACTCGAGAACTGTTGAAGTTACAGATCTGAGGCTTCCTTTTTTATTCAATAGAAGACCCAAAAATAAACTTACTTCTAACTCTATCTAGTATGTCGGATATAAAATAATAAATAATATCACATTTTTATCCCTACCTTTTAATTGTATTATGCCTTAAGCGTCTCTCAGAACTCGGGAGCTGTTGAAGCTAATGCTCTCAAAATTGGTACTCGATATCCTTGCAACCTAAAGAATCCCCCCAACACACTCCTAACTTTTATAAATGGCAGGCTTAGAAACAGTTTAGAGCTTAGAGACCAGCCCATAACTGAATATTGTACCTCCCACCATCTATTTGAACCCAGCCACTGTTAGAGTTTAAGTTTGGATATTTGGTATAGAAACTCCTCTTGACTTGCGACCTCATCTGGAGTGCACTTAGTTCCGCTTAAGGAACCCTTTATAAGCACAAATGATATATGAGTTGAGAGGTTCCGGTGATGATCATTCGATTGTTATATTTTTTAATATTCACTAGTCTCTAATCCGATGCAAATCATTGGCATGCCAAATTACTGAATCGATGCTGTGCGTGTTTATTTATTTACTTCTGGACCGTGCACTTCATAAGGCGGACAGGATGAAATGTCCATAAATAATATCCTTGAGTGCGCAATGGTGGATGGTAAAGGGAATCATATGCGTAACCCAGAGAACCCGAACCCGCGACGAACCGCATAAATGGCAATAAATGCGCACTTAAGGGTTACGATTCTCAACTAAATCCGGGAATCTATGGGGTGTACCTCCGCTCCGCATCTCATCCTTCTGCTCCTGCTGCTGCTTCTGCTCACACTCTCTCTCTCTCTTTCTCTCTCTCTCTGTCCGCTGCTCGCCAACAGATTGCCACGCCCAGCGGGTGGTCAGCGAAAAAAACACATTAGAAATACATAAATTCAAATGCTTTCTTGATGCTTTGTTGTTGTTGTTGTCGCTTGTTGTTGTTGTTGTCGCTTGTTCGTTGTTCATTGCTCGTTGTTTGTTGTTCGCTGTTAGCTGCTCGTTGTTTGTTGTTGTTTATGTAAAACATGCAATTTCGATTTGGCATATAATTTTTTAATACACCAACCCCGCACCCCTCCCCCAGGGGCTGAGGCCACCCGCTGGCGTTTTGGGTGACAAAAATGTCAAATGCGTAAATGTTAAGACAGCAGGAGCTGCCAGCTTCTGGTTGAGGGGAGTATGGGGAGTGATGGGTGGAATGCATGGGAAGGTGGCGGGCAGGGAAAAGGGAGGAGGGAGGAGGGAGGAGGGAGCTGCGCAAGTGGTGCTAATGCTGCCACCGATGATGGTGGTGCAGGCACAGCTAATGCTGACGCAAGCCATGCCCGTCCATGCAACTCTGTCTTTGTGCCTCAGCCGCCGTCCCGCGGCTCGCGTCACCGATCGGCATAGGTGGCGGCAACGACGGCAACGACGGCAACGACGGCTACGGCGGAAGCGGGGACAGGGGCTGAGGTGTTATATCTCAGACAGTGGCAGCTATTTTCATGTCGAGCATTTTCATATTCATGAGCCAAAACCCAATGTCTCCAACCTTCCATGCACAGTCACCTCTCCCCCGCTACCCCGCTCCACCGCTCCACTGCTCCATCTTTCCCGTCACTTCCTTTGGTTCCGCTCCTTCCCCCCGCTCGGCTCAGTTCTCATTATCTCAGCTTGATTTTCAGCATTTTTATGCGTCAAAAATGCTGCGCTGTCTCTTCAAGACACTGACGATGTGTGTGGGGGAAGGGGGCAGGCGATGTATGGATGGAGGTGGGGTGGGTGAAGGGCAATGGTGAGACAGGCTGGCGGGCAGACAGGCAGGCGGTTAGACGGCTAGGCGGATAGGTGGAGGCATATTCCATTGCACGTGTCAATTGAAATGAATGTCGTCAGGCATCCCGCAGTCCAACCACCCAACCCCCAACCCCCAGCCCCTGTCCCTGCCCCTGCCCCCTTTCCCTCTCCCGCGCGACAATCGTCGTCTTACACCGCGTGGCAACAACAAACACTTCGTATGACTAATCTCTGACGTCGTCGTCGTTGTTGTTGCCATTGTTGCTTTTATGGTTGTCTTCAAAAGGAAAGACAACAACAAAAGGGAAGGAGGAGAACAGTGGGAGGGAGGACGGTAGACAGAAGGAAGCGGCAATATTCAACGTAATACCCTGTAAAGTCATTTGCCCAACTCAAGCCCTGACGATGGCTCGATTGACGTTTAAGGCCAAAACACATTATTATTATTATGGCAGTGGCAGTTGGCCGGCTATAAAATACCCTGTGAAAATGAGTTATTTCTCTAAGGACATTTGAGGAAAGAATAATAAACGCGCTCTGCCGCTGAAAGCACCACACAAAAGAGGGAGAAGGGGGGCAGTGGGTGAGTGGGTATTTGGTCCACTATGAGATATCCTGTAAAGAGGTACATCCATTGGCTGAAGTCATTTCTCAAAGGACTCTTAATAATCTACAAATACATTTGCTCCTCCATCATACCCGAACGTGCAACATGGTTGCAGGATACAATGCAATCATCTACTCGAACAGACTTTGGCCAAATGCGAGTCGCTCGATTGATTTCGCATTGATGCCACCGGTCAAAACTGCAAGTGTGGCAAGTGAGGCAAGTGAGGCAAGTGAGGCAAGTGTGGCAAGTGAGGCAAGAGGGCGAATGGTTATTTGTGGATATTTGTGGGTAAGTTGCATGCGCCTCCAACATTGAATTGAACATTTCCACCTTTGCACCACCAACACCACACCACTACAACCACCAGCAAATGCAGCGAAAAGCAGGCAGAGACAGAGGCAGAGGTAGAGGCAGAGGCAGAGGCAGAGGTAGAGGCAGAGGCAGAGGCAGAGGTAGAGGCATAGACAGAGGTAGAGGCAGAGGAAGCTACGCCATCAAACAAACATCATCAGAACGCAATTGCGTCGCAATATGAGGACTGAGGACTGAGGACTGAGGACTGAGGACTGAGGACTGAGGGCTAAGGGCTAAGGGCTGAGGGCTGAGGGCTGAGGGCTGAGGGCTGAAGGCTGAGGAAAGCCCTAAAGACCACCCTTAAGAACCCTCAAGTATTTACATTTGAATTTCACACAAATAAACTCATCGTGTCCTCGTGCTCGTCCTCATTCACATGCTCATGCCTGTACCCGTTGCGCCGTCCCGAGCTGTCGTGCTCGAGTCCTTGGCTGCCATCAAGTCGCATCCCTTTTTTCGGCCAACAGAAATTAATAATAACAATAAATTGAAAATGGCAGCCACAGTGGCAGTGGTAATGGCAGTGGCCGTGACTGCGGCTGTGGCAGTCAGTCTGCTTGCAACCGGTGCCCCCTCCCACTAACCACCCTCACCCTCACTTACACACACACACACACACACACACACACACACACCTTCATGCGCCACCCTTGGAACAATTCTATTGCCGTCTGACTGCTGAATGTCGATTGTTCGTTGGTTGTTATACGTTTAGTCTTCTTGTTGTTGTTCATGTTTAGTGTTGTTGTTACTGCTGTTGTTGTTTTTGTTGTTGTCGTCGTCGTGTTGTTGTATCAACATTTTTAGTGGCTGGTGGTTGGACGGGCTGCAATTGCAGCTACACTCAAAATTGTGGGGCGGCAAAGCCCTGGCACCATTTCCGTTTTTCTACCCACAAGCGTCTACCCTTTATGCACATCCGAGACTCTCAGCTCACCCACAACATGCCCCCTACTCCATCCCCCATCCCCCATCCCCCAACCCCGCCCCTCCCTCCCTCTCCATCCACAGACGTTTGTCTATTTGACACTTTGTGTTTCAGTTATGCTTTTCATATTGATTTTCGTGCTTTTGGGCCTCTCGGAGCTCGCTTCGTGTTTGCGTATTGAATTTCAAATGAATCGATTAGCTTCTAGTTACTCTGTGTGTGTGTGTGTGTGTGTGCCATGTCGCTCCCTCTCTCCCTCTCTCTCTCTATTTGTTGTTTGTTTTGCATTGCATTTAATTAACTTTTATGCGCTTTTGTTCTGTGCCCACTTTTCAAGTATTTCAACTTCATAGATACAATATCTTATTTTCTGACTCGCATGTGCCCCAAACACAGCGCCCTCTAAGTATGTGTATATATGTGCATGTGTGTGTGTGTGTTTGTGTGAGTAACGCGATAGCCGCTTTCAACTTTGATTTCAATGTGTGTGACATCATTTGAAGCCATGCGAAGCATTGGACGCATTCCGCGACTCTTGCCACCTATTAAGCCACCTAATCGCCTTTGGCTGATGTCTGTTTGCCACGCCCCCTTGATAAATAAATCAACATAAACGCCCATCGAATGCAAAAGGCAAAAGGCAAATTAATTGCATTTGTCGACCCTTTTATATGCCAATGTTTTTCTCCCATTAACTTTTGTTGTTCTTGCAATTTCCGCTTAACCTTTTGAATGCCTGCGGATCCGTGGCGATGCCCGGGGATGTCCTTTGACTGATAACTTCATATAAATCTGGTAGCTGGTAGCTGGTAGCTGGTAACTGATTGCCCATGCCCATGACCATGCTCATGCCCATCCCTGTGTTGCGCCCATGGCCACGCCTTCGACTGACTTTCGACGTGCTTAATTTGCTTAGGCGCAAATCGCTTCAAAATCGCGGGCAAATCGCGCGCGTCAAATGCCGCAAGGCTCAAACATTCGTCAACACTTTTTGGGCTGCAGGATTTTCGGCTATTTTATTAGCATGTCCTGGGGCCACAAAGAGCCACCAGATACAATGTGTGTGTGTGTGTGTGTGTGTGTGTGCGTGTTCGTGAGAGTATGTGTTTTTCTGCTTCTGCCAGGACAGTCGGGATTGAAGACTGAAGGCAGACACAGGCGCACAGCAGCCAGGACGAGCGACAAGGATGTCGGCAACTGGCAACCCCAGAAACCAAGTGGTTTGACATTTCTGCTGACGCGCGAACGTGTGCAGAGGATGAGAGCAGGACGAACAGGACGAGCCGGATGAGTGTACTATGCTTGGCAGCTTGTTGTTATCCTTATTGTGTTTCTGCATGGGTATGAGTACGTGTGTGTGTGTGTGTGCGTGTGTGTGTACTTCGCTGTGGCAGGGTTGAACTTGCGCCGATAATCTCGATAATGAAGTGACTTTGCCTGCATGGTCATGCATCCTTCACAGCCTTACACACACACACACACACACACACACACACACACACACACACACACACACACACACACACACACACCTATACACACTCTCGTTCATACACTCAGCACTTCCTTGCTCGCTTTGCAGCCCCCCGCGCCCTCCCGTCCACACTCTGATATCCGGTTCACTGTTCGAGGCGCCTCCCGGCAGAAGTCCGCCTTAAGTGGTGGGTTTTGCGTATTTTTTTTTTCTCTTCATTTTCATTTTTATTTTTATTTTGATTTTTATTTTATATTTTTTATTTTATATTTTTTATTTTATATTTTTTATTTCTTATTTTTTTTTATTTTTTATTTTTTATTTTTTATTATTTGCTTTTCGCTTTTTGTTGTTTGTTGTTTTCTTTGCCGCTGCCGCTTTTTTCCATACGCTTTCCGCCTTTGTCGTCGAGACTTTTGACCATTTGCACGGAAATTGAATTTAAATTGGAAGTTTTTAACCCCAACGTGCGATAATCCTGCCCGCAGCCTGCCCGGTAAATTGTCGATAAATATATACATAACATTTGGTCCGAGCAACGGGGCACACACGCACAACCAATCCACAACCTCCTTCCTTCCTCCAGCCCTCCCTTTACACGCACAACAAAGCAACAAAAAAGCTGCCAAAATGTCCTTTTTCCCCTTTTTTTGTTTTTTCTTTTCAATTTCTATTAGCAAACAAATTCCCTTCGCCGGAATCTTCATTATCAGCTCTGCGGTTCCAAGGAAGCTCTAGAGATCCTGTTGCGGTTGTTGTTGTTGTTGTTGTTGCTAGCAGCGGGAACAGATCCTTAAACGGCACTGATCGCTGTCTCTGATAATGAAGCGATCCGCAGGAAGTAGATAGGATCTGGAAAGGATCAGAACTTGTTTACAGAAACACAAAAGGCGTAACCCTCGCTTGAGGTTAACAGACATCATGGTTGACATCGCCACTGACATGTCCTTTGGGGGTTAGTTTTACCGTTAAGTCAATTCGCTTTGATTTCCACACCTCACAAAGCGCTCAGCTATTGAAAGTCGATCTTAATTTCATTTCATGAAGCTCGAGTTACGCCCATGATACGAAAGCCACCGAGTCCTAGGCTGGGATATGTTTTGGGAAGAGAAGAGATCGCATTGGGTAAATGATATATGATCTCCATAAGGTCGGGAACTGGGAAATAATTATAATCCATTTAAGGATTTAATATAGAGTCAAAAGGATTTAATTTTCGCCTTGCAATCAGTTTACATTGTTGTTACATTGAATGGCTATGTTAAGTAACAGTTATGTTAACTGAATACTGTTAAGTTTCAGTGATGTTGATAGAACATTGTTGGGTAGTTATTAAGATATCATCTGTGTTTTTGTGCCAATAGAATAACGCTGTTAACTGTTAAAATAACACAGTTAACATAGTCAACTAACATTTTCTGTTAAAAAAGGATTTATTTTAATGATTATTAACATTTCATGTCATGCCACAATACTTGTGATTTATAAGAAGACCTCAAGCAAGGGAATTCCTAAGAGTTTCAAGCTGTGGTTCAAGCTCATACTCTTAAGTTACATTGCTCTGTTAATTAACATAGTACTTAACCAAAACAATATTATGTGTGACAATCATATCTTAAGAACTTCTTGATGTTTACATTCTATGATTTTTTTTAAAAATACAGGCAAATGTTTACAGTTTTTTTCATTTTTAAGTGCGCTGTTAATTAACATTTACCCAACTCATTAGCAGTGATGTGTGCATTTAACAGAATCTTTTGTAGTCATCATCAACTTGATATGTTAAACATGTCGACATATATATTTTACAGCCTGTAGCCTGTCTCTGTAAGCAAACATTGAACTGTTAACTAACATGGTTCTGTAGTCGTTTACCTAACAGAGCTCTGTTAAGCTTAGTTTACAAGCTGTAAATGTTTATGGCGAAACTGAGAGGCAGAAATACGCAATTTGTGGTTTTACAGACTGCAGTCAAGCAGCGCCCCCTTCTACCAGCACAACCCTCTACCAGCACCCCCTTTTTACCAGCCTCCCCCCTAACCAGCACTCAATTCCCTCTCAACTCCACCCCAGCCACGCCCCCGTAATTGTGTATCATTTTTTACACTCCGCAATCCATTAATGCGGACGCAATCATAACCCACAATCAATCCTTGAATGGGGAAACCTGTGCCAAAGGACCATCGAATTTCTCGCATTGTAGGGTATTGATGGCAGTCGTTAGGACCTCGAAGGAAGTGCATGTGCCGCGTCGTCACTCGTGCGTTTGATGTCTGTGCCTTCGGTTATTGCTTTTCATATTTATTTTTTTGTGCCTTTTGTTTTTTTTTTCTTGTTTTATTTTTTTTTGTATTTTTATTTTTCTTTTTATTTCAATTCGTTTTTTTCTGCTCTTCTTATTTCTCTGCTTCTTCCTCTATTTTATTTTTCCTTTTCTCTCCATTTTTTTCTGTTCTTTTCTTTGCTCTTATATATTTATATTTTTCTTGTTGTTGTTGTTGTTGTTGTTGGTGGTGTTGTTGTTATTATTTTGTTGTTGCTGTTGTTGTTTTCCATATTTTTGTTTCGGCTTTTGCGTTTTGCGTGTTTAACCCTTTGAGGTTACATTTGGCGTGTGTTTTGGGATTCCCCCCTCTCCCCAAAGCCGCTTGCCTTCGGATTGCCCCTCCCGCTCCCCACTCGCCCGGCCACCCTTGCCCCTTGCCCCTTGATACGTGTTGTCTGCGAAAAGTGAGCAAAAATCAAAAAATAAAACCCGAAAAGGTTCGCATTTTTCGTTACGTTTACGCAGGGAAACAGCCCCGGAGAATGAAAAGGATGATGAAAAGTAGAAGCTCAAATAATAATGCTTGTGTATGTGCGTGTTGGTGTGTGTGTAAGTGTGTGTGTGTGTAGATACACATACATATTGTATATATACAAATACTTAGATGTGGGCACGATATAGTCATCGTATGGTTGGCATATTTAATCACAAGCGAGTGAAGGACGATGTCAATGGTGGGAGGACGATGGGAATGGCAATGGCAATGGCGATGGCGATGGCGATGACGACGATGACGCAGGAGAGTTCAAAGCCATTCAGAAGGAAGGAATTATACCCCAAGTGGCATTCGGAACTCCGACTACAACTCTGACTACAACACCCACTCCAACTTTAACTCCCAACTCCCAACTCCAACTCCAACTCCGACTCCAGCTCCGACTCCAGTTCCAGTTCCATTTCCAAGTCCAATTCCAATTGCGACTCCAACTCCGACTGCAGGAACGTAGCCGGTTACCTACCCTGGCGCATATGCTAGCAGGCGATATGTCCTTTGGCATTGTCCTCGTTTCGGGGTTACTTAAGCAGTGTGGGTGCCTGAGCGTCGCACCCCGATCCCCGGACTCCGGACTCCGGACCACGGACCTTGAATTCCCCACCCTAAGCACCGAATCCCGAACCCTTGAAGGTTCAATGTTTAACCCTTACACAGAGCTCTGTGAGTCACGAGTTGATGCCTCTGCTCCTGCCTCTGCCTCTGCCTCTGCCTCTGCTTTTGCTGCTGCTACTGATTATGATGATGATTCGTCCTATTATCCTTACTATCATTAATATTATTTTTATTATTATTATTATTATTACTATTTTTATTATTATTATATCTGCTGATTGTCTCGGGCATAGAGAGTGAGTGAACTTTGAACCAAGCTGAGGCAAAGGGTTGCGACCCTCTGGCAGTGAGGCAGATAATGTGTCGGATCTTGGGCTGCACTTCTGTTACCTGGAATGTGCCTGGATAATGCTGATCCTTCTGGCCGGAAGTGGCCCAGGTAAACGGAGGCTGAGTCCTGCCATTCACGATCAGCTGGATCGCCCAGTTGCCCAGAGGTCGCAGCGCAACAGGATGCACATTCATTAGAACCACTTAATGTCAATGAGAGAGATGAGAGCTGAGAGCCGAGAGCTGAGAACTGAGAGATGAGAGATGAGAGCTGAGAATTGCGAGCAGCGTGAAGCGAGAAGTGAGGAGCGTGAAGCGAGAAACGAGAAGCAAGAGGCAAGAAGCGAGAAGCGTTAACTGACGGTAGCAACCACCAAAGTGGTTGTGGAACATTACCCACCACTAACACCACCACTGAGACAACCTCGCTGCGTGTCCAGGTGAGCTCTTCAGCCACACCGCAAGGATAACAAGAACAACAAAGGCAACAAGGACTTCATCATCATTATCAGCGCATTATCAATGGACAATTATCATGTGTAAAGCGATATGATGACTCTCCGACTCTCCGACTCAGCGACTCAGTGTGTGAGTGTGTGAGTGTGTGAGTGTGTGAGTGTGTGAGTGTGTGAGTGTGTGAGTGTGTGAGTGTGTGAGTGTGTGAGTGTGTGAGTGTGTGAGTGTGTGCTTGAGTGAATCGCATTCCAGCCGCTAGGCGAATCCTTGACATTGTGCCCAATTCGTCCTTTGTCCTTTGAGAAGTGAATTCCTTCAATTGAAACGCCCGTTCCTGTAGCTGTGCCTCCCGTCGTTGTCCCTTTGGTATCTAGAACGAGTATCTGGTATCTTGTATCTCGCTTCTTGTATGTTTTATTTCGTATCTCGTATCTCGCATATCTTGTATCTTGTATCTTGTATCTTGTATCTTGTATCTGTGCATGAGTAACAGAGCGATGAGTATCTGACTGATGGCTGTTGGCTGATGGCTGATGGTAGTCCTCCTCTCTCTTGGTTAGTCCTCTGGGCGTTCTGTTTGCACACGCACTTCGGGCTGCGGTTTATTGGTTTGTAATAAGCTCTTTGAAGTGTTTAATTGAAGCTTTTGTTGTGCAATTAGGCGCCTAAAGTGAAGAACCTCTAAACCAACTCGAGGTGTTGTCTATTGGTAATTGCTTTCAGGGGCTAAGTGATGTCTGCTCTTCACTCACAATACCTGACAGTGACTCAAAGCGTCAATGGGAATGTGCATGAACACGGCAAAGGGAAGGGGAACGGGAACGGGAAGGGGAACGGGAATGGGAATGGGATCGGGAATGGAAATGAAAATGGAACTGGGAATGGGGAATGGGGAATGGGGAATGGGGAATGGGGAACGGGGAATGGAAATGGGAAGGGAATGCTATTTGGAGTCGGATGTGGGTTTGGGTTTTCGTCTGGGTCTCGACCTCAAGATGGGGGCGGTCAGCAGTGGCGACTTTGAAGTTGCTCACTTTGTTTGCTCTCGGCCCGGGCTGGGGATACTTAGTCATATTTTGGGGCGATTCCAGAGTTTGGAGCTCTTTAAATGGGTCATCGGAAGACGGAAAGTTTTTGGGGCGACAAACAAATAAAGTCAATAAATTTTCCACGTGAGAGAAAAACTAAATGATATACAAAGGGATCCCAAATTGATTAATGGATTGAATTCATTTGATTGATTGATTAATGGATTGATTGATTGTCTGACAAAGAGCCAAGCGTCATTAACCACCTGTTATTTAAAGCAAATATTATTCCTGAAGAAATTCGAAGGATTAGATTTATCAAAGATCATTTGTGGCTCTGACCGACATTTTGATTGATCTCAGATTGACTAGCGACTGATTACCAACTAATTAGTGACTGATTTCCAATTGAACAGTAACGAAACTTCATTTGAGCTATAGTTGAACTCCGATTGATCTGATGACTGATTCATGAGGAATCATTGATCGATATTTGATTGATCAGTGACTGATTCATGATTGATAAGTGATTTATCTCTGTTTGATCAGTGATTGATCATTGAATGACTTTCGATTGATCAATGATTGATTTGATTCCAGACTAAATTCCGATTGATCCCCTAGTGATCAGTGACTGATTTCCGATTGGTCAATCACTGACCTCAAAATTGATCCGAGAATAAATTCTGATTGACCAGTGACTGAACTGCGACTCAATCGTTTTTAGTGCTGTGATCCTCGATACTGCTATGTTTGACATTCAATAACAATCGATAGCAATCGATATTCTGCTCGAGGCCGGGAAAACTTCCCTCTTGAAACTCGCCACATCGGAAAATCTTGTGGAATGTTTTGTGGCTGCGAGCGAAGGAATTGAATGGCTTTCGAGATGATCTATAAAAAGTATCATTGAGTAAAACTCCAATATTGTGAGTTGCATTAAAGAAAATGGAATTCCACTTTGGTGAATTGATGCCCCAAAGTGTTGCATGTGTTGCATTTGTTGCATGTGCAGCAAAAATCGTTTCAATTTCTTTTGTTTCTGGAAGATCGTTTCCCATTCTATGTCCTATTTCTGTCTGTTGCAGTTCCAGTCACAGATTTTCACTTCGAATAAGAGTGTGTTTCTATGGGTGTGCATGTGTGTGTGTGTGTGTGTGTGTGTGTGTGTGTGTGTGTGTTTGCTTGTGATGCACTGAGATACAAATGTATCTCAACATTTACACGCTGAGTGCTGATGTGCAGCCGTCGCAACCGAATGTCTGTCTTGACTGTCTATGGGTGTTAGACTATGTGTGAGTGAGTCAGTGTGTGTGTGTGTGTGTGTGTGTGTGTGTGTGTATTATTATTTATCATAGCCGCATTTTTATTTTTGTGTATCTATGGAATGCAGCAGGCAAAGACGAAAGCAAAGGCGAAGGCACAGGCAAAGGCAAAGGCAAAGGCAGTCGCAATCGAACTGCAACTGCGGCAACCGCTGGCATTCGAGTATCTTCTGCCGCTTACAGATACATTCACAGATGCAGATACACTTACAGATGCAGATGCGGATGCATACACATTAACAGATACACACACACACACACACACTCACACACAACATCATCATCATCGTCATTGACCGATAATGATCATTGCGATCATCGCTTGATCATCCGCTTAGCTCTGCTATCCCCCCCTCCCCCTCCCCTACCGTCCTCTTTACCCATCACCCAACTGCCGCGTACTTGTAGATCGCTTGTTGTTGTTGTTTTTATTACTATTGTTGTTGTTGTACTTGATTGTGGCATAATTTCTCGCTGTGTGCAGCCGCCTCTTCGCCCCTGCACCTCCTCCCCCCTCTCCACCAACCACCACCTTCATCTCCACTATCCCCTCTTCAATGCCAGGCGTTCCACGCCCCCCCCCCCCTCACTCTTCATTTACCGACCAGCTGCTTGCCCTTCCAACCCTTCCACCCCCGCTCTGCTCGCCCCCTCCCCACCGCCTCCCCGCCCCCTTACACACTCCATAGACGACCATCAGGCAGCGCATAAATTTTTTATTTGTTTGGTATTCATCTTATTTCGTTTAATGTATTTTTATTTTCAGCTTTTGTACATATTTTTTCCTTTGCTTCTTCCTCTTCTGCTTCTTCTTCTTCTTCTTCCTCATCGCCGTCTTCGTCGTCGCCTTCGTCTTGCTCCTCTTCGTCACGGCCTCTTCTGTTGTTGTTTTTGTTATTGTTTTTATATTTTTTTCCAGCTTGTTTGGTGTTTTTAAGGTAATTTTTTTTGTGTGTGTTAATTTCATGTTGTTGTTGTTGTTGTTATTGTTGTTATTGTTGCTAGTGTTGTTGTTGTTGCTGCTGTTGTTGTTGCTGTGCTTGACGGGTTTTGTTTAGTTCGGTTCAGTCATTCAACTATATAAAGCATTGTCACTTCGTCTGTTGCCTCCGATTCGTTGTTTGTTGTTTGTTGTTCGTTTCGTTTCGATTTCATTTATGTTGTTGTTCAGTTGTTGTTGTTGTTGTTCAGTTGTTGTTGTTGCTGTTGTTGTTCAGTTGTTCAATTGTTGTTGTTCAGTTGTTCAGTTGATGTTCAGCTGCTGTTGTTGTTGCTGCTCTTTTGGAGTGTGTGGGCATGTGGCATCCACTTTGTTGTAATTGCGTCGTCGTCGTCGTCGTCGTCGTCGTCGTCGTCGTCGTCGTCATCGGGGCGACTCCATGAATAATTATTAAGTTGTACGAAGACAAGAAGGCGGAAGCAGGAGGGAAGCATATGAAGCGGGAAGGAGTAGCAGAGACAAGACAACAGAAAAGTCTGAGGAGAAGGAGTTGGGTGAGGTGGGAGGGGGGAGGTGGAGTTGGTGGTGGTGGTGGGGAAGACGGGTGACAAGACAGTAGGCTAGGCTCAGGGCAAGTGAGTGGGCGCTGTCGGGGTGGGTAGCGGGTGGATGGGGTGTGATGGCAGATGGGGGCAACTCAAAGGAAGGAAGTGATCCCCATGTCTCCACTGCGACTGCGACTGCGACTGCGACTGCGACTGCGACTCTTGATTCTTGACGTTCATTTCATTTTATTCTCGTTTTCCTTCCCTTGTCTCTTTTATTTTTAGCCTCCTTTATGAATTTCATTATTTTTAGTTGCCATCCAAAAATATAAAATAAAAACTCACGAATTGTTACTAAGTCAACATTTAATTCTGGAAATTTACTTCGTATCAAGGATAATACCCTGTAACCCCCATCCTGGCAGGGGGTAGATGGGCTCGAAATTAATTTTGATGATAATCCGATTATGGGCCATAATTTAATTACCTTGAGTAATTAAGAGTCCATTAGGTAAATTCTCCTCTCTCTCTCTCTTGAGGAGGAAGATCACTACCCCTCCCCCTACTCCCGCTCCCCCCGCTGCAACCATCCTGCCAGCCCAGCCATAAGAAGTTCCCACAAGAAGAAGCCGTTATCATCGATCTCCGTGGACGCCAATGATGATGCACTTCAAAGGGTGACGAGAATCGCTGTCATCCAATAATAAAATCCCATTAGGAAATAATTATACCAATCATTTGATTCCTACCTATCGATCGGCCGATCGATCGATCCCATCGAAAATTCGAATCTTTTATTTACCGCAATCCAAAAATTCGTATAAACGGAAAAGAAACAACAACAACAACAACAACAACAAAGGCAACAATTCATTCATCCCGCCGAGCCAAGCGGTTGGAGCGAGAGAGAGAATGAATGAATGGCCAGCCGACGAGAAGTGAAAGAAAGAGAGGGAGGTGGAGGGATGGGAGATGGAAGATGGGAGATGGAAGATGGGAGATGGGAGATGGGAGATGGGGGAGACTGATGAGAGACAGTGAGTGAAAGGGGAAGGAGGTGGGAAAATTCCTTTGGCTGCTCCGCGTTGAAATTCTCAACTTTTGTTGCAGTTGCTTTTGGTTTCGCTTGCAGTTGTTGTTTTTGTTGTTGTTTGATTGTTCTTGTTGTTGTAGTTGTTGCTGGGTTGTTGCTATTGTTGTTGTTCAGTTGTTCAGTCGTTGCTGTTCTTGTGTTGTGATATTTATGTTTTCATCAAAAGGCAGGCAACAATCAAAATGCGCTGCACTTCACTACACTGAGCACACACACACACACACACACACACACTCACACACATACACTCCCAGACAGAATCACACATATTTCTGTGGCTGCCTTATGTACCTGTGCGGCTTGTGTCTATGGATGAATGTATGAATGTATGAATGTATGTATGTATGTATCTGTGTGTGTTTGTATGTATATGAACGTAGATACAAGCAACAACAACAATAACAAAAACAACAGCGAATGGCAGGCAACGCTTTAACCTCATATTTATCCAACAGATACTTTTAGCGCAAAAAAACCAAAAAAGCGTTGACAACAACAACAACAACATCAGCAACAACAACATCAGCAACAACAACCAAAGGCAGTCATCGTGTTCAGTGAAGTCCCTCCAGCTCCCTCCCACCTACTGTCCTATGGCACTCGCCTTGTATGGCAATACGAAAAACAAAAAAAAAAAAAAAAAAAACAAATAAAAAGAAAAAATATAAAAAAAGAGAAAGAAAAGAAAAATTGTACAAAATGCTGTTGGGGCAAAGAAAAAAGAAACAAACCCAAAAAAATATAAAAAAAAAAAAAATACCAAAAAAAAGGAAAAAGAAAAGAAAAGAAAACAAATTTCAATAAAATATTATTACGCTTACGTTTATCGAACAGGCCGCAGGGCAAAGTAGAGTAGGTTGTGGGGAAGGGAGGGAGCGCGGGGGCTGCGACAGCGATGTTAGCAGCGGCCGAGGCAGAGGCAGCGGCCGAGGCAGAGACAGCGTCTATCTTACAGAGTCTCTGCACAGGCCAAGTGTTCATTCGATAGTCGCCAAGCGTTATAAATAAACCATATCCATCAATTGCTTAACTCAAAACAGCGCTAAAAGATACAAAGATACACGCGCCTGTGTGTGTGCGTGTGTGTGTGTGTGTGTGTGTGTGTGTGTATGAGATACAGATACAAAGCCGAACGGCACCCAAATAAAAACAACAGCAACAACAAACAACACAAAGCAGAAGAAGAAGCAGCACAAGCAGAAGCAAAGAGAATACAAATCAACAACAACAACAACAACATGAGAAATGCCAAGAAAATCGTCAGGCAGCTACGTCGACGCTGACGTCGACTCGACTAATAAAATGTATGAAAGCAGCAACAACTGCAGTAATACGTACAAACGTAGAAGAAGCAGCGGCAGCGGCAGCAGCAGCAGCAGTAGTAGTAGTAGAAGTGGAAGAAGAAGCAGCAGGAATAAAAATCTCAAAGTATCTACCGACGCAAAGTCGACATCGCTGCCCCTGTAACTGAAACTGAGCGAACATCGAACCACCGACCGACGCTTCGTCGCTGCGTCGCGTCTGCTGCCGTTCGTTGATTTTCTTCTTTCGCTGCCTTTTTTTTTTTTTTGTTCTTCTTATTTTTGTTATGCTGCACACACACACACACATGCAAACACGCTTACACAGGGACACACATGCATAGGATTGAGTGAATTGTAGCTGCTGCTGCCGCCGCTGCTGCTGCTTCTTTCACTTTGTATGGGCAGGCAGCCAAAGCACTCAGCATAATTTTTTGCACGCTCTTTTCACCAACGTCGCTTGCTGATTATTTTGCCAAACATCTGCAGGGCAGCAGCAGTGAGGCTGACGATGACGCCGGCAGAGGGACAACAACAGTGACGGCGATGCTTTTGGCTTACACGTGGAAAGGTGTCTGCCTCAAACCTACCAAACAAACGGCAGCGGCGACGGCAACGGCGACGGCAGGAACAGCAACAAGAACAGCAAGAAGCATCGTCAAGCAAAGTTCATCGTTTACTGCCGTTACCGCCGCCGTCACCATTGCCGCTGCCACCGCCTCTCTCAGCGATTCTCACGCATTTTACTAGCAAGCCAAACGGCCCACCACCGCCAGCAGCATTACCACCACCCCACAAGCAATAAAAACAACAGTTACACAGCAGCAGCAGCAGCAGCAGCGGCAGCATTCATCCTCTCTCCCATACTCTTTCTTTGCCCAGTTACACTCTCTTACTCACTCTGCCTCTCACTCTCTTGCTCTCAGTGTCTCAGTGCTGTCTCCCTCACTCACTGTTTTCATCAGGCAGAAATGCGCAACATATTTGTGACTGACCGACACGACGATGAGAGCGTCAGGCCAAGCGACTGTCGAACTGTCTGACTGGCATTGCCACCCGCTACCCGCCATCCGCCATCCGCCACTCGTCATTCGCCACCCAAAACACTGCGCCTGCTTTTGCTACTGCTGAAGCCGCTATTGCCGCTGCTGGCGTCAGCGTCGGCGTTAACGTTAACGTTGTCTGCTTTTTCATTTTACTTTGCAATTTTTTTATTCTCTCTGCGTGTGTGTGTGTGTGTGTGTGTTTATGTTTGCTTGTGTGTATTTCCACTACTATTTTCACGCTGACGCTGTGACTACCAACTGCAATTGCTGTTATTTTTGTTGCTGCTGTTGTTGTTGTTGTTGTTGTTGTTGTTGTTGTTGTTGTTGCTGTTGTTGTTGCTTTTGCTCTTGCTACATAATTGATTTTAGTGCTTCGCTCTCTTAGCTGCTGCAATTGTTGCTGTTGCATTCGCATATTGTTACTGTTTTTGTTGTTGTCATTGCTGCGGCTGCGGCTGTTGCTGTTGCTGTTGCTGCTGCTGCTGCTGCAGTTGTTGTTGCTGTTGCTGTTGTTGCTGTTGTTGTTATTGTCATTGTTGTTGTTATTGCTGCTGTGGATGTGGATGTTACTGCTGGCAGTTACTTTTAGTGTAATCTCAACAGTTGCTGCTGCTGTTGGCCTGTGAGTGTTCTTTCAGTAACACCAACAGCAACCGCTGCTTGTCCCCTGCCCCCCACTCCCCACTCCACGCCCCACATCCCCGCCCTCGCATCGTCATCTACTACATCTACACACCTTTTCTCATCCTTCGCCTAAGCCACCCATTGCCTCCACTTCCATCATCGCCACCTCCTCCTCCTCCCACTCCTCTTTGTGGTCCCCCATGCCCCCATCCCCACCCCCCTCCTCCACCTCAACCGCCTCCTTTCGGGCTTTCGTCGCTTGTTGGTGGCTCGGGGTTTGGTTTTGTGAAAACCAGATTTTTGTCGTTTTATGCATTAAATTGTTTTTACAGCCGCGTTTTAAATACAGGGTGTTCCACTTACAACACACAGACACACACACAACAGAAGTGCACCCTGTTCACTGACTATAAGTAATTGCCTCAGCCACTTTATTATTCCCATATTTATTTTCCCTTGATATAAATAGACCCATTCATTAAATTATTAAATCAAAAAAAAAAAAAAAAACAAAGTAAATAAATAAAAGTGGAACATAGGAAAAAGGTCCTTTGCACACCTGTGATCCTGTGGGCGTATATTAGTTTATGACTTCATTGTGATTTATTTCTGTTCAAGGACATGGCGTGTGTGTGTGTGTGCTGACAGAGCGCACACCCTGTAAATCAGATTCAGTGTGCAGTCAATAACAAACAAACAGCAGTTTGATCTGCGGTTCAGGAAGCACCCTGTATGGGGTCGCCTCTCTCGGTACGAGCAGTCACAGTGACAGGAAGGCACAACAGGAACACACAACGCACATAAGCAGCCCATGACACATACACAATGGCAGAGGGGCGAACGAGCAGGCCAACAAGCAGCAGCAGCACCACCACCACCACCACCAACAACAACAACAACAACAACAACAACAACAACAACAAGTAACAGCAAACAACAATAATAATAACGACAATAACAACAACAACAACAGCAGCAACAACAACTGCCACAAGCAACAACAACAACTGGCAACGCATTTACACAGATACGGATACAGATACTCGAACCTCCCTCGCCCGCACACGTGCATAAAACCGACGACGGCCTACAACGCAATACACTTCCTTTTACACACACATACACAGGCACACACACACACACACACACACGCACGCACGACTCACGTAGCCCAAACCCAAAGCCATAAGCATAACCCAATGAAGCTGCCATCATCGTACAACTGTCGACGTTTATCGTTGTTGTTCCTGATGTTCCTGTTGTTGTTGTTGTTGTTGCTGTTGTTGCTGTTGCTGTTGTTGTCGCTTATGTTGTTATTGTTGTTGCCGCCTGGTACTCGAAGAAGACTTCCTGCGGCAGGACGGCTGCGTTTCCTTCTCGCATTGAAATTATGACAAGGACTGCCAAAAATCGACGCCGCGTCGCGTCGCGTCGCGCCGTGCGTCGCGCGCCATCAGTACGAAAGACAGAAAGGACAGAGTAATGAAAAGAAGAAGCATCAAAAGCAGCAACAACAACAGCAGCAGCAGCAGTGAAAGAAGCAGTGGAAGACGAGGAAGAAGAAGAAGAAGCGAAAAAAACAGCATGTTAAATAAAATAAAACATAATTTTATGCCAAAGCAACAAACACATTAACACTGCCAGCGGCAGCGGCAGCGGCAGCGACGCCGTCGTCGACGTCATCAATAAATCGCACGACCAACCAAGCGAACGACCCACCAACCACCCACCCACCGTACAAAAGCTTACAAGCCACGCACACACACTCACACATTCTGTCTTGCTTTCTCTTGCGCTCTTGCACTCTCTTTCACTAAACGTATATTTACTTGTATGCGCCTGTATATGTATCTATGCGTGTGTGTGTCTGTGTGTTTGTGTGTGTGTGGTTACCACCTCCAACAGCGGCGCTGCGCTCGTTTGTGTTTTGAAAATTTAATCTCGATATGGCAACAAATATGCTACAATTTCATTGAGATGAACACCCGATACGGATACGCCGCTGCTTCTGTCGCTGTGGCAGAGAAAGCCGAAGCTAAAGCCGACCATCGAAAGCCGATGCCGAAGCTGAAGCCGAAGCCGATGTCAAAACCGAAGCGGAGGCTTCGGCTGCTTTGGGTATGCATTTAATTCGCAGTGAATTTCTCACGCTGTGCAGCTGCTGTTGCTCTCTATGGGTTTGTGTGTGTGTGTGTGTGTGTGTATGAGTGTGTGTGCGAGAAGTGTAGTAAATACACTACTACATTTTTCTGTGCTAATTGAGTGATAAATTGGGAGTGGATTTTGGGCATGACTCGTACTTCGCCAAGAGCATGAGCTGAGCGTGAGCGCGTGAAATGAGCGAGAGTATGATCAAGCGAGAGAGAGAGAGAGAGAAAGAGAGTGTGTGGACGTATTTGTGTACGTACGTGCATCTGTTCGTTTGTGTAAGTGTGTGTGTGTGTGGCAATTGATATGCTCAGATTAAATTGTTAAATGTTTTTTATTCGGGTAATTAAAGTATTTCAATTTTGCGGCCACTCGACGAAAGTCGAGGCCCATAGTATATGCGTGCGTATGTGTGCGTGTGCGTGTGCGTATGTGAGTGAGTAAGCAAATGGTTAACTAAGTTGAGCATATGGAATGTTTATTTATTATGATTTCAATAATCTTGATTAACTCTCCATAAATATTGGCGATATTAATCGCTAGTTTCTCAATTTAATTATGCACAGTTACAGAGATATGCATATACGCTGGCATAGACACATAGGCACATACATGTATGTACATGTATGGGCACATAGACTCGTAGAGACAAATTAAATTTGCATACGTGAACTGCGCCCGCAGCTGCCGTAAATCACTCAAATATCAACCACAAATCACAACAATTAAGACAAATGTGCTGAAAAATCTACTTAACGCTACCCACACGCACACATAGGCAGGCAGGCAGGCAGGCAGGCACATCCAACGTACACACGCACTCGACTCGGACTCGCACACCCATTAAACGCTTTCAAAACAAACCGAAGGTACGAACATAAAATAGTAGTAGATTCTACTACACTTTACGCTCGTGCACAAAAGCTACCAAATATAACGTAGCAAAATAAACGTAGCACGCAAAGAAGTCAAACAAATTGACATACGTATAATTATTATTTTACTTAAGTGCTCGCGCGTCGTCGCCCCTTAACAGTCAAATGAATACCAAACACAGCGACCTGAAATAAATCAAGCGCGCGCGAGTAAGTGAGTAAGAGCGAGCGAAAGAGGGACAGAGCAAGAGAGAAACAAACAAGCTACACAGTGGGAGAGAGCGAACGGGAGCGAGAGCGAGAGAGAGTGTAGCAATTTCAGCAGCACCAGCACCAGCAGCAGCAGCAAAGAGAGCCGTCAACTGTACCACGCGCGATTGCTGGCAAACATGTCGCAGACCATGGCTCTGCTTCTCATGCTGCTCTCAGTGTACGTGTAGACGTATAGACGAATGCGAATGTGTGTACGTGTGTGTGTGAGTGGGTGCGAAGGTAGCGCCGACATCATAGCAGCAGCAGCAAAAGCAACGACGGCAGAGACAGCAACAGCGGCAGAAGCAGCAGAAACAGCAGCAGCAGCAGCAGCAGCAGCAGCAGCAGCAGCGGCAGCGGCCATCGCTGTCGACAGTTTCCCGTTCAGTCAGTTTCGAGTCGTGCCACGGTCAGCGTTGTCAGCCAGCTTCAGTTCCTTTCTGGCTGCCGTCGAATGTTGTCGTCGTTCGGTTGAAACACGCGCAGCAATCAACAATAAACAGAAGCACCAAACGCACGCGGCAAAAGCGCAAACGTTCCAAAAGTGATTTTCACGTAAAAACAAAACACAAGAATTCGAAAAATATCGTTGGAATTTTTTTTTGTTTTTCAAAAAAACCTTCAAAGATTTGGTTTTAGAAAAATACAATTTTTTTTAAAGTTTTCATTATTTTTTTTTTTCACAAACCACAAGTGAACCCGAAGAGAATTCAAAATTGAATTTGACAATTCAATTTTCTAGTATTTGAACGTGTATTAAAAATTATTCAAATAAATATTTAAAATTTACAACAAGTTTTTCACCACAAAAACAACAAACAACAAGCAACATTTCAAAGTTACAAGTGACATAAAAAGAACAAACGCACGTTTTTTGGATTAAGTGCAAAACAAAAACAAAAACAAAAACAAAAAAGTTCCTGTTTAGTAAACAAACAAACAAACAACAACAAGCAACAACAACAACAACACGCAACATCAGCAACAACTTGGATTACTACAACAACAGTATTAAAAAAAAAGAAGAAGAAAACAACAACAACAACAACAAAAACAACAACTAGCACAAAATAAACAAAGTGAAACAACGAAAAGAAAAAAAAAAAACAAGAAACTTTTTCTTTTTTTTTTTTTGAAATCGAAAAAGTGCAAGAGAATTTGTTAAAGGAAAAATTTTGCTAGAAACCAAAAATACAAAAAGTAAAACAAAAACAAAAAGAAAAACAAAAATAAAAACAAACACAAAACAAGAAAAGAAATTGGGCTAAAAAACAAAACAGAGCCAAAAGAAATGTGAAAGCGTAACAAGCAACAACAATACAATAACAACAGTTACAACAAATAGAAAAACAACAGCGAGAAGAAACGAAACACAACAACAACAACAAGAGCAACAAAAAAGAAAACAAGAAGAAAAGAAAAAAAGAAAAATAGGAAAAAAGTGAAAAGTGAGCAAAAACAAAAGACTGCGAAAAATGTCGCTGAACCTTTAAGGAAATTAAGCAAAAGCAATCAACGTAAAAGAAACACTAGCAATAAAAGCAACAACAGTTAAAGTCAAACAAACAACAACAGCAACAATCAACACTCAACAAACAAACAACAACAACTACTACAACAACAACAACAACACACAACGGGAGTGTTGTGCCGATGCCCATGTCTTTGTTGATGCCATGCAATTGATTGTTGACAAAATTCCCATGTATTCCAAACAAACAACGAAGCGCAATTCCAAAAAGTAAGTTCCAAACTCAAAACTCAAAAATCGAAAATCAAAAATCAAGAGTCAAAAGTCAAAAGTCAAAAGAAGAAAGTCAAAAGAACTTAAAATCTTAAAAGAACTTAAAATCAAAAGTCGAGAACTCAAGAACTCGAGGCAAGAACAAGAACAAGAATAAGAAATTCCACCCACCCAACCCCCTCAAAATTGCCCACCAAAACAAAAACAAAAACCGAAACCAAAACCAAAACCAAAACCAAAACCAAAACCAAAACAACTGAAAAACTTGTGAAAAGTGAAAAGTAAAAGAAATCAATTAAAATTAAGAAAATAACATTAAATGCAACAAAAATTGATAAACAACAACATCAACAAAAACAACATCAATAACAATAACAACAACAATAACAACAGCAATAACAATAACAACAACAAAAACAATAAGTGATAAGGCGACAACAAAAAAGAAAGAACAAGAACATCTGCTGCCTCCGCTGCCTCTGCCTCTGCCTCTTCTTCTTCTTCCTCCTCTACGTTCACTCGACGCACCTGTTTCTTAACAACAACTACAACAACAACCACAAGAATAATAACAACAACTACTACTACTACTACTACTACTACTACTACAACTACAACAACAATAAGAACCGCTACAATTTGCACAATTAAGAAAAAATTAGGTAAAATATCTAAAAATAAATTCCATTTAAAACAACAAAAACAAAACAAAAAAAAAATAAAAAAAAAATATATACCAATAGTAGAAGAAATGCCAAAGAGAATTCTATTTTAACAAATTTTCAAATTTAATAATTAAAAATACAAATATTTAATTATTTTAACTAAAACTTAAATAAATTCCATGTGGCATTTTCTTCGCGTCTTTTTTTTTTTTTTCTTACATCAAAAAATTATTTAATTGTTGTGCCTTGAAAGGAATGTGCTTTTGTTTTTAGATATTTTATGTAAATTTTTCGTAAGCAGCTTTTAATTTTAATTTTATTTAATTTTTTTTTTTTTTTTTTTTTTATATTTATTTATTTTTTGGCTTCTGTGTTTGTGCTTCGTTTTGGTTGTAGTAAAAATCAAGCCAAGTTTTGGGGCTTCGAAAATCGAGTGGCAATTTAAAAATAAAAAAAAATTATTAATTTTAAATAATATTCTAAATATTATTTATTATTTAATATTCTCGAAAATCTCATGCTTCCCCGCCCTTTCGCCGCCCTTCTTAACCTTCAGTTTGAGCTACTCCAAAATTTTCTACTCCCGCTCGTCATACTTGGAGTCAACAGCTGTGAACGACATCTGGCAGGCTCTCCCGCTCACAGCTGATCTCAAACTGGCGCAAACACACACACACACACACGCACACACACATATGTATACGAACAGTCCGAAATTTATCGATATTTTCTGGGAGTTGAAATTCCTTTGCCACTTTAAAGATTTCAATATTTATTTTAATTGCGATTTTCGAAGCAAGCATCTAAACTGCCTTAGAATCAACTAGTCAAGCTTACTACTTATCGATAACAGCTGCCTATCGATATTTTAAAGTCAATTGGCAATTGTGTTTTTCATTTAATTAAAGAATTTTAATTTCTAATTTTGAAATCAATCCTCAATTCTCATACCACTTTAATACACAAAATATTTATGTTAATTTATCGATTATATTAATTATCGATAAGCATGAAGTTATTGCTGATATGCAAAGTTCACAATATGTTATCTCGATCTTTGATCATCCATTGAGCATTTTCTTCATGTTTTCCTTAAAATGTTGTTATTGTTGTTGTTGTTGTTGTAATTGTTGTATTTAATGTATATGTTGTTGTTGTTAATCTTGCTGTTGTTATTGTATTCATTGTTGTTGTAGTTGTTACTTGGAGTTTTCCATTGAATTATTTTCGTAGAATACGCGGAAAGAGAAAGAAGGAAATTTTCCCAAGACACAACAACAAAGACGATCCGCTTCTTTGCCTGCCCTTTCAGCGATAACAAAAACAACAACAACAATCAAAAAAAATAATAATAATAATAATAATAGAAACAACTACACTTACAAGTAGACTAACAACAACAACAACAACAATGCGATTCATTAGTTTGTCAGTCTGTCACTTGGACAATTCGACAATCTTTTGGCCCAAGTCTGTTTCGAGTGTTGATCAGGGAGTCGAGTGAGGGGAAGGGGAAACGAGGAGTGGGGGACGCAAAAGACCCTGAGAGCTGGCGGCGTTTAGCTCTTCGGCTCTTGGGCTCTTGGGCTCTTGGGCTGTTGGGCTATCGACTCTATTCCGAAAAAGGTCACTCCGACGACCACCGAAACCGATCGAAGCATTACAAACTCGTCTCATCTGGATCCGGGGCTGGGTTTGTGGTTGTTGCCGTTGCCGTTGCCGTTGCCGTTGCTGTTGCTGCCTACCTACGCCTTTCTCTGTGTGTCTCTGTGTCTCGTTTGCCGTTTTTCTCACATGCCACGCATATTTTTCCCCTCCATAGCACAACACGCACACACACACGGGGCACAACAATGAAACCGAACACTGTACACATTTTTTCGGTTCGCTTGTAATTCATCATCGACGGTGGCTAAAGAAGTGAGAGATGAGGAGAAGAAGGTGAAGAAACCGACGAAGACGAAGACGAAGACGAAGATGATGGTGAATGGAGTGAGTGAGGAAGGGGAAGAGTTAGAGTCTCAGTTGGAGGGTAAACTAGTGGGAACGATGGAGAAAGAGGGGGGGACACTGAGCGGGGTGGGAGAAAACTTACAGTTTAAAAGTGCAAGAAAAATGCCGGCACACACACACACACACACACACACACACACACACACACACACACACACAGTCGCACACTCGCACACTCATGCGCAGGCAAAACACTTAGAGACATGAGCAGAAGCACAGGTATAAAAACCTTAACCCATTTGTGGCCACAGGTAGTCAAAAAGGCCACAAGCCTCGAAATGAAAGAGCACAGGGAAAACTCTTGGCGAATTCTTTGGAATTTTGTGGAAAATTCTATGAAGCTGCCAGGGAAAATGCCATCAATTCAAGTGCAATCACTCCGAAAATATCACTCCGAATTTTTTCCATGCCTCGAGGCAAATGAATGAATGTCAGAGGAGTAAGAAAAAAATATCAAAAAAATATTGAATTAATCTTCCTACAATTAACACTCCCCGCAAATGTTGTGCGCACACACATTCACACACCCCCCTCGATAACACCCGCTCGTATAATCCAAATCCAAATCCAAATCCCAATCCAAATCCAAATCCAAATCAAAATCGAAATCAACAACAAAATGTAAAAATTGAAGCAAATATATAGACAGATATATGGGAGGGAGACATCAATCAACCACCAAGGCAACCAAATCAGAGCCCATCAGAAAACCAAGAAGCAACCACCAGGATAACCCAAAGGACTAAAAGGACGACAAAGTAGCCGTTGTTACCTCCATTACCTTCGCTATTTTCATGCCCCGAGCGACTTCCTGTTCTCAATCGCGCCTTCTCCCTCGCACTCGCACTCGCACTCGCACTCGCCTTTATCTGCTATCCCTGTCCCTGCCCCTGTCGCTGTCTCTTTCCCTGTCTCCTGGGCAATTTTCACACGGGAAATAAAAATGCGATACAATGAAGTAAATGGCAGAAAAACAAAACCTAAACGCGGAAAACCATTTGCAAATCGCAAAAAATCTATGTAAACAACGATGAACAACCCCCCAGGGGATGGACAGCAGGGAGACCAGCGAGTACATCGCGAGGTGCTCCGAAAATGAGAGTGAGAATGTGAGAATATGAGAATATGAGATCAAAGAATTCCTCTCTTTCTCTCTTTAGCTTACGCTCTTCAATATGTGTGTATACATGTGTGTGTGTGTGCGTGTGTGTGTGTGTGTGCTATTAACCCCAAAGAAACAAACATTCGGTGCGTTTATTGCTTTATCGAGTCGACGGGCACTTAGAAAAGTGCCTCTAATAAGTGTGCGGGACAATATTAATAAACCCATCAGGGTAAAATAACCGAGGGCTGAGCCGTGCATCCGATTCACCGAGCAACCCTCGTGGGCATAACAATACCGTTACATGTGTAAAGGGGGTTAACCACCCTGCATTTCATTTAAAGTCCAATATTAACCCTTAAGTGAGTGAAGGTCAACGCTTGTCTCGCATATCTAATTGCAATTCCGATTTGATTAGGCTTTAATGGGTTAAGATCTGACTTTTGACTTGCCATCGTCTCAGTTATCCAACTATCAGTTCATTCATCTATTCATTCGTTCATTCATCGATCCATATATAAATACATCCATCTATCTATATATTTATTTATCCAATCATCCATCCATTTATTCATACATATATCATCATTCATCCATCCATTCATTCATACATATATCATCATTCATTCATATATTAAATCATCTATATATTCATCCATCTGTTCACCCATATATTCATCCATCTGTTCATCCATATATTCATCCATCTGTTCATTTGTCTGTCCATTCATTCATCCATCTATCCAGCTATCCATCTATACATTTATTCATTTATTCATTCATCCATTCATCCATTCATTCACTTATTCATCCATTTTTGAAGTGTTGTCTCAATTTATGTTTCTCCTTCTTGGGATGTGCATTTGATTGTTCTCCGTATCGTAAAATTACCTAAACATAGATTTGTCCTCAAAATACCTTGAGGAAGTCACATGATAAAAGAGCCGCTCTCTTTCTGTCTTTCTCTCGTTCTACCTTTCTCTTTCTCTCTCTGTCTACCTCTCCCACTCTCTTCCTTTGCCTCCCCCTCAACGATGAACAGAAACAAAATAACATTTAACGACCCAATTAAAACCTACGCGATATCAGGTCCAAAGCGAAACCAAGAGCTGAGGTACCAAAACAACCGACGAACCTCACATATATGGGTTTATATATATGTGTGTGTGTGTGTGTGTGCGTATGTGACAGTTGTAGTATATGGTATATAGTAATAAAGCAAAGCGGAAAATCGAAGCCACAACCAAAATCAAAAACCAAAATAGAAACAAAACTTTCAACTTGTCAGCCATAGATAGCGCACTCCCGGTTTCGGGGCTACGATATCATCGCACTCCACAAAAGCACAAAAATCAAAGGTAACCATTTCTTATCAGTGAACAACAACAGCAACAACAACAATAATAACAAGAAAGGAACAACAACAACAACAATAATAATAACAATTTATGGAACAAAGTTTTATTTTCCAACTGACAGACAAGCAGATCGCAACGTTCAACCAACACTTTGCGTCTCCTGTCCATTCGCACTTCTTGGCCTACGTATATAGCCATCTCTTTCTCTCTTAGTATATATATATATATATATATGTGTATATGTATATGTATATGTATATGTATCTTTTGGTATGCAGAAATGTCAGTTATCGGCGCTCTTATCATCCAAGTTTCAGGCAAAGCAGACGTCGCTCTCATTACTGATTAACCATGGAAATAGTTGACAAAGTTTTCGCTCGACTCCGAATTTGGAATTCCGAATTCCGAATTCCGAACTCCGAATATCAAAGACCGATTACCGATCAACGATTGTCGCTTGCTTTTGTGAATGGAAAATAATGATATGATATTTACGACATCGATTACATTATGAAATCGATCGGCAAAGGGGAGAAGCGTACTTGAAAGATGGGGTGGGCCAAGGGGAGGGGTAGAGATTTTCTGATTTACGATTCCGAATGAATAAATGGAGTACCCAGAGTTGTAAAATCATAAATATCGATTGATAATACAAGAGGATCTGCATTTGTTCTTGAAACGTTTCTTCACACATTTCGTGCCTCATTGCCCAATGACTCATTTGGCTATATTCATGGGTATTTTCCCGAATACCTTATTTACTCGAAACTTATCTATTGAATAACATTCGGAGCTTCCTGTTGTCTTTCTTCTAGCTTGAAGAAGACTCGCTTCGCTTATCGTACACATCAGCACATGCGATGTTTTAGCATAAACATAAAGTCTATTAAAATTCCATACTCAAAATTTTCCGAATTCTCAAATCTTATCTATGCGCCCCAAAGTTAAGATCTACTTTTCAAAATTCTTCGCTTTGGAAATGACAAAAGAGCGCCCTTCTATGCGATTCTCAAGAGTTCTCACATTAGGGAAGAAATTTCGTTCTCAAAGCAGAGTTTCCTAGTTTAAAAATGGGTTTTATGGTAAAACAAGAAAAAATTGCTCCTCTCTATGTGATTCTCAAAAATGTTAAGTCCTTGAGAGAGTTTTCTTAGCTTTTAATTTGTTCAGTCGGGTGAATAGATGAAGTTTCTTACTCCCTGAATCTTTTCTCTCGCTCTTTCCGCAGTTCTTCTCCCGCTCTTGCTCCAGTTCTTTTCTCGCTCTTCTCTTCTTGCAGCTCTTCTTCTCTTGAATCTCTCGCATATCTGCATATTTCTTTCCATCGATTTTTGCCTTTTTCGTTGGGCCTCTCTAGATGACTTCTCTCCCGCTCACTTCTCTCCCGATCACTTCTCACCTGATCACTTCCCCCTCCTGATCACTTCTCTCCCTATCACTTCTCTCTCTTGATCACTTCTCTCTCTTGATCACTTTTGTCTCTTGATCACTTCTTGCTATCACTTCTTGCTCTCTCTCTCTCTCTCTCTCTCTCTCTCTCTCTCTCTCGCTCTCTCTCTCTCTCTCTCTTGATCACTTCTGTAGTTTCCTAGATCACTTAAATCTCTAATTCTCTTTATCTCTCTTTCCCTCTTTCTCTCATTTTCTCTCATTCTCTATTTTTCTACCCATCTCCCTCTTTATCTCATTTTCTCTCTATCTCTCTTTTTCTCTTCGCTCTGCTACCTTTGGAATTAATTTTCCTATTGCTTATCATTTATCTCTCCTCTCCTCTTCTCCCCCCTCCCCAACCCATCCATAGGCCACAAGCTTTTCAATTGTTTATGAAAATATTTCGTTTCTCCTCTGCTACACTTCTTCTCGCCTCCTCATCCGTGGCTCACATTTTGAGGTTATGTCGAAAGACTTTTTGAGGTTATAATTTAATGGGCACAAATTTTCGAGGCGCTTTTTCAAAAATTTCTTAAACAATTTTTGGGCTTGTTTTGTTTGCTGTCAAGTTGCACTATCAGTCATGTTGTTGTTGTTGTTGTTGTTGCTGGTGCTTAGCTGTACTTTAGTTGTGTTTGCCTGAAACTGGTTTTCAAGTACGACGCCAACAGCGACGCCGACGCCAGCGTCATCGTCAACGTCAACGTCAGCTTCGATTTATGCGTTGAGTTTTTCGTCGCTTTTTATTTGCGCTGTTGCAATTTTTGCTTTGTTTTATTTTAAAATGTGATTTATGTTTATTGTTTATGTGTTTTTTGTTGCTGTTGTTGTTGTTGTTGTTATTTGTGTGCAAAATACTTGAGCAAAATTATTGCAGCTTCTTTTTTTTTTATTTGTTGCTTTTGTTGTTGTCTCTGCGCCGCTGACAGTCAGCCTTCGATTTATTTTTAATGTTTATGTGTCTCTAATTGTTTATGGTTTTTTTCAAAGCTCAAAACTTAAAACTGAAACTTGCCTGTTCTGCCAGGCTTTTTGGTGATTTCGATGGACGATTGTATTTAATTGGCGATTAGATAAAAAAGCAACAACAACAACAACAAAAGCAGCAGCAACAACAATGACAACGAGAGACTCGGATGACGGTGACGAATTATCCAATTCGCTTAGAATTTTTCATATGCCACAAGGTCCCGCACACACCCCGCCACACTACATACAACACACGCCACACACCCTACACACACACACACACACACACACACACACACACACACACACACACACACAGCACACACCATACACCTGCCTTGAAAACTCTTCCAACACAAACATAAATTTTGTTTCAGCCAAAACTGACAGATAAGATAGGCGACACAACAACAACAACAACAACAATAACAATAATATGAAGACGAACAACAACATAAAGAAGAAAACAACAACAATACTAAAAACCATAACAACAACAACAAAAAGAAGAAAAACCCCAGCGGAAGGTGCGCAAAAGTGTCGCTGATTGATAGTTGGAAAAGGAGAAGGCGGGGGGAGGAGTAGGGGGAGGAAGGGAAGGGGAAGGAGTAGGGAAGGGCTAAACAAGATGTGGAGGGAAGTAGGTGTGAGCAGTCGAGATTCGCGGAACTATTGATTCAGCGAACCAAAGTGGAACTGGAACCACTAAACAAATACCGTTGCTTAGCGCGCGTGTTAGAAGTCGGCGACGCTTTTATCATCGCACACGAGCAGACGGCGAGTCGTTTGGGGTTACATCACAAGGACAGCAGCGGCAACAACAACAACAACAACAGCAACAAATTTAGAAGCAACAACAACAACAACAACATTCAGCCATTACAATAGAAATAACGAATTGCAGCTACAAATGTTGCGAAATTGCAAATGCATTTTTGTTTTATTTATGCGTTGAGCTTAGCAGCAGCAGCAGCAGCAGCAGAAACGCACAAGCAGTGTACGAGCTACAGTGAAGCTTCCATAAGCTGAACACTCAAAAAGTAACAGCGAAAAGTTCCACCCAAAAGCAAACACAAAATTAGCTAAAAAAAAAGTTGATCTTTATAGAAAATCAATTCAAATTTGTTTGAGGCTTGAATAAATTTCCAAGTATCGATAAATTCTAATAAAGCTATCGATTAACGATAATTTAAAAGAGACAAAACAAACACATTAATTCGATGGTTAATCAATTAATTTAAAAATTCAAGAAGAAGAACAGAAAATCATTTTTAATAAACATAAAAAATTATAATTAAAATAATTTTAAAATGATAAAAAATAAATATTTAAAAAAAAAATTAAAAATATTAAAAAATTCAAAATTCAAAAAAAGTCAAAATTTTAAATTTTAAAAATTAAAAATTAAAAATATTAAAAAATTAAAAATTCAAAAAAAATCAAAATTTTAAATTTAAAAAATTAAAAATTTAAAAAACAAAAACTGAATTAAAAATTTTTAAATAAAAATAATAAATGAGAAATACTAAATTAAAATATTAAATTAAAATATTGAATTAAAAATAATAAAGTAAAAAATTACCTAAAATTCTCAAAAGTTATCGCTAATCGGTGTAACTATCGACGTTGTCATCGATGGTTAAGCCTCATTTGGTAATTCTCCAAAGTCTGTCATCCAGAGGCGCGTCAAGTGGACGCTTAAACAAGCTAATTGCCGCACAGGCACATGGACAGGCGCGCAGACAAACCCACACATACACACACACACGCAGTCACACACATTCACACACACGCACACATGCACTCTTCGAAAAATACTACAAAATTAGGCAAATAAAATGCGCTCACATTGCGTATACGCAACGTGAAAAGTAAGCGGGGAAAAATGTTGTGTTTAAGCCATTGTTGTTGTTGTTGTTGTTGTTACTTTTGCTGTTGCATCTATTGTTTGTAGCTATTGTGATGTTTTGTTGTTATAGTTGCCATTGTTGTTGTTGTTGTTTTTGTTGTTGTTGCTGCTGCTGCCACTGTTGCCGTCTGGCATTGCAGGTGCCGAAAGTGCGCCCAACAATCTCCGCAAACCATTTAAAAATATCGCTCATACCGCGTGTGGTACGCGGCTATTGGGCAGACAGTGGGGCAAAGGGGCGTGGCAGGGGCAACCGCAGGCCGCCAGGCGAGCAAACAGGCCGGGCAATTTTTAAACAAAAGCAATAGGCAAATAACAGACTCTGGCCCACGCTCACGCCCTTTACCAGACACACACACACACGCACATACATTCACCCAATTACAAACACACACACACGCACACACACATACACAGACACATCGTGTGGCATCGACTCACCGCAAACCGGCAAAACATTTATAAAAATGAATTTAAAATCGACAGGAAAATGCAACTGAGGGAAAATTTCAGCCAATATTTCACATAACAAGCGATGAGTATGTGGAAGTGGGGAGCGGGATGTGGGGGTTGGGGGTTGGGGGGGTGCTGAGTGTGGGGCGTGGTTGCATAGGACACGGATACATAGGGTAGATTTATTCAGTCATATATGAATATGGTTTCATTGCTGCATCAAAGCAGTCAACCCACACACCTCCCACACACCACCCGCACACCCCACACACACATACACAAACACCCATCCACCCGCCACCCCCCACTGCATATATCACTCTTAGGTTGTTGCATTATTTGCATTGGATTTTTAATCAAAAATTTGTGCGCCTTTTTTCTATTTTTTGTTCTCTCTTTTTTTTTTTTATTGTTCCAGCAGTTCGATTTTTATTTGGTTGCCAGTTGACCCCATCCGCCGCCCGCTCACCGCTACCCCTCAGTGCTTTTTAGAGGGTTGTTGTCTGCCCCCTGCCGCTGCCCACTCTCCACCCTCCACTCTCCACTCTTCGGTGGTTGCTTCGAGTCTATTATGTTGATTTATTTGTATTTTTATTGCAATTTATGATGAAACCATCGTGTGTTTGCATATGTGTGTGTGTGTGAGTGTGTGTGAGTGTGTGTGAGTGTGGGCACTCGAGTCGAGTCCATTTGCAAATAAATCACAAGATGATATTCATTGCCATAACCGGAGAAACTTTAGACGAATATTCAACTCAGCGGGCGGCCGATTGGGCGCCAAGTAATTCAGTCAAAATGAAACCATAAAAGGGAGCAAAGAGTACGTTTAAGGGCCATGTCCTGGTCGACTGGGACTGGGGTGCGGGACGGGGGCAACAGGATGACTGTAGGTCTGGGGCGGTAAGCAGCGGGGGCAGGGGTTGTGTCCTGTAACTTGAGGCGCCGTCAAGTTTTATGGCGTCTTTATTTCTCGCCATTCCTCTGCCTCTGCCTCTCCCTCCCTTCGCCCCTTTCTCTGTCACACTTTAACTCTGTCTCTCTCCTTCTTTTTCTTCTTCTCTCTCTCTTCCTTTTGCCACTTTTCTTCATCTCCTTTGCTGGTGGCGTCATGCAGTGCTTCTTCTCCACCAAAAAAAAAAAAAAAAAAACTTTAAGTCACCAGAAAAAATGCTGCATACCTTCAGGCGCAGCGTAGGCAGTTCAAAAAACGGGCAGCTGTTATTAAAGAGGCGTGGCAGCGCTGCTGGTCGATATGTTGATGTTGCTCCTGCCGCACCCTAAGGCCATCCAAAGCAATCCACAACAATGCAGCACCGCAATGACATGTGAAAATTGCATTGACAGCCAAGGCAACATTTTTGCCAGCCAACAGCCCCCACCGCGGGGCGTGGCAATATGTTGGGTGGCTAGCCAAAGAGCAATCGAAAAGAAAGAAAAAGAGAATAAAACAAACATGAAGAAACATAAAGAAAAAAAAACCAATACCCTAAAAGGAATTGACTTCAAAACGAAGATCCTTCTGCGAGTTTTAAAGAGTTGAAAAGTTAAAAAGTATCGATACCAAATTACGGAGATCGGGCAGGACTCGTAAGCTACTTACAGGATATGGACAGTTGTTCGATTCGATAATAGAGAGTGAGGAAGGAAGCAGCTTTGATGTATTGCATGTTTATGGCAGGAGTCGACAAACCCTTCGAAGGGCACACGCGGAGCAGAGAGAGGGGAAGGTGGCAAGCGGGAGGAGGCAGGAATCGGGATGGATGTAGAAGTTGCCAGGGTATGGGATCGATGAGGTGAGCTTCGGTTTGGTTTGGTTTGGTTCTATTCTTTTTTTGTCGGATTTGATGGCGGCTCAGCATTAAACACCCTTGAAAAGCAACTGTCAAACGCATTTTTGAGAGGGTATCGAATGCAGCGGCGTTCGGGCAGGGGAAGCGGCTGTCGGGGAGGGTGGATGGAGGGAGGAGAAGTGCAGGGAGTGGGGTTGGTTATGAAGATTGAAATGAAATACAGAACAAGAACGAGAACAGAAACAGGGAAGGGGGATGGTAAGGGGTCAGGGTACGGGTACGGGTTTGGGTTCGAGTTCGGGTTCGGGTCCGGGTCCGGGTTCGGTGGCCAGGGAAGGGGATGAGGATGGGCGTGAGGACGGGGAAAACCAACACCAGAAGCTCAATCAATGAGTGAAAATTCAACGGCAGAGGAAAATTCTTTTCTGTCGCTCAACTTTTCCAATTTTATTGGTTTAACACTATCTGCGTGTATGTGTGTGTGTGCATGTGTGTGCATGTGTGTGCTTGTGTGTGAGTGTGTGGAAGTGAAACTATTGTAATTGCCTCACTTTTGTCAAGTGGTGAGTTTCTTTGGCATTTGGTTAGCTCGCCAAGTGGCACGCCCTCCTTACCGCCCTCTTTATCAGTCTGTAAGAATTTCACCAGACATTTTTATCTCCCCTCTCATCGTTCGCTGGAACGAGGTGAAAATCTCTACAGGGTATCATTTGCATGGGGATACCCGCTTGGAAGTTTCTAGTCGTGTTTTTTACACGCGCCACCAAATGTCGTCTATAAAAAGCACACAATACACCCACACACACACACAAACACACACCCACAACACACACACACAAACACACACACACACACACACGTAACAGATAAATAACAAAAACTTTTGCACTTATTTTTCAGTTATATTATTTTTTTCCACAAACCTTTTTTGTTTTGTATTTTTTGTGTGCGTTTTTTCTCTCTTTCTCCCCCTCTCTCTCCCTCTCTCTCTCTCTCTATCTCTCTCTTTTTTTTTTGTTTCATATTTGCCAATCATGAACTCGAGCCCAGACACAATATTGTGTAACCCCTCACCAGCCATCGTACCACCTTCCCCACTCACACACACACACACACACACACACACACACACACACACCCATTGAACTAGCACTCATTCACCCACTAGGCGTCCCCCCCTCCAACCCTTGCCATGCAATACCCGTGGCCAGCAAGCCCCGTATGAAAAGCGCATATTTCATTTGCTTGCTGACATAATCAACCCTCTGCCTGGACTGGTCCTTCCCCCCCCTCTCAGTGCACAACCCCCCTAAGACAGTGAAAAAGAAAAAACATACCAAAATTTGGAATTAAAAATTTGAAAGTTCACGCAGCGTAAAAAAGTCAAATTCGGAAAAATAAAAGATCAGCTCAATTATAGAAAATGCGTCTCGGGGAAATGCTTGAAAGAGCTTCCACTTTTTCAGTCCTACCCATCGTTCAGCCCCTCGCCACGCCTCCCCATCTCCAGTGCGCCTCCGTGTGTAACAACACGGAAATCATTTCAAGCGCCAAATGAAAAAACAAAACAAAAAAAAAAAAAACTAAAACGGAAATTTTTTATAACCGCCGCAAATTATGGCAGAGAGAGCGTGTGCGAGAAAGAGAGGGCACGATGCGCGAGCTTGTGCACAATGGGTGCAAGGGCTGCAGGGCGTTTGTGAGGGCTTCAGGAATCAGATCTTGCAATGGCCTGACATAATTTGTGTCTCTTTCGCTCAACGCTTACATGTGTGTAGGTGTGTAGGTGTGTTAGTGTGAGTGTATGTGTGTTGCCATCTTCTCAGCCGCTTTGCCGTTTTATCTAATCAATAAAGAAATTTATATCTAATCAAAGTACAACAAACAAAAAACTGAACTGAAACAAAGGCAACGGCGTCATCAGCCCACACCAACACACCAACACACCAATACACCAACACTCCAACACTCCAACACAAAAACACAAACACAACCACAACACGATACGAACACAAGTACAAAATCAAACGCAAGCCCAAGCCCAAGCACGAGCACACGAACGCAGGCAGAGGCATGGGCACAAACACGCATAGAAATCTACGTAAGCTTTTTGCTCTCCATTCGATCGCGTTGTCTTTGTCTTGCGTGCAATGCAAATTGTTCGTCACATAATGAGGCAGAACGAAACGAAACGAGACGAAAACTTGACGATTATATGACGAATGTATGTATGTATGTATGCATGTATGGATGTATGTATGAAGCAATCAACTGCCCCGTTACTCCTTGCTTGTTACTTCTCTTCCTCCTACAACACACGCAGCTTGCTTGCTCAGTTCAATATGCGCGCTGTACATGTTGTTTTTGCTGCTGCTGCTGCTGCTACTACTGTTGTTGTTGTTGTTGTTGTTGTTGTTGTTGTTGTTGTTGTTGTTGGTCTTCTCCTTCATGCTGTTGTTGTATTTAACGCTACATTTAGTTTTTATTGTTGTTGCTGGTTCGTTGTTGTTGTTTTTTTTTATCGCACCTTGCACTATTTGCGATCTCTATTCCGCTCTCCCCATATCGTTCGCTCCATCTTTGTTTCCCGTGCTGCCTGCTCTGAAGGTGATGTTATTTATAAGGCAGCAGCCAACATATTAACAGGAAGTTCCTCATAACTGCAACTAGGTAGATAAAAACGATATTCGCAACAAAACTAGAAATTGGAATACCTTAGACTTAGAATTCCGAAGAACTGTTCCCATATAGAAACATACATACATACATACACACATTCACACATTCACACATACACATGTATATATTTATGTCTTTTGGAAGAGGGTGAGATCCGTATCGAAAGTGAACCGGTTCGGTTCGCAAGCGAATCAATGCATGTCGTCTAGGAGCTGGTGTGTCCCTCTCTCTTTTCTTGCTTTTATCTGGCAACTCTCATCTCTGATTGCCGTCGCTTTGTCAGCCTTGAAGCATGCCACACTTAAACGCAACTCATTATCAATCCTGTCCAACTGTAGCGACTGTTGTTGTTGACCCGCTGACCCGCATTTTAAGCGCCTTGGGAACACTTGGCTCATTGCTGTGGTTTGTTTGTTCGCCGCTCGCCGCTCGCCGCTCGCTGCTTGCCGCTCGCTGCTAGCCATTCGTTCGCCGCTTACACAGTCGCTCGTTGTTCGTCTCTACCCCACCAATTCTCCCTTCCCTCATCACTCTCAATCTATCTCCCTCCCTCTCCCTCTCCCTCTGCCTCTCCCTCTCACTCTCTTATAGTTTTTTCGTTATTCGCCCGCACTTAACTTGACGATTAGTTGGACGAACCGGTGCGGACTCAATGCTAATTTATCGTCATAGCTACAATGGCAATCACAGGTTCACTCATACTTTCCCCACCTCACCTTCCCCCCCACCGCACTGCTGCTACTTGGCCTCTCCCTCTTCCCTTTCGTCTAGCTGCTGGCGGCAGCGCTCGTCATGCGATTATCAGCCAATCGTTTAGTGTGCTATTTATTTACATTTGCCATTTTTTCTTGTTGTTCTTCTTGTGGTTGTTGTTGTTGTGCGTGTATGTGCCTATTGGCGTACGTGTGTGTCTATGCCCATGTGCATGTGTGCATATTTGTGTGTGTGTGTGTGTGTTCCTTTTTCTGTGTTTGCTTTTGTTGTGCGGCGCTGTTTTTGTAGATGCGCAATTATTGTGAGCGTGTTACTTTATATTTCTGTATTGTTTTCTCTATATTTCTTTTTTCATACCCTGCAGCCAGTGTAAGCGGGCTATCGCGGGTAGCTTGGACTAGTGCATGGCCTTGTAACGGCCTGAAGAATAATCTTCATAGCAATGCATTGGCTCCATTGACCATTGACTTTCCAGTATAGCCTGTATCAAGGGTTGATCCTCTCCAGCAATTGGAAATCGCAGATTGCAGGGGCAATTTGTCTGTGGGGTATAAAATGTTATTTTTACAGGGTATCTAACCGTGTGTACATTTGGCAGTAGTTAATTTCGAATTTATTTATTTGTTTTATTTTGTACTTTTCCAATTCGCATTGCGTTTTTGTATTTTATTTTTTTATTTTTTATTTTTATTTTTTTTTTCTCATTTTTTTTTTGTTTGTGTTCTCGACATCGTCGACGCTTCATACGCTTAACGTTGTTTTTGTTTGTTGTTGTCTCTGTAATTTTTGTTGTTGTTATTGCTGTTGTTGTTGTTGTCTGGGTCTCTAGCAAATATGCTTAATTATTTTTACCTTAAAAGTCGCTCCATCAAAACGCGAATGTGAAAACAATTTCAATGGAACTGACGGCAAGCGCAGCTTGGATTAGGCTTAAGGGGGGGGACGAGATGAAGGCGGAGGTGGAGCGAAGAGGTATAGGAAGAGGTTGAACAGTGACAGAGGGGAAAGGGGAAGGGGAAAACGAATTGGTTGATGGGTGGAGCACAAGCCCTGAGCCCATTTGACATTTTAGGCCTTAAATGTCAATGAGAAGAAGAAGAAGAAGAAGACGAAGAAGAAGAAGAAGAAGAAGAAGAAGAAGAAGAAGAAGAAGCAGAAGCAAAAGTAAAGAAGACAAGGCAAACAAAAAAAAATAAAGTGTGCGACAAGTGAAGCAATAAAAAAATGCAATTCAAAAAGCAACAACAAAAAAATGTGCGATGAAACGAATGAAACGAATGAAACGAATGAATTGAATAAGCGAGTGCATGAGTGAATGAGTCAATGAATGACAATCTTTCATATATGATGGCTGAAATGGCGATAATGATGATGACGATGATGGTGATGGTGATGATGACGAAAGCATCGCCTCGTCGAGCATAAGACCCAAAGACATGAAACTGACATCACCAGCAGCCAGCGCTTACCCCCTCCCCCTCTGACCGCAATGACAATTGGGGGCTTGGGGAAATTATCGCCAGGGATTTGTGCATAAAGAATGAAATCGGGTGAATCATGAGATTCGATCGAATATGGAAATCATATGAATAAATAGATAGAATTCAAATGGAACATAAGATCATCTCCCTACAACCCATCCCCCCGTTTTCCCCTCTTTATCAAATTCCCTGCACACTCATTTTCATTTGACGTTTCTTTTTAAAAATTGACAAAATTTCTTAAAAGAAAATTTGAGAAAATTCTAAATTTATGGAAAATTCTTAGTTGAACTGTGAAAATTGCTAGAAATTCGCTGTTTGCGGCGCTTAAATTGATCTCATTATCCTTGCGATCCCCGCAATCCCTGCAATAACTGCGGGCTGCGGATCCTAGATGCTAGCCCTGCATCCTTCAAATGTTGCCAACTAATTTTTATTTTCTTGTTCGTGTCTATTGTTTCAGAAAAAATGATGAAATGAACCAGCAGGCGGGCTCCTCAAGGGCGCCAGCCACAGGGGGCCAAATCTCACCGCCAGGTGGCAGCACCAGCAGCAACAGCATCGTGGATGCACAGCAGCAACATCAACAGCAACAGCAGCAACAAGTGCAACAGCAGCAACAGCAACAAGTGCAACAGCAACAAGTGCAACAGCAGCAACAACAACAACAGCAGCAGCAGCAACAAGTGCAACAACATCAGTACTACAATCAACAGCAACAACAACAATACCAACAGCAACGCGAAAGCTTCTTGGCCTATCAACACCAGCAGCAACAGCACCAACAGCAACAACACCAACAACACCAACAACAACAGCAACACCAACAACAGCAACAGCACCAGCAACGCTCTGTGGGCGGAGGCAACTTTATGCTGGGCAATGAGCTCGTCGGAGGCGACAGCCTGCGCAGCCTGAACAACACCTTTGGTCCCAACTCAGAGTTCACATCGCTGGGCGGTGGCAGCTCCGCCAGCTCCCTGAGCAATCAAGGCGTGCAGCCACAGACCGGCAGCGGTACTGGTGTCGGCGTCGGCGTCGGCGTCGGCGTCGGTGTCGGAGGAGTCGGTTCCAGCGGCGGCTATCCTAATATGTTGGCGGCAAGCCAGCAGCAACAGCAACAGCAGCAACAGCAGCATCAGCAGCAACAACACATGTCCAATATGGACGCCATGGGCGGTTACAATCAGGTAAGCATCCCCAAATCCCCCATCCCCCCATCTCCCGTCCACCCCATCCCAATCCTTGACTTCATCTTCTAATCCATTTGATTCCCCCCACAGATGCAAATGAGCGGCAGCGTTCATCCGGTCAATGGTGGCATGATGGGCAACTCCAATGGCCAGTACATGAACGGCGGCGGTCAGGGCGGCTACAGTGGCGCCCAGAGTGGCATGGGTATGGGCGGCATGGTCGGCATGGGCTATGGCAATGGCGCCCCCCAAAGGCATCATCAGGTGAGTTAAGCCAACGGATGACTTCATCAGCTGCAACTGCAACTGCAACTGCAGCTCCCTCCCCAAGTCCCCCCTCCCCCCTTCTCACCACTCATGTCTCAGATTATGACTTCGACCAACTGTTGACAATTTTCGTCTGGCATTTGAAATTCATTAGGAGGCCATAAACAGATTTTTTTAATGCCAACGCGTCTTCCCCCATTAACAAATAATCACCGCAGCAAAAAAAAAAAAAAAAAATTCGAAACAAAAATAAAAAGAATAAGAAAAAAATCATAAAAAAATCAAAATGAAGCAAGGCAAAAAAAAAATAAATATTTTAAGAGTAAATAAAAAAAAGCAGTACATGAAATCGAAAATTGAAATCGAAATTGAAATTAAATTTGATGAATGTCAAATTGTTGCCCGGAGGCTAATCCCCGCTCAGCGCCTCAGCCGGCAAACAGTTGGGGGACAGTCAAAGGCGGCAAACAAAATGAAATACGATATTCAAAATTTATAAAAATAAAAGTAAAAAATAAAAAATAAATTATAATAATTTTATGTAAGAACGAACTCCATTCATATAGAAAATAATAATTAGTTAGTCCAAGGTACTAGACTTAGTCTTTAGTTAAATAAAGGCAGGTTGAAGAGGAGGTTTCCAGGAAATATCGTAATTTTTTCTTTGTGCTAAGTTCGAGAGCCTCACCTAAGGGTTCCTTTAAAAAGCTCAGTTTCTTATCTGCCATAAAATAATGAATTTATATATAAATACATATGTATGCATATATACATGTGTGTGTGTGTGCACTATTTGAACAGCACAGCCAACGCGATCGTAATTCCCCAACATGATCAGACTTTGGAGATCGTTCGTTCCGTCTTGTGTAACGTAGTTTAGCGGCTGCTCATAACATTATCGTAAAAGCCTCCGTTTTAGTATGAATGCATGTGCATATGTGCACACACACACACACACACATACGACTGCACATGCACACATAGACAAGGTCATGCAAGTATATATGGTATTCATAATACGTTACGAGCAGCCTGCTGGGTGATGGGTGCCTGGCTGCTAGCTGCTGGGTGGCTGCGGGAAGGGTTGCCGGAGGGGGGACCCCGTGCAAGCACACCAATTACGAAAGATGCGACAACTTACGGACCGACAGGTAAATCTCTCGACGGATTTTATGGCCGTGCGCTGTCGGTGCTGTACAGTAGGGCACACTCGGGGTACAATTCGGCTAAAGTTCGGCTGCAGCTCGGCTACCGTTTGGCAACAGTTCGGGTATATTTCGAGCACAGTTCGCAAACAGTTCGGGTACAGTTCGTGTACAATTCGGGTACAGTTTGGGCGCAGTTTGGGTACAGTGCACTAGGCAGTGGGAACAGCGTGCTTCGTACGAGTTCAGTTTGGCTTCGGCTATGCTCGGTTTGGGGCTTCGGGTGTCGTTGTGTAGACGATGGTTTGGTGCTGGGTGGTGGGTGGTGGGTGGCGGTTGGCAAGTGTAGCTCCATTTGGCCGCTGATTGCTGGCCGCTGATCGCTGGCCGCTTGGTCGCTTGGTCGCTTGGCTGCCATTCGCCGCTTGCTGCCTGCAATTTGCTGCTTGCTGCGCAGTTGGCGGCGAGCGGCTTTCAATGCGCCTTCAATAACAAATTTAATTGTTTGCATGATGTGGGCAAAGTGCAGCGGCTGGGCGAGCTTTGTGGGCTGTGGGGCTGCGGTTGGTGAACGGACCTGCGGACTGCTGGGCCACAGGGCTATGGGGGCGAACTCTACCAATGGGCGGGGTGGGAGAGAGAGAGGCTAATTACCGGCAAGCAGCTGTGTGACATGGAAATAACAAAGTGTCGGGCAATTAGCGACTACAATTGGAGGAGCTTTTAAACAGAAACAAAAACAACAGCGACGACAACAACAACAACAACAACAACAACAACAACAACAGCAACAACAACAATAACAAAAAACCACAAAAGTTTTCATATTAAAATTAAAATTATAGTTTTTAGAGGCTTCCATGGGAACCCAATCTCCCGTCACGGTATCTGAATGTACAAGTAAATAATGGGAACCTTTGGTCCTTTTCCCTTGCAGATGACGTCAATAAACCAAATGCAGAACATGTCAATGGGTCCTGGAGGCGGCATGCCCGGCATGCAGCAGCAAATGGGCGGCATTAATCCCATGGCCAAGATGCAGGGCATGGCCAACGGCGGCTATCCGCAGCAGCAGCCACCGCAGCAGCAACAGCGCCGCATGGCGCCCTATCCACATCCGCAGATGCACATGGCACAGAAGCGCGCCGGCGCTGGCGTTGGCGGAGGCATGTACCCGAATCCTGCACAGCAGCAGCAGCCGCCCCAGATGTATGGCGGCCAGCAGATGCATCCCGGCAACGGCGGTAGCGCCGGTGTTCCTTTGCCCATGCAAGCGGGCGCTGGCAACGGCTATGGACGTGCCGGCCCCATGGGCGGAAGCAGCGGCGGAGCCGGCGCCTACGGACGCATATCAGCCGGCAATGGCATGGGCCCCAACGGTGGTCCAGTGATGGGTCCAGGTGGTGGCCCCATGATGCCCATGGGCAGCGCTGGCATGGGTCCCGGCCCTGGCTGCATGGGTCAGCAGCGATTCGGCCCTCAAGCTGGTGGCGCTAGTGTCGGCTATGGAGCCGGCGCCAGCGCGCATCAGGCACAGTTCTACCCCGGCGGTAATGGCGGTGGCATGGGCGTGGGCGCTGGCCAAGGCGGCATGTGCCCGGCTGGACCGGGCTCCGTGGCCAGTACCGGCAATCCCTACCAGAATCAAGGGTAAGTCAATCACACCTTCAGCCGCTTGAAGCGCCCGCTCATTTCCATCTCCTCCACTTGCAGTTTCCAACAAAACTATCAGCACAGTCCAGTTCCTGGCAATCCGACGCCGCCGCTGACGCCAGCCTGCAGTGTGCCCTATGTCAGCCCCAATCCGGACATCAAGCCGCCTATGGATAGCAGTAAGTGAATCCACATCCTCCCTTGGGAACCAATTGCTAATCCTCCGCTCTCCCTCTCCACTCTCTGTTTTAGGCGAAGAGATGAGACTGACATTCCCGGTACGCGATGGCATCATTCTGCCACCGTTCCGCCTGCTGCACAATCTTTCGGTCAGCAACCATGTGTTCCATCTGAAGCAGAATGTCTACAATACGCTCATGTGCCGGTAAGTGTGCCCTCGGATGCAGTTGCTCCAAGCTCCAAGCTCCAGTGAATGAGACTAACAATTCCTTTTTCTACCCCCTCCTCCTTGTCCTCCTCCTGCTTGCAGCACCGATCTGGAACTGCAGCTGAAATGCTTCCATCAGGACGATCGCCAGATGAACACCAACTGGCCGCACACCGTCACCGTCTCCGCCAATGCCACGCCGCTCAACATCGAGCGCTCCGAGAAGAACAGCACGGCGCTGCGTCCGCTCTACTTGAAGGCTGTCTGCCAGCCAGGACGCAATACGCTTCAGCTGACCGCCAGTTCCTGTTGTTGTGTGAGTATCCAAAGGACACCCTTCATCGGGGATCATCCAGTTGGCATTGCTATAACCCATCCCATGCATCCTTTCGATCTTGCAGTCCCATTTGTTTGTGCTGCAACTAGTCCACCGGCCATCGGTGCGCCAGGTGCTGCAGACGCTGCACAAGCGGAACCTCTTGCCGCTGGAGCACAGCGTGCAGAAGATTAAGCGCAATCTGAGCCTGCCGAGCGTTGGTGCCGATGGCGTGGCCACCGGCGGCAGTCCCGATGCGTCGCAGCAGTGCGCCAAGATCTCATTGAAGTGTCCCATAACCAAATCTCGAATACGCCTGCCGGCGCGCGGACATGAGTGCAAGCACGTGCAGTGCTTCGATCTGGAGGCTTATCTGATGATCAACAGCGAGCGCGGCTCCTGGCGCTGTCCGGAGTGCAGCAAGTCGGCCATCACAGACACCCTGGAGATCGATCAGTATATCTGGGCCATACTCAACACCCTGAGCACGTCCGATGTGGATGAGGTGATCATTGATTCGTCGGCCAACTGGCGCGCCTTGCAGCACAATGGCGGCATGCCCAATGCTCCACAGACGGGCGCACCACCCGGCGGCAATGTGGCGCCTCCAAATGGTGCCAGCGGCAGCAGCAACGGCACCAACAGCACCACCACCACAGGCGTGGGTAGCGTCGGCAGCGGCATGCCTGTCATCAAGCAGGAGCTCTGCGACGACATCGCCAAGGTCATGTCTCCGGGCTCCACACAGCTGCCCACATGGGACAACTCCCAGGCGATGAGTCCATACAACATGCACGACATGAATTCCATTGCCAGTGGCAACATGATGGGCAACAACAATGCACCCAACGGCGCCCAACTGTAAGTAACCAAAGATCACCTGCCCCACACATGACACACAACTAATGACCATCTCTCTCATCCATCTCATCTCCTGCAGTGGAAACCGTAGCAGCTATGACAGCTTCGGTGGCAGCCACAGCGATGCCGGCAGCCTGGGCAATGGCGATGGCGTCAACTCGTTGGATCAGCTTAATGCCATGGAGAAATCGCTCAGCGATCAGGTAAGCACACGACGCAATCCTGTCGAGAACTATGGAGCCTAACCTCCTACTTCTTTTTCTGTCCTGCTCAGATGCCACACACGCCGCACACTCCCGGCGCGGCCAGCCATCCAATGACGCCTGGTGGTCCGCCCAGTGTCAGCTCCTCGCACAATGAGCCCATCAGCGGCGGTACACCGAACGCCACCAATGGCAACAACAGCAACAACAACAACAGCAGCAGCAACAACAACAACAACAATAATAATAATAACAACAATAATAATAACAATACTAGCAACAATAACAACAACAACAACAGCAGCAACAACAACAATAACAGCACAGGACACAATTCGCCACAAACGCCGGGCACGCCCAGCCGCAGCCTGGGTGGCAGCACCGGCATGTCCAACACGGACAGCCAGCAGCAGCAGCAATCGCAGCAGGAGCAGCTCCTCAACTCGCTGATGAGCAGCCAGACGCAGCTGAAGTTTGAGAACGATCTGAGCGCGGAGCTGCAGAGCTTCGATCCCGCAGCCGCTGGTCTGGATAACAACGGGCACGATCTGAATGTAAGTAACGAGTAAAAAGTATAGCGAGTAAAAAGTATAGCGAGTAAAAAGCATAGCGAGTAACCCAGAAACTAATCAACGCTTCTCTCCTGCAGCTGTTGCAAGACATGGACCCCATGGAGATATTGTCGTACCTGGACCCACAGCCGGATTTGAATACACCGCCATCTAGCGGCAGCAGCAACAACAACGCCAACGACGATTTGCTGGCCACGTTATTCGATTGAATTTCGCATGGGAGCAATGGGAATGAAATTGGTTAAGCAAATGGCGCTGGTCCAGTGTTGCACAACGTCTGTGGTTGTGGTTGAAATGATTGAGAAATTCCTTTAACAGAAATGCAAACGAAAAACAAAAACAAAAACAAAAATTTAAATGGCAGAAACCATAATTGTACATAGTATTATTAATTTTAAAGAATTGTGCACTATTAGCGAGTCGCGTACTTCAGAACATTTTCGTTTCCTCACACACACACACACACACACACACACACACACACATACACACACATGTACACACAACACACACACACACACACAAACAACACAATATCGAAGCAGCAAAGGCAAAATTTGAATTTGCAGTGTTGAAAAACAATGAAATGTGATTTAAAAATTAATTAATTAAATTAATTGGCATTTAATTTAAAGAAGTAAAAAACAAACAAACAAACAAACAAAAAAATACAAAAAAAGTAACCAACATCAACAACAACAACAACAACAACAAACAGTCATTATACCATATAAAAAAATACGAATTCAGTTGAGAGCATCAAAAAATTCCTTCAATGAAATTCACGAATTTAAAAATCTGTAATTTGTAATTTCGATGGCCCCAAAAGTTATAAAAAAAAAAAAAGAAATGATTTTCAAAATCTATGAAGATGTTTCGAAAATTCGAGTAAATTGAACTTTTTCGAAGTTTTTCTGCATATATTTATCATTTTCCTATATATATATTTTTTTTGAGAACATTTTGACCAACATTTTGCATGGAGCCCAAAAATTTAATTTACATTTTAACATTTTTAACCAAAATGTTTCGTGTTTATTGTAAAAAGTATTAATTAATAAAAACGCGTAAATGAGAAAAAAAAAAGAAAATAAACAGCAATAACAACAACGCAGCAAAAGATGAAGCAAGAACGAAAGAGAAAGAGAAAGAGAAAGAAAAATACAAATAAAAATACAACATTAAAAATAAAATGAGGGAAAAAAATGAGCAAACAAAAACAAAAACAAAAGCAAAAACAAAAAGTAAAACAAAAACAAAAAATGAAAATGAAAAGAAAAAGAAAAAGAAAAAAATTTAAATTTAAAACTTAAAACTTTAAACTTAAAACTAAAAACTAAAAAACTAAAAATAAATCCCAACAATTTTATTACATTTATAAAATGAAAACATTTACATTTTAATTGTTGCATAATTTTAATTATTTTTTTTTTTTTGTGAAACCTATAAAATAATTCGATTTAAACTAAAAACAAAACATTATAGAAAGAAAACATGATAAATATAAATTTAATTGTAAAAAAAAACAAAAGCATAAATAAAATACGAAAAAAAACAAAATGAAGATGGAAAAGGAAAAGAAAAGAAAAGAAAAAGGAAAAGGAGAACAAGAAGATAAAGAAGAAGAAGAAGAAGAAGATGAAATATGTACTTGTATTTTTTAAGACAGAATAGAGCGCAAACAAACTATTAAAAATTTAAATCAAATTTAACGCTAGATCTAAATTAAAATTACAATTAAATAATATTAATTTGTATATATTTATATATATATACACACACACACACACACACACACACATACACACACGTAATATATGTATATATACATAAATATAAAAATATATATATACATATACATACACATAGATATATACATATGTATGAACGTTATATGCGGCAAACAAACACACACACACACACATACACATTAAAAAAAAGAATAATTAATTAATACATATAAATAAAAAATACATATATGAAAGAGTATTGTTTAAAAACAATTTGAGTTTTCTTTATAATTTTTTTATTTTCCATTTCAGTTTCAGTTTGAAGCTTAAACAATTATTCGTAGACACTTAATATGTTCTAAATTAATTAATTTACTTTATTTTATATTTCTTATTTTTATTCTCAATATTTTTTTTTTTTTTTTTTTGTTTTTTTCGTACGCTGTGGTTAACATGGACCAATTTTTATATAACCCACACACCGAACGATTTTTGAGCAGCATAAAAAATGGAAGTACGAAGAGGAAGTGAGGCGAAATGATAAATTAAAATTAAAAGAAAATGGCGGAGAATTGAGGTTAGCAGATAGAGGTTAGAATATATATAATCTATATGATAATTATTAACGCAAAAGATAAACGAATTAAACTTAAAAGGAAAACAAAAAAAAAAAAAAAACAAAAACCAAAACAAAAACAAAAATAGCAAAATTTTTAAGCGAAATTAAATGCTTTTCGAGCTATTCAAATGATTTAAATTAAAAGAATATTAAAAGATAACAATTAACGGAACAAAAACGAAAACACAACTAAGAAATGGAATAGAAAAGGAGAAAAAACAAAATGAAGACATGCTTAAAACAATTATGCAAACAAATCTCGTCAATGTGGTAGTTAAATGAATCTCAACTTCTCTCAATGTTATATCAAAACCATATGCTAAAAATTATTATATATTGTATAACGCTTATCGTCGTATTCTTATTGCAAGCAAAAAAAAAAAAAACATGAAAAAGAAAAAGAAAACGGAGAACAGAAAAATAAGAAAAACAGAAAAAATAAAAAAATAAAAAACAAAAAAAGCAAAAAAAAAAAATTAAAAATCAGAAAAGCATAAAACCAAAAATTGAAAGCGAAATGCAAAATGCGAAATGCGAAATGCGAATGGAAAAACAAGCAAAAAGAAAACAAAAAAAAAAAATCGTAGTGGTTTCATTGTAAAACAATATTTCATAAATTTACGAATAGCTTCGACATTTTTCTCGCTTCTAAAACAAAACCAAAAATGGAAAAGTATGGAAAAATATAAATTTAAATCTAAGCTAGGCCCACATACACATACACACACTTGCACACAAGCAGCACACACAATACACAACACACACATACACACAGCTGACAGCTGGCATAGACAGACAAGAAATTTTTTTTTTTTTTTTGTTGCTGTGCATCGGAATTAACAGTTCTATGCGATGCACTGCGAGTAAGTGACCTACGATTGGTGAATGGAAACCGTTATGACAGGGGGGGTCGAACAGGGGAAACATGAGGAACATGGTAAACAGGGGAACAGGGACGCGATTGGGACAGTTGTTGGCACTCGGAGGGGGGGACTGGGGACGGGCCATGAAATATGCGCAAATGTGATTTTATTCAAAATAAAATACACATTAAACATGAAACATAAACAAAAAAGAAAAAGAAAAAGAAAAAGAAAATGAATATGAATATGAATATGAATATGAGAAAGATAAAGATAACGATAAAGAAACAAAATCGAAACATAAATTACAATTAATGAGAATTAATTTTTATTGAATTGGAGTTTTGGTGGAAAGTGTACATACGAGTATTTACTTAATATGATATATATGTATATGAAACGGACACAGATACACAGATACAAACACACACACACACATGCATACACACACATACGCACACGCATATATATATATATATATATATATATATACATATATACGTATGTATTTATATATATTTAAATATATATTCATATATATATATATTTATATGTATATATATATGCATATACAGATACATATACATATACATATACATATACATATATATATATATTATATTATATATATATTTATTTAAACTTAATGCTAGCGTTTAAGTTGTAATTTTAAATGAAGAAACAAAAGCAAATACACATTAAATAATATGAAATTAATGAATGTATCCTTTAATGTTGGGCTCTGGGTGGTGGCAGGGCGGAGTCGGGGATTGGCAATGGATTCGTAATGAATAGATTATTGGCATTCCGGCAACTTCCTAATTCCAGCGGCTCTTCTTGGCACGTTTAGAGTCTTGGTTCTTATTGCTGGTGCTCTCCGACTGCGTGCGTGATGTTGCAATCGGCGGTGGTGGGGGCGGTGCAGCAAAGACTCCTGTCTCGGGGACCGTTTGCTCCCAAGTGCGATCACTTGATGCGCGGAACTGTGAGTTGTACTGTGAGCGGAAAGCCTCACGCATGGCCGAATACCGATCGGAAGCAGGTCCAGTGCCAGACTTGGATTTACCTGACTCCCCGCCGGGACCCTTTCCCCTATATGCATCGCCATGTCTGTGGGATTCACTGCTTCCGCCTCCGCCTCCGCCTCCACCTCCGCCATCAGAGCGCTCGCGATAGCCAAGGCCCATAAAATTGTTGGCAGGCTTCCTGCCTTTGCCCTGCTTGAAGCGCGAGCTACGGAACCAGGAGCTCTTCATGGCCAGTTCCATCAGATCATCGGGCACATCCTGATCAGCGCCCTCCAGATTGCGCACCAAGTGACCAGCAAATTCTTTGTCCTTGTCCGTGACCAGAGTATAAGCATTACCCTTCTCACCAGCTCGACCAGTACGTCCAATTCGATGTGTGTGTGTGTCAATGTCCCGGGCGATGTCATAGTTGATTACGTTGCGAATGTGGGGAATGTCCAGACCACGAGCGGCCACATCAGTGGCCACAAGAATATCGCACTCCTTACGCTTGAATTGTGTGATCACCTTGTTACGGTCGGCCTGGTCCATGTCGCCATGCAGCAGCAGAACATTGTGCTCCTTAACAATTAGATTATTGGCCACAGTCTCCGCGTCCGTCTTTTTGGTAACAAAGATTAGGACGGCACCTTCCGATAGAAATTTCACGAGATGGCACAGAAGCCAGTTCCATTTTTGCAGCGGATTGGGAAGCACATAAATATACTGGGTAATGTCTTGATTGGCCTCGTTTAAGTCACCCTGGACAATGCGAACGGGATCCGTCAGTATGTCCCGGGCCAGACGTTCGATTCGCTTCTTGAACGTCGCCGAGAAGAGCAGCGTCTGGCGGTCTGGTCGTACATGGTTGCAAATGGAGCGCACCTGCGGCTCAAATCCCATATGGAACATGCGATCTGCTTCGTCCAAAACCAGAAATGTGACACGCTTCAAATTTGTAGCCTTCATTTTAACCATGTCAATCATGCGTCCGGGCGTTGCCACTATAATCTCGCAGCCTTGTTCCAGAGCTTTGCTCTGTTCCCACTTGGAGCCACCGCCGTAGCAGCATACAACGTTTATGTTGTAAACCTTTCCAAACTTTTTGGCCTCGTTGTAGATTTGCAGTGACAGCTCACGGGTGGGGGCCAGTATTAGGCCGATGGGTCCATCGCCTGGACGTAACTCGCGCTGATCCATTAAATGGGTAAGGAGCGGCCAGATGAATGCTGCCGTTTTGCCAGAGCCTGTCTTGGCAATGCCGATGATGTCGCGGCCGGACAAGGCAGCGGGCACTGCCTGCGCCTGAATGGGGGTGGGTTGTGTGTACTCAGCCTTACGTACGGACTTTAGAAGTTGGTCATCGAAGCCAAAGTGCCCAAAGGAAGTGACGGGTTTGGGTGGCTGGGCGCCGCTCACTTTGACACCAAGTGTACGTCGTAGGTCGCGCACCTGATCTTCGTCCAGTTGTGCAATATCCTCATGTTGTGTATAAAAGTTTCGCTCGAACGGCTCATAATCGATCTCTGAGTGGTAAATAGGTGGAAGCGGATCGATATCCTTTTTCTTTGGCGGTGCAATCGGATTACCATCCTCATCGTAATCGATCTCTTGATCAGAGGCTTCATCGCGGAGGCCTGCATTAGGATTCTCTTCAATGTAACGATAATAGCTCTCCTCATCGTCTTCATCATCAATGTCACCACGTACTCCCTTCTTATCGAGGGACGCAACACTTGACTTTTGATGTTGCTCTGTTGCTGCACGAACTTTTTCCTTTTCGACCTGCTTATTTATACCAGCCATAAATTGTTCGAGTGGATCCTCATCGGAATCAGAATCTTGTTTGGAACCAGCTACCCCTGGCGAACCTGGCGCCGGTATATATGCCTGTTCAGGCTGTGACTGTGGATCATCATCGTCGTCAAAATAATCATCGTCCATGTGCTGCTTTCGCTTGCCCACAATATTGGTGGAGTTTGTATATTGGCTTATAGAATCTAGCGTTGAATAGCCGTGTTTGGACGTGGTGGCACCAGATGTAGATGCAAACGAACCAGATGCACCACCCCGGCCACGAGCAAAGCTTAGCTTAAAACCGCCTCCTCGGCTGTTGGTCAATGCCGGTGGTGGGGGTACTGCACTCATGTTATTTCCACTGGCCTGCTTTTTATATGGAAAGCCGCCTCCCCCGATGCCTCGGTAATTGCTCATAGTTGCACTGTCTCTTCTTATTTCTTTCTTCAAGCACTCACAAATCAATACAACAAACTCAGGTAAGGTAATATGTAAAATGTCTATAGTTGCCAGGCTTGTAAGAATTTGCGTTTTCCAGCACTTATTGATATTACAAATAATCGATAGATAACATGGCATTTTGGCAATCGGAAGGAAACTTGTATTGGGTGACCAAAATACATATCAATAAATATCCATATTGTTGATGCCCAATTGAAGGTTTTCCATCCTAGAATATTAAATATTTTTAACATATTATTTTTAAGCCAAGTATGAAAGCTGTTAACATTTAGCAGACGTCATAATTTTAGCTTGCGGAATGTAAATAAATAAAATCATATTATCGATACTTTTTCGAACAGTGCTATTAAATGCGGTACTTGTTATCGACTATCGTTCTTACGCTGTTGCTTCGCTCTTTGTTGACAGCAACAGCTGATTAAAATGGTGGAGCAAGCTGCAAGCGATTATGCGAAGATTATACAAAGCGCCGATTTGGAAAAGGAGGTAATGTGCATCAACCAAATTGACCTTTCTTTATAATAAATAAGTGTCTTGTAGATTAACCCACTGTGCTCCACTATAGATGATATGCTAGCACGACTGGATGAGTTTGAAACTGTTTTTGCTTCGGTATGTTTTGAAGCGAATTCTGTGAAATTGTTTAAACAAATAATAATTATCAGGTGCGAGCTGAGTCGAATGGGATTATGGCCAATAATGTGTGTAGCATCCTCAGCTTCAGCGAAAACTTTACAGAACTACAAAACCGCATTGACCAATTGGAAAAGTTTGTTGGTGTGGTTAACGAGAACCTGAATCAATTGGAGAATTCCGTTGATGTCGCTGAAGAGGAGCTGAAAGTCACAGATTATAGTCTAAAGGGCTTGCTCTTTAAGCCCCTGAAGGCCAAACTATCTACCTCGGATACCACGGGGACGCCGCCGAGAACTAATCTTGTTGATGGCGAATTCCAGGCAGTTCCCATTTATAAATCAGATGAATATTTTGGAACATCTGCTGTTAGCGTAGATGATGGTGATGTTCATGCAATTGTATAAAGTGTAAGTTATTTAGTTAATAATAAGAAAAACAGTTTGTAAGCTTGTAAATATTTTTTTATATTTTTATTTGATATATTTTTCTTGTTCATCGTGACGTGGGCAAATAATTAACGGGCATGAGCGCCGAAGGATTTAGGCCTTGGGGTCCTTGGTCTCTTCAGAGTGTTTGGGTTTGGGTGTGGACTTAAAAAGCTCAGCAACAGGAACTGGGCGATGGCGCAGAGGGCTGTGCTCGTGCAAGTCTTCAACCTGTGGTTTGTCGTCAACCAACGCCTTGGGAGCAGCTGTGGTTTTTACTTCAGTTGGCACGGGAATGTCTCGTCGAGATTTTTTGTGATTGTCCACGGATCCAACCAGTGGAACAAGGCTTGATTTAGATTTTTCATCCTGCGTCTCTGACTGTGCGCGGTGAGGATTATGGGCTAGACCCTCATGAGCTAAGACAGAGTGGGGCTTCGCAGGTGCATCATTTGTCTCATGGGCTTCACGCTTCAGTTTCTTGGGGTCATGTCGAAGTGAATCGTGAGCTGCAACTGCTATGGGTTTCTCCGGCTGTGCGTTGTGAGGATTGTGCGCCAAACCTTCGTGAGCCTCGACAGAGTGGGGCTTCGCAGGTGCATCATTTGTCTCACGAGCTTCACGGTTCAGTTTCTTGGGGTCATGTCGAAGTGAATCGTGAGCTGCAACTGCTATGGGTTTCTCCGGCTGTGCGTTGTGAGGATTGTGCACCAAACCTTCCTGAGCCTGGACAGAGTGGGGCTTTGCAGGTGCATCATTTGTCTCATGAGCTTCACGTTTCAGTTTCTTGGGGTCATGTCGAAGTGAATCGTGAGCTGCAACTGCTATGGGTTTCTCCGGCTGTGCGTTGTGAGGATTGTGCACCAAACCTTCCTGAGCCTGGACAGAGTGGGGCTTTGCAGGTGCATCATTTGTCTCATGAGCTTCACGCTTCAGTTTCTTGGGGTCATGTCGAAGTGAATCGTGAGCTGCAACTGCTATGGGTTTCTCCGGCTCTGCGTTGTGAGGATTGTGCACCAAACCTTCGTGAGCCTGGACAGAGTGGGGTTTCGCAGGTGCATCACTTGTTTCGTGATGTGCTTCACGCTTCAGTTTCTTGGGGTCATGTCGAAGTGAATCGTGAGCTGCAATTGCTATGGGTTTCTCCGGCTCTGCGTTGTGAGGATTGTGCACCAAACCTTCCTGAGCCTGGACAGAGTGGGGCTTTGCAGGTGCATCATTTGTCTCATGGGCTTCACGCTTCAGTTTCTTGGGGTCATGGCGAAGTGAATCGTGAGCTGCAACTGCTATGGGTTTCTCCGGCTCTGCGTTGTGAGGATTGTGCACCAGACCTTCCTGAGCCTGGACAGAGTGGGGCTTTGCAGGTGCATCATTTGTTTCATGGGCTTCACGCTTCAGTTTCTTGGGATCATGTCGAAGCGAATCATGAGCAGCAACTGCTGGTGGAACATCGTGTTCTTGGCGGTGAGGATTGTGGACTAGACCTTCCTGAGCCTGGACAGAGTGGGGCTTCTCAGGTGCATCATTTGTCTCATGGGCTTCACGCTTCAGTTTCTTGGGATCATGTTGAAGTGAGCCATGAGCAGCAACTGCTAATGGAACCTGTGGTTCTTGGCGGTGAGGATTGTGAACCAGACCTTCCTGAGCCTGGACAGAGTGAGGCTTCTCAGGTGCACTTTCGTCACGTTTCTGGCGATGTGGCACTTGGTCGTTTAAAGCGGCATCATCTGGCTTGGGATCAGTAATAACATCAGGATTAATGGGACTGGGACGGGTTAGTGCAGGTTCCTTATGATCCGACGGCGTGGGTGCAGCTTGACAGACTGCCCATAGAGCAATTATAAAAATCAACTGAAAGTATGGAAACTTTCTTGAAGTCACAACAATGAAGATAATTAAAAATGTAACTTACAAATTTAGCCATTGTCACGGAAGCACTCTATACTCGAAGTGGACTGATAGGAAATCTCCAGCGAACTGCTGCGATTGCTCCATTGTCGGGCTGTTATATGGCTTGTCCGTACTGACGTAGCGGATCTCTCCAGGCGGGGGCAGCGCTGTGTTTGACATTGCTGTTAACCAGTTCGTAAATTGGTGATAATTACCGTACTAGCTCTACCCTAACGTGGCACCGATGCCAGGCGAGTTTCTATATCAATTTTTTTGCAATAATATGTGTATATTTTCCTCATTGATATTAAAAATGATTGAGTGAGCTTAGTGTTAGCTGTAAAAAAATCACCGCAGCATCTTTTAATACAAATGCCAGCTACCGGCCTGCATATTTAAACACGAAATCCGAATCCAAAAGTGGCTCAAGGTGTCGTTTAATCTTAGGTCAGGTGCGCTTAATATAATATATATGTTTTAAAGGTTTTGTTGACATTGTACGGTACTGGTTCTGATGCTTGTGTCGAGGACCGTAGGGGTTGGTGTTGGGGGTAGTTGTTGGGGGTGTTGTTGCTATTGGTACTGGGCTTAATGTATGATGTGTAGGGGGATCTTGGGAGCAGACCCGGCAAGTTAGTCATCTGTATTTAGCACAGTATTGCGAAAAGCAATATGCGCACATCTAAACGTCGAGAAATGAGTGCAAATACTAGGAAGCTAATTAAAATGCACATAAATATAATTGTGGAACGCCTGTAATTACAACTTTTACGTAAGATGACACTTTAGTTTATATTAAAACGGGAATTTGATTTATAGCTAGAAACTGTACCGGTTAGGCTTTAGAATAAATGTCTTACATTAATTAATGCAATTAATTTATTTTATTTGTAATTTACCTGAAGAATTATCAGTTTAAATCAAAAAGCCGCTCGAACTGCGTCAGTGTGTACACAAAGTTTTAGCATTTAACTCGCATTAAGGCAAAATATGTTAATTAAGTGTTCGGCCGAATGTACACACTGTTAAGCAAAACAAGAAAATTTGAGACGTAAAGTGAAATAGTTGTGAAAAATAGCTGCAAAAAACAGCTAAAATGCCAACAGAAGTCGAAAACTCCAATCCAAATGTATATGGTAAGATCAAGGAACGCGAGGTGACCGCAAATGAGGAGGATGAATCGGTGGTTGATCCATTTGATAAGCGGGAAATATTTGGTAAGCACATGGAACAATATTTGTATCGAATATTAAATAAAAGTAATGCTCTTTATAGATCTTATACGTAACATTAATGATCCCGAACATCCACTGACGCTAGAGGAGTTGCATGTGGTGCAGGAGGAACTCATTTCAATCAGCGACAAACAGAATTCTGTGTTTATCAATTTTACCCCCACTATTCCCCACTGCTCCATGGCCACACTGATCGGCCTTTCCATACGTGTAAAGTTACTCCGATCGCTTCCACCTCGCTTTAAGGTGACTGTGGAGATTACACCGGGCACACACGCCTCCGAGCTAGCCGTGAACAAGCAGCTAGCAGATAAGGAACGCGTCGCCGCTGCTCTTGAGAACAAGCATCTAGCTGAGGTGATAAATCAATGCATATCGGCTAAGAGTTAGTGTTCAATAAGTTGTGAATTTAATTTTGTTATTAGTAAAGGTTTATTTTAGCATAAGGTAATTGCTGCAAATGTTTCGGGTCATGTAACTAAAAGCTAAAACTGTAACTTTAACAAAGATGATGTCTCGATGGAAGACCGAAGGCTATTGCAGCTTGGAGGGCGGCTTTATTTCGCCAATTATCTGTGACTGATTTTTTAATCTATTGGCGGCAGGTCGTGGCTTGGTGGGATCGTATTTGTAGGTCTTTACCAATGGTCCTTTGCCTGCTTTCGCAAATCGAATTTCGTCCAATCGTTGACGCTCCTCTATTTCTTTGCTGATTTTCATGTTCTCCCATGCTGCAAGAGACAATTTTTATATAAATTGAATTCGACTGTTCACCAGATGTACAACTTACATTCCTTCATGCCACCCACAAATCCTTTCTTGTTGGTGGGTAGTGCGCTGGCCGGATGGGATATAACTTTCTCAATCTTAAAATAGTCTCGCACAGTGGGAATGCGCAGCAATGCCACTTGACCCAGGGAAATGAAATTACTGCACGCCCAGTATGTGAGGATTGCGGCAGGGAAATTCATAGTGAACGGAAAGATTATCACGGGCAGGGCGCGCAGCACGTACTTCATGGTGCTCATGTTAGCTGCTGACAGACGCGCACTGTCCGTGCCCAGTTCGATGGTTAAATACAATGTGGCGCTGGTAATCACGGGTAGTAAATAGAAGGGATCCGCCAGTGTCAGATCAGTGAACCAAAATAATCCACCGTCCCGCATTGACTCCACTGGAGTGTTGGCCATTTGACGCAGACCCATGAAAAATGAAATGAATAGCGGTGCTTGTGCCAATGGCACAATCATGTTCTTCAAAGGATTGACGCCCTTTTCACGCATAAAGAGCATCATTTCCTGTGCATAACGAGCTGATTCAATAGCATTTCCCGATTGACGAGCCTCAGTCATTTTCAATTGCAGGACCTGCATTTGTGGCATGTTGTTACTCATCTTGGCCGAGTTGCGCTGTGCCAAGATAACCAGTGGGAAAATGATAGTGCGCACTACGACTGTGCCTATGGCGATAGTGCCCCACCAGGGAATATCCCATGTACAATGTAGAAACTCCATACAGTTTTGTACCATTCCAACTGGCGACCAGCCGCCTAGTCCAATAGAAGCGAATGGCACTTCTCCGCCTTGCACTGCAGTGGTAGCATCAATAAGACTTTCTGTGGTCAAGTTTTCGATGGCATTAATTGGTGGTGGTGTAGGTGCATCTGGAATAGCGGGAAGATCTTCTAGTATCTTAGCAGGGGCCGCTCCAGCCGTTTCTGAGCTAGCAAATCGAACTAATCCCGTAGCAGTAGATGCATAGAGCGGCATCAGTGGTGATGCTCTAAACACACCGCATCTATGTATCTGACTGTTGCAGTTGATTGTCATATGTATTTCCCGGGCACTGTCAATTGTTGGATGTATCTAAAAAGAATCTACTGTTCAATTTCATCCTCCAATTTATTCATAACAAACCGCGCTTTGCAGGTTATGTCACAGGGCGCTCCAATAAATGCTCCCCTAGTGCCGGTGTTACCCACTGTTCCTTACCTGTGTAGACATTTTGTTGGGCATTGACGTCATCGAGTACATCGTCTGGGACGCCCTCCATAGCTGCATTCGCTTAGCCAACATCGTATACTTTCTTTTAATTTAAAAATGTACAATTTTTTGACACATTCGACTTCGTGCTGTTTAAAGGTATGTCTGTTTCGCTCTTACTACCAGATGGTCAGCCAAAATCATATGTTTTGAACCAGGGATAGAAAGTATGTAAATTCACTGACTCTTCGCGAGTTTAAATTTTGAAACCAAACAATTTCTTTGAGATTAAGGTTTTCCTTAAGACAAGAGTATCTTAAATTTCTTTAAGCATGTATTTAAGACGGGAACTAATGTATTGCCCTTAAATATATTGAAAAAAAAAAACAACGCAAATAATTTAAACTAGCTCGTAATGTGTAAATTGAAAAATATTTCTAAGGACAAAACTTATTCTAACAAATCAATTTGTTGAAATTTGTTTTATATTCGATAGCTGTTAAACGCACGGTTGAAACCGATAAATCAGCAAAAGCTGACTATCGACTGTTAAATTTCAATATATGACAGTTACATATCACACAGAAAACTGTTAAATGTTTAATAATTATTTTTGAAAAATTAACGAAAAAATCTCGGTACATATCATGTGCCATTAAATCACAGTACATATAAAAGTTAAAATAATGTTAATTTGTAAAAAGTTGTTAAAAACATGTTATGTTATCTATATGGAGTAAATTGTTAATTTATCAATTTCTTTATTATATGAACTCAAACAAGTTTGCTAATTTAAACACATAATTTAATGGTGTGTAAACATATAAGGTAGGTATTAATAGTTGCAAATATAAATATATTTATTAATCACAGTTAATAAAATCCTGATTTGAAAGCCTCAGTGATGGATATTGTGCGTTGATGAGAGTGTCCGCGGTGAAACGATAAGTCGTCAAACTCTCTCTCTCCCACGGGGCTCTTCAAGATCATTGACAGAGAGTAGCCACATTACCACGGAGAGTACAAAGGTAGCAGCGGCAAGTGCTTCGACGTTGCTCTCTTAACTTCAGTCGTTAATAGATATTCGAGGCGAGCAGTCGTGGTGCGCACGCGCAGCACTTGCACACAGACAGCGGAACAGTAAACATAAGACGGAAAGAAGAACTGATCGGGCGACGGGTAAATTTAAAATATTTAATCCGTTTTTAGTAACTCGCGAACGCTTCAGCTAGTCGGTAACATTGTTGCGGTAAATTCAGCAATAAAAAAAATTGCAATTCAGCATTGCATTTCACGAATTTTTTTTTTCTGTTATTTCGTCTATTTTTTTGTTTTGTTTTTGGGGAAGCTGCTGCTGTTGCCGCTGCATTCGGTTGCTGGCACAGCTAACAAAGTTCTTAGCGCGGCGCTGCCTGCCGTCGACGCTTGTCGCCTGCTGCTTACCGCCTGCCGCCTCTTGTAGTTGCATTTTCAATAAACGCGTTTTCTTTTAGCACGTTGCGTGGGCGCCCCAGCCATGCGCTTGTGTGTCTCAGCCTTTCGTTAGGTGTGCGTGTGTGCGTGTGTGTTAGTTAATGTGTTTGTGTTGCTAATTAAAACAACAACAACTACAGCTACAACTACAACAACAACAACAACAACAAATGCAGAAACGACAACTGCAAAAACGAGAAACGATAACTCAAACGCAAGCCAAACAAAGTGCTATCGATAAATGCAATTAAGCTCATTCACAAATTGGAGCAGCAGGAACAACTACAACTGCAACGATAACAACAACAATAATAATAATAACAACAACAACAACAACAACGAATACAACAATAATAACAACGACTTCAACCACACCAACGATAACAACAATACCAACAACAAGTGCAACAGGTGTCTTGGGCTGCAAGTTTTACAATTTTTCTCGTCTTTCTCTTCGTGTGGTAAGTCTGAAAATATTTAATAATATTAAATAATATCTATGTATATTTGCCCTCTTATTAGCGGGCAGCATCTGCTTGCATAACGCGCAGTTGAAATAATATTTATAAGTCGATCAACGTGTCCTCCGACCGCTTATCCCCTCTAGCCTCCATAAAAGTGGATCAATTACGCGGAGCAATAATTCCGATAAGAAAATAGATTCCACCACACAATACACAGCACGTCTCGCACTCACACTTACACTTACACTCTCACTCTCACCCACCCCGTTTACCCTCTCACCTTTTCGTGCTTACGCACTTACAGTTATATTTACAGTTTGTGTGAGGGAAGCCAGTGAGACGCGGGTGCTATGATTGTAACAGGAATTATTTTAAGATTAAAGAGTTTTTTTTTTCATTTCTGGTATAAATATAACTATCTTTCTGTCTTTAGGGCTAAGAGATAATAAAATTAAACTTTTATTTTCTCTAAGACAGATAAACCCCAATGCCAGTTTAGCTGTATTTGTCTTTGAAGTCTGCAAACTGGAATTTCATTTCGATTCTGTTCCCAGGAACACTTTTACTTAGAGTAAAGTGATTTATTGCATATTTTTATTCTATATATATATATTTTTTTTTTTTTTAATGGAGAGAAGAGTGTGAGAGTTTTATATATTCTTATTATAATTTTATATTTTATTTTCAAATGATTCTTTTTTTTATTGTTTTATGTTTTCATTAAAGATTTAAAGTTTCCATTCTCAAAGTTTTCCTAAGTGAAGCTGGGAACAGTTCCCATAGGTAAATCTAGTGGTTGTTCGTTCCCTTGGCTTCCTCCACTTGATGTTCCATAAAATATTTACATTTATCTTTAGAGGCTTTGGAGTGTTGAGAGTTTTGTATAACTTGCAAATGCTTTGGGTGTACAAAACTGTCAACGGTAATTAGTAGAGCACACCCCACAGAGTGGTGGGCGGTGGGTGGTGGGTGTCGGGGGTATCGAAATTTGTTATTGTGTTGGGGAACGCTGTGCAAATCCTCTGTAATCGCAAGACAAACAATTAATTACGCGACAGCCTCGAGCCTCGAGCTGTTTGCCGAACATCATGTGAACCTCCCCGCCGCCACTTGCCACGCCCCCGTTGAGTGTCTTCGTGTGGCTCGCAGTTGAAGATCATAAATTCGTTTACGGGTCGTTTCCAATACGTAGCCCCGAGCGGTATTAGAGGCCAGCGAAATTTGTTTGTCAGATCTTTGCCGATACAAATCAGATTTGAACAGGAGAAGCAGGAGAGGCGGGAGAAGCGGGAGAAGCGGGAGAAGCAGGAGGAGATTAACATGAGGAATGAGAATCCAAAGAGTCAGAAGAATCGAAAGAATCAAAGGAGCGACAAGAAATGGGAGGGGGCGGCTACCTGGCTTGCCAATTCCCTGAAGTGCTCGTGCTCAGGGTTATGATACCTTCCACTAGACAGAAGAGATCCCGACGAGACACACGCCTCGGGGTGTCCAACGGGGGCAAAAATAAAGACAATATAAAACGCGAGGAGGCGGCAAATTTCAAATTGATTTCTGCTTATTTTCTTTTTTTTTGATTTCTCTTTAATTTTTTTTTTTAAATTTTTTTTTTGATTTTGGATTTTGGATTTTGGATTTATTTTTTTTTGGCTTCCATCGTTTTTTGGCAAACAATTTAAAGTGTCAATTTGTGTATATAAAAACTAAAATTATTTATCAAAGCCGCTGGCCACAGCAAGTGGGCAGCGTACACAGTTACACACACAACTACACGCACACACACACACACACACATACACACAAACGCAGGGAGACGTACACATACGCACGTGGATAGCAGTCAGTGGCGTAGGAAGAATCTCCTTCAGAGGGGGATGGCAGGTGGGGAGTTTGTTTAATGTTAAGTCTTAGTATATAATGTGATTATCCTTGATGTCACAACTGTTACAACCCCCTCCACCCCCAACATCCCCCTGTCTACGCCTCTGCCTGCGCTTGTTTGAGCCCAAACGCGAGCAGACAAATAGATAGATTTCTGACTTGGCTGCAAAGTCAATTGCCAAATATGGCGCACTTGTTTCTGTGTGGTTTAATGTCACACACACTCACACACACACACACACACACATGTTTAACTCTCTGCCCGTCAATATCTAAGTTTTTAAAAAAGGAAATTCAACTACTTGTTTCGCCAAAAGACAACAGAAATAGTCACCCAAAGCCGCGCCAGCTTCGAGATAAATACTCATAGATATACACTTATGTGTGTGTGTGTGTGTGTGAGTGTGCGTGTGTGTTGTGTATTATGTATATATATATGTGTGATTTCTCTGTTCGAGATATTTTCGATTTGCATGCGTTATTTGGGCGCATGAATTGATTTTCTGATTATTATCTAAGAGCCTTTAACGATTGCTCCCTCTCTCTATAAGGTCAGACTCTAGAGTGAGTGTGCATCTTGATCGGGGGGCAGGGCAGGGGGAGCAAGAACTTTGGTTAACTCGTCTGGAGGCCCCCTCAGAGTTGTCTGTCCATTTTGGTGACTAATTCTCCAAGCGGTTGACTAATTCGATCCAAGTAAATCGTTCAACTCTTATGCCTAATAGTTTTTCCAGGTAAAACAAGTGAATACCTGAAATAGATATTAATATGACGGAAAACCCATACAAAAGCTTCAAGCTTTAAGCACTTTCCTTGGGAAAACAGCTGGAGAGCATTTCTGATGGAAAGCTCCCCTCCTCCACTTCAGTGTAGGGTTTAGGCCCTAAGGTCAGATTTTCATTGGTCGCGTTATTGAAACTTGAGTTTGGAATTTCCATGGAATTTTCAAACGCGAAGTCGACACTTTTTCAATTTCTCAATTTTTCAATTCTTTCAATCTTCAAGTCTTACTTTGTAACAGAAGAGAAAAAAAAGCTGAGCCATTGGAATTGTGCAGTTACGAAAATATTACGAAGGGAGGGTCGCGGGGAGAAAAGAACGGAAAGCTTTAAAAATGAATTTTTCAACATTTTTATAGCTTGAAGCCCCACGGCGAGCCATAAACTTAAAAAAAGATTTCTGAATAAATTTGAAATACCCAATAGAATCTCTGCTCCAAGTCGTAAGCTTCGTGATTGATGACTGAATGGAGTTCACGTTGGAACACGGAAAATTCTCAATATTTGTGACTTTCAAAGTTCCCATAAAATAAATCCTGCACTCGTCATTTACTGTCCTTTCAAGGTAACGAGCTATTTGAGTGGGAATTGTGTTTGTTTCTAATTCATATAGATGAACCTAGAAACGCATGGAACAACCCTCGCAGTTGCTGCACTTGATGCGCGCTGCTAATATGCCCCATGGGTTACCCACCTTCCGCGCTTCCACTTGGCGCATTTCCTTTGTTTTACGTCAACAAACCAAATCGGGAAAAGAGGCTCTAAGTGAATTGATCGACTCAAAGATACCCTGTGCTAGTAGAAGAATCAATTTATATCATAAATCATACACACACACATACACACACACTTACTGGCACTCACATGCACACACACTTGCTGGATGCTCTTGAGATTCGCTGCTTTGACAACTTTCATGGCTTTTTATCTGATTTCGATTATCGATTTGCGTGGGCTTTGGCTTCGCTTGGTAAATTCGAAATTTGAAATAAATTTGATCATCTATTTGATAGAGGAACCTACGTAGATTGTATTTCGATAGTCCCTGACTCGCTGACGAGATGATTTCATCCGGCGAGATGAGCAAGCAGCTGAGCTGCTGGCCAGAACGACTCATCCCCAGATGCTCTGCGATTCGAGTCTAGTCAGCCAGACTAGATGACCCTTTGACTGAGCTGAGCCAAATGCAGGGTATTTAAAGTAACACACACAGCAAATAAAATTGCTGCTCCGCGTAATACGCTGGCCAACCTACAACAACGACGACGACGACGACGACGACGACAACAACGGCGACAGCGACGGCGACGGCAACGGCGACAGCGACGGCGACGGCAACGACGGCGATGGCGACGTTCTTTGCATTGGCGGCAGCAGCTGCCGCTTAGAAACTAACCACACAGCAACAAAGGCACTAACAACAGCAGCAAGTACAACACTTACAACAACAACAACAGCAACAACAACAAGAAAACAACAACCAACACAAATGCATCGCCACAGTCAGAGCCGCAGCCTCAAGCCCAGCCGCTTATTTAATATGCAAATGAGCGCATAAAAGCAATTCATTGCAGGGGCAGGGGCAGGGGCAGGGGCAGGAGCAGGGGCAGGGGCAGGGCGCATGGTGTTGGCTGCTGATGAGGTGGGTGAAGCTGAGAAAAGGGGGGTAATATTTGTTAAACAATAAATTAAAATGGTTAATGCAAAAAGTAGCTGCGCATCGAGAAGCAGAAGCATACCCACAATTGTTATTCAGCTGCCGACGAGGAGGATGCGCGCTCTTCTCGGATTTTAAGTAGAATTTTTTTTGTTTTGAATTTATATTAACAAATCGTGTACATATATATAATATAATTTAATTTATTTATTTACTGATTTTCTGATTTTCTGATTTGCTGTTGTTGTTGCATCGCCCACGCAGCACAAAATGGCAAATCATTTGATGTGGCAATAAGCGATAATTATGCGAGCGCAAACGCGGCGTATGAGTAATTTGCGTGTGTGCAATTAGAGCTAAGCGCCGACTGCGACGCTAGCTGCGCTGCCAGCGATGTGTGCTGTATGCTGTGTGTGTTGAAATGTTCAAATTGCAAGAATTAATCTGCAGCCACAAAATAAACCACAACAAATAAAAACAAATGCGGCCAAAGAACAGGAAAAAAAAAAATCAGAAAACATTTTCAGAATCCAACAAACTTGACAATCGTTGTGGGTGTTGTAGTTCTTCTCGTTGTTATTATTATTATTTTCGTTGTTGTTGTTGTTGTTGTTGTGTTGCCCACGTTTAAAATTAATAATAAAGTACGCAGCTCAAGCACCACCAGCACCACCGCCAGTAACACCACCAACAGCCGTAAAAATCAACTAAAAATGCAGGCACTCGCGTTTGAACGACACGCAAATACCCTGTAAATCTTCATGAGTAGCTAAGCTGACATAAGACTCTTTACTACACACACACACACACACACTCATACACAATTGTTGTGCCTGGCGACAAGCGGCGCTTCCTTTTGCTGCCTTGAAAGTTTTCCCAAAAGAAAATCAAATTACATTAAAGCTTCAAAGGAGTTCCTCTTTTTGGAATAAGCGCGCACTTAGACACAGTTTTTTTAAATAAAAAATAATAAATAAAATACATTTAAAAATATTAAATTTATAAATCTATAAATTTAAAAAACATTTAAAAATTAAACCGCCTCGATGTGCGATCATTTATTCGGCATACACGCAAAGCGCTGAGCCTCGTGCAGAGTGTTTGGAGTTGGCACTGAAACAGCAGCTGCGACGCTTACGCTGACGCCAACGCCAACGCCGACGTCGACGTAAGCGTCGCTGTAAGAATTTTCATCGTTATTTTAATTTGCTGATTATTTTTTTCTCGCCGCTCTTGTGCGTCGCATACGAAATATTTAAAAGAATGAAACCCTAAATGATCGTACATGAATATATATATATATATAATATATTTATATGTGTGTATAGGTATGTGCACACGTATTGGAGTAGTCGGTTAGGTGGGGGTTAACTCCGGTTAATGTGCCCATCAAATTGCCATAAATCAGTTAATTTAAGCGTTTGTGTGCCTCGCACTGCAGCACTGAAAGGTGTTGAGTCCGTAAATAACAATTGAGAAGCCGGAGAATTGGACAGAGATTTTAAGTTGCAACACTTGCGAGACATGTACCACATGCAGCACATGCAACACATACTTAACACTGCGGAAGCGTAAAGATGAGCTGCTGAGTAACTAATAAAAAATAAAAAGCCCCAGGAGCGTTTTTTATAAATCTTTAAAATGAACTCATACGTCGAGCAGAATAAGAGATCTTGAGCCTTATATGGAGGAGAGGTTCTTCTCATTGTAAGCGTTCAAAGGCCGCGGACTACGCTTCGTATGCGTAATCCAAGTGCTGATCCATTCAAATGCGCAGCAACGCAACTACGCGGGGGAAAAAAGAAGCTCAAACAGAAGAGGTAGCTGAAAATGAAAAAGAAGAAGAAGAAGAAGCAGTAGACGGGGTAGAAGAAGAAGAAAGAAAAGCCGCCCACACATCTATAAAAAAACATAAATTATTTGGACAAAAGGCGGGCTAGGAAATAACCAAAAACCAAGACGTCAGCAACTTGTTGTTCACTGTAGTTGCTGCGATTGTTGTTGCCTTTGTTGTTGTTGTTGGTATTGTTGTTGTTTATATAGCTGCTGTTGTCATGTCCATTTAAGCCTTGCCAATTTTGGCAACTTGTCGGCCACTTGGCGCTTCAAATGCCGCCGCTACCTCAGCCTCAGTCTTCGTCTCAGTCCCAGCCCCAGCCTCAGCCTCAGCTTCAGCCTCGGCTTCAGCTGATGATTTTACGCCTTTCAGAAACGCTTGAGAAGATCGCGATCGAGGCGATCGCGAGACCGCCCATACAATTTGTTTCCCATATTAATTTATCATTTATAAACGATTAATGTTATATAAATTAAATTGCGCGCCCAAAACAAATTAAACTAATAATAGGAAGCGCTTTTCACGCTTCGCTCCCCATTCCCCAGCCGCCAATCGTCATTCGGCATTCGCTGTTCGCCATTTGCCATTTGCCATTTGCTATTGGCTGCTTATTGGTTTAGTCTTTTTTTGCTCACAGTTGATTCTACAGATGACCCATACCTGACCAATACCTGATCACCTCCTCCTCCTCCTCCGCTTGCCCACCATCTAACCACCTACCTGCCCAGTTAGTCAGTCAATAATTTGCAAATAGCTAAATACACATTTGTTTTTGCACTTCCGCCATGCGGTTTTTTCCTTTATTGTATATTTTTACGCAAATCTTTGAAAAGGGCATTATTAGCTCTTTCAAGAAGGTACGACAATTCCCACTAAGCATCTGTTTCCCAGAAGCCCGATCACTCCGTATCTTGTACTTCACAGCTTCGTAGAATGAGAAAGAACAATGGAATATCTGTGATTTTTGGGATACACGTTAAGAAGATATTTTTGAATCTATGTTGAAAATTTCGAAAGAATCGAATAATAGAAACCCGAGTTACGATAGGTGTAGTAAAGCTGAAAAGATTTGCAGGATGAGTACAACTTCTGAACTGCTTGTTATGCAAGCAGTGCACTGCTTGCAGCGAGTGGTGGTATCTCATGGTCGATTTATATACAAATTTCTTGGTATTTATCTTCGAGTTTTCGGTCTACGAAGTAACAAACTTTCTAGGTATCCACTTGGGAGCTATGCCAATTTTTCAAAACCACAATTTCTAGGGCAACTCCAGCCAAATATGGCCATGGATCGGTTGGCGTTGATTGCCTTGGCCCGCCTTGTCAACAGGTGAAATTTTATGTGCCCGCCTAATTTGTTTGCTTCGACGCTTTGCATAATTTTTCAATATTCCGAACAGATTTGCATTCTTCGCAGCAAAAACCCAGAAGAAACCCAAGAAAAACAAATAAATCCTCAATATTATAACTCGAAGGTTGACTTGACGAACAATTGAGCTCAAGCGGAGAAAAAACATATTACTTAGTGTTATTACCGTCCCTGTCACATAAACAAATCAAATCAAATAAATGATCGGTCCTCAGGTGATGATTCTTCAGATTCGGAACATCGGAACATCGAAAGATCGAAAGATCGGAGACCCAGCGACTTGAGGGATACCGATCATAAGTTTCAGATAAAGTGCCAAATTTCTCTGAGATGGTTCAGCCCAAGATCTGGGACTTTCTTAAGACTATAAATGATCATCGTCTGAGTGTACGAGTTTTGAAAGTTCGATCTGTGCCATGGATCAGTTTACACCATGAATCCGAAACATTTGATTCCGAAATAAATATTGATATTTCCTTCAGTTAAATCGTTTTCGGATCTTAATGAATTGCCTGTCTTCTCTGTGGCTCGATTTAAATAATTCACGTAGCTCATTAAGTTACATAATTATACCAAATGATCGATCAAATCGATCGAACACCTGTTTTCAGCTATTCTTCGGGGAATTTTGATTCTTTGGATTCCATTACCGATCACCGAATCTTTTAAAACAATTCACGTCTGCGATGGTTCATTAAATTACATAATTCTATGTAAGTTTTGTAATTCGGTTATCCGCAAAACGATCACTTTTATGGATATTCCTCTTTTAATGATCGTCCCTCGAGAATTTTGATTCTGCTACCGCATAAATTTAGGCAATTCACGTAGAGCTTTGCTCATTGAATTACATAAATTTAAGACTTTGATTGTCCACACAGAAGAATCGATTGTAACGATCGGCGGAGGATGACATGAGGATCGTTCTTCGAAGAATCAGAATTGGCATTTATCTTGAATGTTAAACAAATCTTTAATAACAAAAGCGTTCGTATCACTTGGCGATCTTTTTCTTTTCACATTCTGAAGACCTTTTGAGTAGATCCCTCTTTAAGATAAATCCTAAAGATCGGAGTCAGATCAGAGTCTCCTAAAGATTCCCTCTAATTTCATAATCAATGCGAAAACTTAATTTCTTATTGTCTATCTCAGGTTCTTCTTAATATCATGATGATTATTCCGTGATCATTTCACGATCACTTCGAAGATCTTAAGTTGAGAGAATCTTGGAGACTCCCTAAAGCCTCAATCAATGCAAACATTTCTCAAATTTTATTTTCTATATAAATTATTATGATGATCATTTGACGATCAATTTGATAGATGATCATCTGGTGATTGCTTCCTGAGAATATGAATTTGAATTTGATCGCTACTCCTCTAGCGCTTTTCAGGCAATTCACGTAAGACTTGGCTCATTAAATTACATAATGATCTTCATGCCGAGAGCCAAGTTATCTATTACTGGACATGATCAATCTTCTTCTTCCCAATAAAGAGCACCCGAATCTCTGCGCTTCCACGCACAGCCAATTTTCTCCGTTTTTTATTAGCCACTTGTGAAGTTTTATCGCGCTTGTCGCATATCCATAAATATTTATATGTATTTTTGATTCGTCGGGGTGCGGGATCGGCGCCAGAGCGACACATGTCTGCGGTTAGTGCTCAAGGTCGCGATGGAAGCAGAACTTCTTGGAAGAGATTCACAGATTCGGAGTCAAATTCGGAAATAGATTCAGATCCCGATAGGTGTTGAGTTTCGCACTCATATTCGAGTTAAGATTCGTATTCAGTTTGGGATTCAGGTTCAGACTCAGATTTGGACTTGGATTCGGATTCAGGCTCACATTAAGATTCGGAAACAGATTCGGACTTCGATTGGTATTATGCTTCATATTCATAGTCGGTTTCAGATTCGGACGCAGATTCGGACTCAGATTCAGATACAGATTCGGATTCGGATTCATTTTCAAATTCAGATTCCGATTCGGAAACAGATTCCGACTCCGATTGGTATTCAGGTTCGCATTCATAGCCGGGCTTAGATTCGTCTTCGATATGGGATGCAGATTCGGACTCAGATTTAGACAGTGATTCAGATTCAGGTTCAGATTCAGATTCCGATTCGGAAACAGATTCGGACTCCGATTGGTATTCAGGTTCGCATTCATAGCCGGGCTCAGAATCAAATACAGATTTGCATTAGGTTTCAGACACAAAGACTTGGATTTAAATTCGGACTCATATTCGGACTTAGATTTGGACACGGATTCGCATTCGGACTCGCATTCAGATTAGTATTCAAATTCGCATTCAGATTCGACGCTTGCAATTGGCAATTTTTTATAAGAGACTTTTTTTTGCTAATTTATGAGAATCGCGAGGCAAAAAAGCAAGAACGGAAATTCTCAGCTAATCGCTGCCGGCATTAGAAGCAAACGGCGACTTGTTTACATCTTCGATCGCAATCAAGCATCTCTCCAGCTTCTCTGCGCCGCGGCTGATCCCCTCCAGTGTTTGGGCTGTGCGTTGCCTCAAGTGTTTCTGGCGGCACCTTTGGGCCTGGTCCCGTTTGTCGTTCGTCGTTTGTCGTTTGTCGCTGTCTGAATTGTGGTTGTGGTTTCTCAATTGCCTCGAGAATTCTATTAAAGCCAAAAAAATAATAATAATAAGAATCGAATATACATATATATATATTTTATTATATATATATATATTTATATTCTATTGATTTGCATCTATATTGGCAAGCACTTAAGCTTGGCATTTAGCGGGGAACTTGTTTCACCTACATTCATTTTTTGTTCGTTTCCGCAGCTGCGTGTGCGGCTTTACTTGTACCCACGTGTGTGTGTGTGTGTGTGTGTGTGTGTGTGTGCGTGTGTCTCTGTATTTGCGTATCTGCAATTTACACTGTTCAAAAATGCGTGTCCACGCACTGAAAACAATTCCAACCACCGGACCATCGGGTCCAAGGTTCGGCGTCCATCTGAACTTTGATACGTTGGAGGCGGAGGCCCAAAGCTCTGGATTAAACGCCGCCACGCCGCTCATTATCGATATCAATGATAATCGATCATTGGTCATCGCGCTGCAAATAGATTGATTTTCTCCATACACCTCCCCTGCCACCACTAACACCTCCACCACCGGAAGTGTGCCCCCCGCGGGTTAAACGGCCTCCAATGTCGTTGGCCGCTGCAACGGTAACTAATTAATTTATGCGTTTGCCTTACGCGAATGACAATAACTCAAAGTTTAAGCAATTGTTAACTCTTGTGGCCATAAACGACAGCAAAAGTGCGTAAAGTAATTTCATTGTTGCCGTTGTTGCTGTTGTTTTTGTTGTTGTTGTTGTTGTTGTTGCCCATAAATTGCCAAGTGAGAAACAAAGCAGAAATTGGCAAAGCCAATGCCGTTTCAAGAGGTGATCGTGCGTGCCTGGGATAAGACTCCAAGACTTCCAAGAAGCAACAACGACAACAGCAACAGCAATGACAACAACACAATGACAACAACAGCAACAACAACAACAGCAACGGCAACAACAACTCGTAAATTCATTTGTTTTCATTAAGCACAGCCCCCGGGCAAGGGCAGGGAGAGGAAAAGAGCGAGAGTGAGAGGGGTTGAGGGGTTGAGGGAGAGGGAGAAGCGGCAAGAGAAGTTTCGAAATCATAGATACAAAATCTAATGGCTATTTTTGTTGGGTCGTAACTTGAACACTATTTTGGTTCCATTTAATTGATTCCCTGACATGAGAGGTGAGAAATATTATGACGTGAGCGAACATCGAAAGATATAGTAAATCAGGAGATAAGTTATTCGATTCAGGGGCCTCCATATGGAAGGGGAAGGGAGACACAAGATCTTTCGGAAACATCAATGGGAATATTCCGCCAAGTCTTGTCAATGATAATCCTGTGACTGGGTGCAGATCCTTTGTCAAGTGCGTATCTCAGATCCAATCTCAAATTTGATACTCCTTTGTTCCCCACCTAAGGAGCTGCCACTTACCTCCAGGTAATAGTTCGCTGTAAAACGATGAGTCTATTCTTTGGATGACTCGCCACTTTCGGCGGGTCCAAAGTCGAATGGTCGAATAGTCGAATGGTCAAATAGTCGATTAGTCGAATAGTCGATTGGTCGGCTGGGTTATACATTGTCTATGGGATGGGCGTTTATGGGTCAGGCTATTCCAAAAACAGGCACTTTAACGACAGCTGCAGTTGACGTCCCAGTACTCGGGGAGTCTTGGGTACTCGATGCTTCAGGTTGTCTATGCGCGACACGTACACGGATATCCGTGCTCAATACCAAACCAAAATCTCCCCAATTGTAATTAAACACGCTAAGCGGACCAGCATAGAGAGTGCGGACGGGGGAGTAAGAGGTTGGGGAGGTGGAGAGATGGAGAGGGGAGGAAGTGGAGTGGGAGCCGCAGGGTAAGTCAGTTAACGGCGCCTATCAACGGGCCCATCTATCGCCTCGTATGTGCTTCATCAAATTGAAATTATGCACAGCTGATCGACAAATGGTGACGACGACGACGACGACGAGCATGAAGGCGGTTGGTTGGGGGAGGGGCGGACTGGGAGAAGGAGAAAGATTGGTAGCTTATGTAATGGAAGTGCTTTGCTGGTCTGGGAATTGGCCTGGGAATGGTAATAGAAATGGAAATGGAAATGGAAAAATATTGGGACTACAAGCGTTGCAACAACGACAACAACAACAACAACCGCAGTAACAACAACAACAACAACAACAACAACAACAACTGCTACAACGACACTGCTGACAATTGTAGACAGCTAATAACTTTGACGAACAGTGAGTAAGCCTCATCATAAGACTCCGGACTCCGAGTCAGAGTCAGAGTCAGAGTCAGCCTGAAGACTGAAGACTGAAGACTCAAGACTAATCCCAATTCCAATCCCAATCCCAATTCGAATCCCACAGATCTTTGCTGATCTCGTTGAGTGCTTCACCCGCACCCGCACCCGCACCCGCATCCGCATCGCCCGCCCTCCGACAGCAGTCCTCCTCTCTGTCTGGCCGAGACATGCAAACACTTCCTCGAGCCACAGAGTCGCGTTTCCCTGCGATGTAACAGGCTTTGGAAATAATTTACACAAATAAATCAAAGTCATAAAATGCATAAAGCTGACGATGAAGTTGAAGCCATCTGGAGATGGGGATGGGGATGGAGATGGAGCTGGAGATGGAGATGGAGCTGGAGATGGAGCTGGAGATGGAGCTGATCTTTGAGTGCTGATTGAAGCCGAAGATCGGCGATTTTCTGTTGCAATGTTAAAAATTGTTTGAGTTTCTTTAAAAATGCTGCTGCTCAGTTCGCCGTTTGGCATCGCATAAAAGAATTTAATGAAATTTAATGAAAAGCTACACGATCGCAGACACGATCCGATCGTTTGTCTACACTTTGTGGCAATCGATGAATATGAATTTGTCTCTAGGACATTTTCGCAATTAATTGAATTATCGTCGTGAATGGCAAAGGCAGACAACGCCATTTGCTGTCTATGATGTGCAATCAAATCTTGAGTAGCCACCGATCGGTCGATCGGTCGATCGGTCGATCGGTTCGCAGGTCGGACTCCACTCTCAGTCCATAGCCAGAGACTCCAAACTGAAACTGAAACTGAGACTGCGTCTGGGTCTGGGACTGAGACTGAGACTGGAAGTGAGACTAAGACTGAGCTTGGGTATGGGTATGGGTATGGGTATGGGTATGGGCTTGGGCTTGGGTTTGGGCTTGGGCCTGGCCCCTTGGCTGACTTATGCGCGGCACGTTTTATCGCATTTTGGGCTTTCGACTGCAAGAATCCTCCTTCTATGGTATTGGCAGTGCATATGCATGGGGTGTGGCAATCAATACACACTTGCACTCACACTCACACACACACACATACAGGCCGCATATTGATAGATCGAAAGACAATTGCGATTCACTTGCCACGCTGTGGCAACGCGACTCGTGTTAAGGTTAAAGCAAAACCCGTCAAAGCTATTAAATTCAGCTCCACGCTCCATTAGATGCGGCAACTGCGCTGTCAGCGTCGCTGTCAGCGTCATTTACGCCTAATTAAACAAATTATTGCATGTTTATGTTGCAAGTGCCAGAGGCAACAATAAATTGCAACAACAACAGCAGCAGCAGCAGCAGCAACAACAGCAACAGCAACAGCAACAGCTATGATATTAACTCTAAGGCGCATCGCGCATACGCCATGTGGCCCAGGAAATCTCACAATGAAATCTTAATTGTAAGACAATCGTCAAATGTTTAAAAAAAAAGTACATTGTTTATAAATAGCGCAAAGCAACAGCAACAGCAACAGTTACCAACACAATGCACACAATTACAGCAGCAACAGCAACAACAGCAACAACAACAACAACAACAACAACAACAACAAGAGAATAAAATAAATAGCAAAAAAATATTAAGTTACAAACTTGGCTTACAAGTTCGCAAGCCAACAACAAATGCAAAAAAGGTTACTTTCATGGCCTAGAAGGTCGAATCCCAAATACCCTTAAATTCAAAATTAGTCCTAATTTTTAAAATCGTTGACTTACCGTTATTTAGGATATTTTTTAAGTAATCAAAAAAAGATTCTATGAGCTGCGGTTTTCACATTGATTTCTAGATTTCAATTATTTATTTCCTGCGCTCATAAAAAATAAATAAAAACTTAAGACAATTATTAATTTTTATTTATATATTTTTTTTAATATTTCTAAATATTTTTTAATTTTTTTTTTTTTAATATTTTTTATATAAGTTAAGAATATTTTTTAATTTTATTTTTTTGTTTATGTTTTTCTTATATACAATAAATATATTTTTTATTTTATTTATTTTTTTTTTATTTAATTTATTTATTTTTTATTTAATTTTTCTTTCTTTAAAAACTTAAACTTTAAATTGAATCTTCAATTAATTATTAATTTTTTTTTTTTTAATAATTCTTGAAATTCCTCTTTTGAGTATTTGTCAAGCAGAAGCTTATTTATTACCCTAGAGAGTCATAAGAATTTGAAAGTTTGTTATTATCCTCGCATAAATATTCATCAAGTACTATAATTAACAAGGTCTTCTGCTGATTAAAACATTAAGGCATTTATTAACTCAAATTTTATAGATCGTAAATCGTTGTTCTGAGTTCAACATTGACAAGTTAAAGAAATTCTGAATACTTCACTTGTGTGTGTGTGTGTGTATCTGTGTGTGTGCTAAGTTTCCCAGAGTCATGCCAGTCGTAATACCCTTCCTATATAATTCCATCTGGTAAACTTGATGAACTATTTGTAGTGCCCCGCGGAGAGTCCAAGAGACATAACAAAGCAAAACGAGCGGCGCTGTGGGCGATGCGGCTGCCTGGAGATCTCTTGATTTGTCTGCCTCTGTCCTCGTCTTTGTTTGTTCGACATTGTGTGTGTGAGTGTGTGTGTGTGTGTGCCCCAAAAAGTCAACAACAAAATGAAAACAACAACTAATTCGCCTGTCACGTGGCACAGCCTGTGCCCCACACACCACCAAATGGGATCAAATCTGCGCAGCGGATTTTCAATGTGCATCGCATTTGGTTCAAGTTCGAGTTTGGCACTGAGAGGATTACGCAATTTATTGGCCTGGCCGATTTGGTGGTAAAAGTAACACTCACTTTGTAGCCCCCAGTTGTGAGAGACCTCCCAAATACCCCGGGAGGGAGTACCTGATTACCTCACACCTCACACCCCACCCTCAACTCCCTTCTCCCTCCTCCCCTCCAGCACATAGACACCCTTCGTTTATACCTCGCGTGGCCTTTAATCTCTGACTGCCTGCCATTTGGCATGCAATTTTCACGCTTGTCACTTGATATCCAAGTTTATGTAGATGTTTATACACACATATACATATATAAAAATATGCACACACACACACACACACACACACACACACACACACATATTTATATAGTTATAGCTTACTCGACTTTAATTTATGCATTTGTTAGTGGCTTTGTTTAAAGAACAGCAAGTGCAGCTTTTGTTATTGTTGTTGTTGTTGCTGCTGCTGTTGTTGTTGTTGTTGTTGTTGTTGTGTGTTTGAGAGATCTGCAAAATGTTGAACTTACATAAATGGCAGCTTGTTTCCTATGGAACGAACGGATTGCATTTCAATGCCACAAGAAATTCGACAATGGGCGTGACAGCTGTTGAAGAAAGTACTTCAAGATCTTGACATGACTCACACACACACACACACACACGCATGCACACACATATTATTGTTCATATATAGTCAAGAGATTTGTAGAATCGATAAAACTCATATGCGGAAGCAGAAATTTGGATGCGCCACAGCCCCAAAAGCGAATCAGTCAAAGCTTAAGAGATACTCGTTCGAGATACAAGCCATAAGATACAAGATACAAATGTATCTGAAGGACAAATAGCTAAGCGTGAGTACCACGCAAATTGGTGGCAAGTATCGCACCCAAGAAAATCAAAAAAAACCAAAAAAAAACATAAAAAAAAAACAAATAACACATAGCTGACTAATCATAGATAGTCTCATGGATCTCGTGCCCCATGATCTGTTTAGTCAGAAGTGAATAGAGGAAAACAATTTGCGCTCTTGACGGAGGAGCCCACACACACACACACAGACGCACACACACGCACACATACTGCACAACACGGCAGAATATGAAACGAAGAAACAACAGCGGCAGCAGCAACAACAACAACAACAGCAAGAACTACAACAACAACAACAATAACAACAACTACAACAACAACAACAACAACAAATAGCAAGAACTACAACAATAACAAGAACAACAGCAAAAAGCAACTAAAAACCGCAAGTCAATGTCAACGCAGTGGCGGCATCTATGGGCCTGCAGCCGAAGCTCAACAAACTGAAACATTGGCCAGAAAAATAGAAGTAAAAAAAAGAAAAGAAACGACGGAAAAAATGAACAAAATATAATAATATTTATTTTATATGAATCATAAAGTTAAATCAATGTAGGCCGACTAAAGGTATAAATGAGTGTGCGGGCAGAACGAGCATAAGGTGTCCAGTGACGGAGGGGGGGGCGGTGGGGCGGCGGGGCAGGGATCGCCATCTGACCAGTTGAACTTTTATGTGTTTTGACAATTCAAAGTTAAGGTCAACAAGGGATTTGAAATGCTGCAATGCGTGGGCTTTTTTGTTGCCTTTGGTTTTTGGTTTTGGTTTTGGTTTCGGTTTTGTTTTTGGTTTGATTTTTGTTTTTTTCCAGTGCATTGAACCACATTACTTGCTGTTGTTGTTGTTGTTGCTGTGTTGGTTATTGCTTTTGACCAAATATCTAAACTGAAGCATAATTAGCGTTCATTGTGCGCATTTGTCCCTGAAAGCCGTTTGGCATTTGGCTTGGTGGTTGCTGCCCCAAGATTTTTGGCACTCGATATGTCATTAGCCATTAGCCGTTTGGCCAGGTGTGTAGCTCGTGTGTCTCTCTCTCTCTGTGTGTGTGTGTGTGTGTGTGTGTCTTGGCTTGTTAACTGTCATAAGATCTAAACATATTTATGCACTTTACAAGAATTGCAAATAGGCCTCCAGCCGTGCAGCTGTCGCGTTACAAGCTGCGTCTAGAATACCCCTTAAATTACTCCCAGCCGCAGGGTATGCCCAGCTTAAGCAGTCTATATAAATATATGTATATATATTAGTATATATGTTAGTATATATATCATCTTAAGATCGCAGCAATCAGTTGAAGTGCTTTGTAGGGGTTGAGCCTCATGCAGGGTATCTGCTCGTCGTTCAAGTGGCCTTCTTGCGGTTCTTACTGGTTTTCTGTTTGTTTTTGAGGCCCAATAAAACTTTCGCTTTTCCGCTGTGTAAATAAGCATGAAAATTGCCCATTAGAGCCTCATCTTTTATAGGCTTCACTCGCTATAACGAACCTGTTCCAGTTTGTGTTTCACACTTTGTCGGCGATTGCGCAAATTTTGTAAAATATTTTACGATATTTATATTAATATACATATGTGTGTATGTGTGTGTGTGTGTGTGTGTGATCGTGTGTGATCGTGTGTGTGCATAAGCCCACATGGAAAACCCTATAAAATATATCCCAGAGTTAAGTCAATGGAGTTAAACTTTTCACACATTTCACGGGCTTTTCAACGGGCACTCGAAGTGCACATTGGGGGCATTGTCATGTCTGGGGCTCCCTTTGGGCTTTGGCTCGACGCGACGACTCTGAACCCATCTGTGTGACCATTCATAAATTCTCATCAAGCCAGTTACCCCGCCCACCTCTAGTATACGCCCATGCGGCCTGTCAAATGTCAACAAGCGCCACGCGGCCAGCGGCCCGCGGCCCGCGGCCCGCGACTTGCAGCCCGCTGAATGAGACTCTAATGAAGAAGTCTGCGGATAAAGGGACAACCTTCAAATCGCTTCCACATGCCACAAATGGAACCCCATTAGAGATGATGACAATGTGACGAATGCGAAGGGCGGTGGATGCTGTGTTCTATATATACCCTGTACTTCGATGGGAAGGGGGTATATCCCAAAGGCAAAGGTCTCCCAGATGCTCAGATGCCGAAGTTTGATCCGCGGTATATCCTTATCCATTCTGGTATATCCTTATCTATATTCTCAGTACAGTAAAGCCTTTTGATGAGCTACTCTCTGCAGCTCAAAGTATCGCATTTATTTTCTACTCATTCATTCGATACTCCGAACTCAAGTCGTTCATGCCCCACGAGGAGGACAAGGGGGTAGTGAAGCAACTCCGAATTAACAATATGAACAATTGAACTATATAGCCTATATTTAGACTGGCTAATCAGGCGTCAATTTGAATAGAGATATTTATGTGATCCTCAATTGGATTAGCGATCGGGAGATCTGAGATGTGAGATGTGAGATGTGAGATCTGAGATCTCAGATCTTAGATCTCAGATCTTAGATCTCAGATCTTAGATCTCAGATCTCAGATCTGAGGCTTCTAAACAAGTTCCGCTTTATACCTAGAAGTAGTTCACATCAGGGAACTGTATACAACTATATACCCATTTTTGTTACTCTATGTGTGTGTGTGTGTGTGTGTAGAGGTTGTGTGCCCTGTGGTTGGCCCGGCGGTTGGTCACTCGGAGCGTCATCGAGATGCAAAACCCACGCGCTATTTGCATAAATTTTATTTTTAAGTATTGTATTATTTTTTTACCGGGTACTTTTTGGGTCGTGGGCTGTGTTTTTATTTATTTATTTTATATGTTATTTGTTGTTGTTGTTGTTGTTGTTGTTGTGGATGTTGTCTTTATATTCAATCCGCATAATTTGTGTAGTCAAATGTTCTTTCTGTTTAACAATAGTTGAAGGGGCATTGATTTGCTCATTTGTTGTGATTGCTGTTGATTTTTGGCAGCTGAAGCTGGAACGCCTACGATGCGATCCCGTCCAGCGTTTCCGATCATCATCAGTGATGCCAATGTCTTTATTGACTAGTCCAATCCACTGGCCAGATGACCAGCTGCTAAGTTGTACAACGGTCCATCTGTCCATCCGTCCATCCGTCCATTCGTCCATGTGTCCATGTTTCCACTCGTCCATATGTCCATTCGTTCAGCTGCTCAAGTGTCTACTGTTAATTGAGGCATTAAGGCGTTAAGTAATGCCCATATGGGCGTAACACCTATGCCACGCCCAGAATTGCTTAATTTGCCAACAACTTGACCTTCGAACCGCACACTTTAACTTGACATGTGGCGGTCACGTTATCCTCACTAAACGCAACAACACACACACACACACACGCATACATGCATGCATAAAAACAACAGCGGAGAAAATAACCAACTTGTTAACTTGGCCAACAGAGTGGAGTGGCCTGGCCTGGCCTGGCTTGGCCTGGCTTGGCTTGGCTTGACTTGGCTTGAAGTGGAAATGGGACGGGGATGAAGTGCGGGGGGAGGTTCAGGGCTATGCACAGCCTCTCTTCCACTTTGCTCCCATCAATGAGCCGCTACTCATCCGAATCGATCCCATCTCATCCAATCCAATCCAATCCGACGCGCTCCAATGGGATGGGATGAGCGGCGGTGCGGGGCGATCGATTGCATTGAGCGAATGGCAAGCGCATAAAATGAAATATAAAGGCAATAAAATGTATCCCAATTTCAAGTACGCGACAACTTGGCTTTTTGTATTTTTAGCGCGATGTACAACAGCGACAACTGCAACAACTGCACCAGCAACAACAACAACAACAACAACAGCTACAACTACAACTACAACTACAACAACTTTAAATATTGCCACATGGAGCTGTAAAGATGTTTTTACCCATTTTAGAAGTCATAAGGTCAATGCTGAGTGCGCCAAGCGCCAAGATCGTGTTTTGATTGGGGATTCGTCGTTGTTGTTGTTGTTGTTGTTGTGGATGTTGTTGTTGTGGATATTGTTGTTGTTTTGGATGTTGTTGTTGTTGTTGTTGTTGTGGATGTTGCTGTTTTTGTTGTTGCTGGCGTCTGTGCTGTCTGTTTTTCTGTTGTCAAGTGTTATGACTCGTCCAGCCGACAGTCCCACTGTCCCACTGTCCCGCTGTCCCGCCGTCCCACTGTCCATGTTAGTTTAAAGCTGCAGTCAACAAAGCGGCTCCTCTGTGATTTTGGATTTGCTTTTGGTTTTGATTTTGGTTTTTGTTTTTGTTGTTTTTATTTTGGTTCCCAGACAAATCCAAAGATCTTCTTGTCGCTGTTGTTGTTGCTGCCGTTGCTGTTGCTGTTGCTGTTGTTGTTGCTGTTGATAAGACAACATCAACAACTCAACAACTCATAAGAAATGTTTGACTGAAAATGAAGTTTCTCAGAGATTAAAGAGCAATAAAATTATGAAAAATGGGACACTAAGTGAAACGACAAGGCGAGGAGAGGTCAACTCTTAGAATTGACATAATTATCTTTTTGAGTAAAATAATTATTATTTATAATTATTATTAAATAAAACTTAATTTAAGTTAAATAAAAACAAATTCCATTTCTTAGTTATTTATAAAATTTCCAAAAACCAAAAGACGGGAACTTCTCATATTTAAAACTTCAGATCTTTTTACATTTTTAGTACATTTTTATAAATTCAAAATTTGTATTAGAATAGAGAAAATGATTATTGATATAAACCATGATCCAGACTATATAGGAGACATTATATAGACTTCCTAATTCCAGTCGATTTCAATCGGAGTCTCGATGAAAATAAACTGAATTTAAACCTCGAAGTTTCTAAGTTAAATTGGGGGTTTGAGGATCCAGAGATATGTGAGTTATATTATTAGTTTATATTAAATATAATATTATACATATTAAAAAATATATATATAAATAATAATATTAATTATAAGAGTTATGTATGACTTTTAATATATATAAAAAGATAGATATATTTTTATTTTTTTAATTTTAAGTGAATTTCAATTAAAGTTAGTTAGGCGTTACTTATACATATGTACAGTATATACATTATTTATCTAATTTAAAATATTTAAATTTCGATTTATAAATGTCTATATTTATACCGTTATCTCATGTGACTACCTACGAGGCTGCGAGAGGAGTTCCTGCGATCGTTTTGATTTTCATTTAAATATTTTTAGTGGTCATAAAAAGTGAAGTGTTTTTTTTATTAATGGGACACACTTTTCGATCCATCAGTTATCGGCTATGCATATATCGTTAAGTACCAGCGCTTTGCCCAAAGGCCGTTTGTTTAATTGTTTATTCACAGTTTTCGTTGTTTAACAAATCAAAATGCAAATTCGTTGTGGCTGCCGGCCTATGGCCGCAGGCTGCAGATCGTAAAAATTCAATAAAAGATTATGAAAATTGTGCAGTCACAGCGACAACAACAACAACAACATTGACAGACAACAACAACAACAATGAAACTCTTTCAATGTTGGAAGTTGAAAACTAAAAGAGCGAAAATAAAAATGAATCTAAAATAGAAAAAAAAAACAATTCAAACTTTGGACACACCCGTAGAAAATTAATAGAAAATTGGATGACGGCGACTTTGAAGAGGTTGCAGCTTCATTTGCTTCGAACGGCCACAGGTGGCAAATGGACACGACACAACGGCAACAACGGCAACAACGACAACAACGACAACATAGACGACCTTGCGCCTATTGCGACAATTCTGCCAGCGGCGCAGTCAACGGCGACGCAGGCGCTGGCGTCGTAGTTGACGCCGTTGTTTACAGCTTTGTAAATTTGTTTAGCATTTTTATACCCAGTGAAAGGCTCGGCACGGGTAGAAGGAGATAGAGCTCTAGTTGGGAACAGGCCACCACTTATGCCCTGTACTATAAGCACCCTGTATTATAAACACCCTGTATTATAAACACCCTGTAATTAATATACATCAAACTACACGCATTTCTCGAGCAGAGAGGCGCTTGACAAGTGACAACCTTTAATAAGAGCTTCCTTTCAATTGAGTGTTAAATGAAGGATTAAAATAATGAAAATTAAATTTAATTAAAATAAAATTAAAGCTGTTATAGTAAAATGTTATAATAGGAATGATCTTATATATCTCTGTATCTGATCCACATCCAGAGACTGTCCCGATGTGAGTTTTAAATACCGCAAATCAGATTCGGAATTCTGGAAGAAGAACAAGATTCCGGCCAACTATTTATAGGCTGCAAATCCATGGAAAATATTAAGTGCGTCAAGTAAGGGTATTCCCCTTCTGTTCACAGGGTATTTTGCAGTCTTGTCACTTTCGAAGTTCTCTGATCTCGTGTTGTCTATGCAAATGAGCAACCGATTGTCAAATGTCCCTAAGCTTGATTTGTGGGGAGACCCAGCGAGATATATGTTAGTTGGAAAATAAAACATAACAAACATAAAAATATTAAAAAAATGCTCAAATTTATTCAAAATATTCAAAATCAAATCGAGAGCAAAAAATCAGGCGAATTTGTAATATTTAAAGCATTTCCAATGCACTTTGCACAACTTTTGATCACATTAAGCGGCGGCGGCGGCGGCGGCGGAGTGGCCCGTAAATTTGTTAAGTAGCCCGATACATAATTAATACAACATTCATAAACAGGGCCAGAGGGGCAGAGGGGCAGAGGGGCAGAGGGGCAGAGGGAAAGAGAGAGAGAGAGGGGAAGACAGGGAAAGGCTGGGATAGAGGGTGGAGTGAGACACACAACAAATGCTCGTTGAACATTGAAAAGTTTTGAAATTCGTAAATTATTACTTGCACTTTAAGTTGGCTTCGGGCGGAGCGGCGATGACGATGAAAATTTTTTACAATCTCAGCGCCGGGCATGTGGTTGACATTTCATAGACAACAAGGGGCCGGGGGACGGGTGATGAGGGGGGGCGGCCAAGGGGTGATGGCGACATGAAGTCGCCACCTGTTGTTGGTATGCGACAGAGTGAAGTGGGGGCAAGGAGCACCAATGTAGAGGACAACAACAGACACGAGACAACAGCAACAACAACAACAACCGCCAAGAGACAACAACAACAACAACAACAATGAGACAACTTCAATATGACAAAGCCATTTGCGCCTGTCAACGCCCCTCGCAATTGTCGCCCGTCGTGGCTTTGAGCCAAAGATAAATGAGTCGAGGCTAAGACTCCGAAAGTCAAAGAAAAAAAAACAAAAAAAAAGCGAGCCCGACAAAAAGTCAAAAAACCAAGACCGAAACCAAAATAAAAGTTAAAAATGATCCGAAACTCCGAAACGGCGAACAACTCAAAAAGCGGGCCGACAAAAGGAAAAGATCTTTGCACCTTTTGACAAAATTCTAATTAGCCTCCGAGCTGCACACAGGTTCGACTTCTTCTAAGTTCATTAACATTTCAGCTGACATTTTCTTGCTCTCTGACTGCGTGTGTGACAGTGTGTCAGTGTGTGTGTGTGTGTGTGTGTGTGTAATTGGGTGTAGTTCGTGTGTTAAAAGTGTTCCCAGGCATTTCCGCTGCCTTGTTTATATTTCAATTAAACTCACATTTTCGCTGCTCTGCGCCGCGTCAAGCAAATTGACAATAAATGCGAACTATCGGGTTAATATATAGATATATATATGTATATTATATATATGCATAGATATATGTATACTTATGTATATGTATTAATGTCTGCAGCAGCCTAATGGAACCAGTTTAACGATAAGCATATAATTTATCGATCTATCGAAGGCATATATATATGTATATGCATATTGGCATCGGTTATATGACTTTATGGTAAGATAATGACCACTTCAACTCCCCCAGCCCCTCCCCCTCCCCCTCCCCGCTCCCGTCTGTCTTTCCTTCTGCCACCTGTCCGTCTGTCCGCCTGCCCGCCTGCCCGCCTGTCCGCCTGTCCGTCTGTGCGGGTGTTAAGCTAAATGGAACTTCCAATCGAGGGATCAAAATCAGAGCCGGTAGCAGATTACACTATGCAGCAGGGAAAAGATTGCAGATTTAAATATTTTAAATATTTTAAAATTAATTTTGAAACTAATTTTAAACTTATTAATTAAATAAATTTAATTATTTATACAAAATGGCGCAAGCTTTCATTTACTTTCCGATCAACTCAGTACAAAGTATATCGATTACATGCAAACTGCTTATATGCAAATATTGCTTAAATGCAAAATAATGTTATTTTTAAACATCATCATAATTTGAATTGCTTAAAGGGAAATATCGCATATATGCAAAATGTTGTCTGCATTCAAGGGTTTGCATATAAGCGATATATACTGTGTAGACAAACATATTTATATCGAAGTTATGAGGCGACTTTGGAAACTGTTAACTTGTAGCCCAGTGTAGGTCTTAAATATTCATTTGAGTTTCAATTAGAAATTCAATCAAAGAAATCGCAAAGTGTTTTAAAGTTTATTTTATGTTCTTTGTTTCCGTTCAACTCCGGCAACTCGTTCTCCGAAATGTTGTGGCCCCAGCCACGCTTTGGGCTGTTGTCATGGATACGATTATCGGAAATCTTGGCCAAGTTGCTGAGTGGGGGTTGCGGGTGGGGGGGGGGGGGGGGGCTGTCAAAATTGGCATATCTAAAGGATGTCATGTTTTAAAGTCTATCCATTTATTTGATGTCAATTCATTTGATTTCATTAACATGTCAGATACTCTTTGAGATCAGCGAGAACGGAAACAATGGCAAAGGGGAAACAAAGCCAACAATGACATAGATAATAGTAACAGCAGCAACAACAACAACTACAACAACAACAATAATAATAATAATAATAATAAAAAACAATAACATGAACATTTAGCGCAAACACAAATTATAATTTCAAATAACTTTAAGTGCCACTTGAGATTTGAGCTCTTAACAAAAATGTTAAACATTTTATCGGCCTTTTTGTTCGTAGTTCATTGTTGTTGTTGTTGCTGTTGTTGTTGTTGTTGTTGTTGACGTTTAATGAAAATCTTTAAAATTTGTTTTGTTGTTTAATATGCGAAAATCGAATCGCCGCTACCGCTACCACTGCCTCTGCCTCTGCCACTGCCTCTGGCTCTGCCTTTGCCTCTGACTCTGCCTCTGCCTCTGAGTCTGCCTTTGCCTCTGCCTCTGCCTCTGCCTTTGCCTCTGCCACTGCCTCTGCCTCTGCCTCTGCCACGTCGTTTGTCGGCAATTTGTGCAGTTTTTTTTTTTAATTTAATTTTTTTTTTTTTCAAGTGTAAACAAATTAACAAGATCATTTGCCGTAACTGAGATCTTGATGATCTTGGTGATCCGGAGGGCGGAACTGGCGATTGGATTGAGGGCGTGTCGGCTGGGAGCTTTGATCTTTGCCACTCGTTTCGCCGGCCACTAAAATATCAATGGCAATTGCAGCGCCCTCTGGCGTTGGCCAGAGCGAAACGTATGACAATGCAATCGGCTTGAGGGGGCAGCGTTGCAGAAGGGACCTGCGGGCGTGACGTATCCATGGATAGAGTAGGGAGCGGGGAGCGGGGAGCGGAAAGTGAAGCGGACCACTCGAATCGCGTACTGCCTAGAACTCAAGATCGTAAATTCATTAAAAGCTCATGGCATGAACGGCATTTAAAATAGGAAAAATATGGAACAGTCTCTGGCCCGTGGCCCGTGGCCCGTGAGTCCGTGAGCCCGTAGCACGTAGTCTGTGGGTGCCGGGAGAGGCTGGGGGGGTTGGGAAAAAAAAACATACAATTGATTACGCGCCAGAAAGGGTGCACCCCGAATGTGTTTAATGCAATCAGATTTGGTTTTTCATGGGCAACGCTTTTCCATCTTTTACTTTACAGATTCAGAGCACGAGAGGCGTTCGGCATGACGGAAACTGTTTAGGTATTCAATGCGACGAGCAGCACCCCGAATCCAAGCCCAATTCCAAGTCCAAATCCACGACCACGTCCACGTCCACGTCCAAGTCCACATCCACGTCCAGCTCGAAGTTGAAGTTGAAGTCGAAGTCCAAGAGCTGAGAGAATCAATCGATCGATCGAACTGCGTCCGAGCGGCGTGACAAGCAACGAGCTCTGCTCTCGTCCATAACCCCAACTCCGTCATCAGCTCCGACCCCGGACCTGCTCGCCACACACACACAGCCCCAGCCCCCACCCCTGCCCCACCGAGCACACACACCAGCAGAACAGAATGGACTCACGCATCGGCCTGGATTACATAGTCGAAAATCGTGACTACATTGACAAGTTGGGCACTGCCCTAGACACGCTCAATGCGACGGTCAAGAAGCAGGTCTTCGAGCTGCTGTCCGCGCTCTGCGCCTACAGCCCCGATGGCTATGCCCGTGCCATTGAGACGCTCGAGTTTTACAAGGTACAGATCTGAATACATATAGATATATATATAGATATATATATATATATGTATTTATACGATATTTATGGATCTCGATGGGATCGTAAAATATAAAATTGCACTTTACTCCTTCACAGAAACTTAAGAAGGAACGTTATCGATTCAAAATTGTCATCAATGAGCTGGAACAGACCAGCGCCGCCCCTTCCCCGTTCCTGGAGTACCAGGCAACTCTCTTGGCCTTCATCAACTGCGTCATCATCTCGGAGCCGAAGCTGCAGGAACGCATACGCATACGGGATGAGTTTATAGGTAAGTCCCTCAGACAGTCAATGGTATAGGAAATTTTATTTTTTTTTTCTTAGGAATAGAAATCATTTTCCGGACAATTTCCGAAAGTTTTTCCAAGCTTTCAGTGAAATTTTCTTATTCTCAAAATCAGCAACCGTTGGTGGTAGAGACTTGACACTTGGCAGGCGAAATCCTTGAATGAAAACTTAGGGAGCAACTCTTAACCCCTTCTTATCTCTGATTTGATAACAGCAACAACAATTAAAAATAACAGTTATTCCCCGACAGTTACAAAATTTAACTTTTTAATTGTTTACATTTCGATTCTGCTTTGGTTTCTGCCAACGTTGATAACCGAAAACCAAAAAACCGAAAACCAAAAACCAAAAACCAAAAACCAAAAACCATAACGATAAACACATTAGGCCAACCGCAGAAGTCATCAGCCGACCTCTGGCTCCTCACTTCCCACTCCCCCACTTCCCCACTCCCCATAAGCCGGTACCCCCGGCACTGCCCTCTGTCGCAGCGACTCATTGAGTCAACTACGTTGCCCCCTGTGCTTGGGGGCTGTCTTCGATTTCATTGATTTGATTGATGTGCCCGCTGATCCGCTGACGGCGCCGCTGATCGGCGCTGCCCTTGACCATATACCATACACCATACCCCATACACAATACACATCATATACCAGACAACATATACACCATACACCATACACCATACACCACACACCACACATCACACACCACACACCACACACCACACACCATACACCACACACCACACACCATACACCACACACCACACACCACACACCATACACTATTTGCTACACATATTATTCCGCGTCTGCCATACGCCATACGCCATACGTCATACAGCATACGTCATAGACCATATAACATCTAACATATAATATACAACATCTGGCGCATTCCCACTTGGAGTTTTGTTAACTCCATGTCAGAGCCACGCCAGCGACCCTCGAGGCACTGGCGCTCATCGAGCTATCTCGTTGCTCTGGGGGTCGTGGATAATGATAGATTCGGCATCGGGCTAGCCACACACACACACACACACACACAGCTATGCACTGGTATTTGTATCGTCGAATCGCCAAGTCGCCAAATCCCCATTGCCTCTTGACGTAATCCACTTAGGTAACCTTAGCACGTGCCGGCGATTAGAGGTGCGTCTTTAAAGCATTGGTCGAGGTGCAACACGACGCGTTGAACCCGCAGTGGTGGTGAGGTGTGTGGGGGGGAAGGGGGAGGGTGTGTGGTCGGTCTGGGGGCATGGGATCGTCTATGCAAATGCTGTTCCTTCTTAATTAGAACAAAGTCACGAAGGTCCCATAAAACCCAGGGATCTGACACGATGTTAAATTTTAGAAGTGATCGTCAATTCAATGTCTCCGAGTTATTATTGACGAGTTCCGTGTAGTGGAGCTCCACTGTCAGTTTCCGACCACCAGCCATCTCTCTCTCTCTCTCTCTCCCTCCAAGAGGAAGTAATGCTTCTGCAGCATCAAAAATATGAATCTTCGAGCTCCTCAAACGAAGCACCATCGCCCGCTGAGATGTTCTCATGATGATCAGTTTTGGGTTCCTGCAGCTGCTCCCAAGTACAAATTGTTATTTAATTCCGCCCTGTCGAGCCGTACTTAAGGGCTCCGCCGTATCAACGCACGGACACGTTGTTAAAATGTAATAAGTCTGTTCTTATTGCTAACCCCTGCCCCTTGGCACCCCTTGGCACCCCTTGGCATCCCTTGGCATTCCCTGGCAACCCTCGGGCTAGTCATCTGCTGGCCTCCACCCCGTTCGTCGCATCTGTGGGAGTTGTTGACAAACAAGGGGCCCATTCACATCCTGTCCCTGACATTGCAATAGCCCCAATCCCTAACTCCCCCCCCACCAACTTGGGCCCGCATTGCTTCCACCCCCGCAGCTGGCCGTGCCGCTGGCCCATGTCGCTGCCCCTGTACAAGGTTCATGAACTGTTCCCGCCTTCAAATCTTCATCTCCAGTTGCTTCTCCTCTTGCCGGCACTCAATTCCAGTGCCCACTTCTTTTGACTTTGATTGAGCGCAGTTGTGCGTGCGTCGCCGTCATCATCGCCGCCGCCGTCGCCGCCGTCGCTGCCGTCGATGTCGACGTATGCGCAGGCGCAACGGCAGCAGCAGAAGTGGGGGAACACTTGGACGCTGATGCGTTGAATGATGGCTGCACTTGCTCCTCTTGCGATCGGGGCAGCTCTGGCAGGGGACGGGGCGGCATGGGCTGCACTTTTATTGTTCTTAATTAAAATAAATTGAGCTGCGCTTTTTCAGCATTACAAGAAAATAATAAAGCAGCTGCGCGGCAGCGAAATCTCAACGCGAAATGTAAGTCACGCACTCGATACCCCACCTCGAATTGGCTGCCTCCCCCGTCCCCCGTCCCCCGTCCCACAGTCCCCCAATCCCGCGACTCTACTACTTAGCAGACTTGCGGGTGGTAAGTAAAGAAGACTTTGAGCGGATTGGCGTGCTGGCCTGCCAGGAGAGTATGAGGATGGGCATGAGGATGGGGATGAGGATGAGGACGAGGGAAGAATATTTCACACATGCAGCTTCCATATATCGACTTGGGGCATTCCTGAGCGACACATTTGACAAGCGACGGCCGCGTTTCGTTTGGCAATGAGATGATGTATTCAGTTTCAAGGCTGTTGACTCTCTGCAGCCGCTAGTCCCCATCCCCATCCCCATCCCAGCAGTACCCCCCTTAGCCCCTCACCGTACCATTGCATTGGCTGCTTGGCCGTCGCACAGTCACTGAAAGCGTACCAATCTTAGAGTTTCCAGGAACGCCCCAACATGATAAATATTTGCATATTTTCAATTCAAAGCATTGAATGACTGTGTGTGTGTGTGTGGTGTGTACTTGTATGAGTGTGTTTGTGTTCTGTGAATTCTGCTAATGCCACTTAAGTGCCCAATTATCGGCTCAGTCTCCAGTCCACAGTCCCCTTTGCCCAGTCCACAATCCGCAGTCGACAGTCCGCAGTCCGCAGTCCGCAGTCCGCAGTTCGCAGTCCGCAGAGTCTCGATCTCAGTTCCTCTGTTTTATTTGAGATCTTTAGATCTTTGAATCTAAATCGGAGACCCAGACCCACAACTGGTCATAGCATAGCCATCATATCTGCTCCATGTCATCTGTCAAGTCCATCGCTGCCGGCAGTTCGCCTTTAACTGATTTATGCCCCATGAATTTCCACTTTGGCACGCAAACTTTTCATAGTTCTTGTTGTTGTTGTTGTTGCTGTTGCTGTTGTTGTTGCTATGTTTGTTGTTGTTGTTCATATTGACTATACCATAAATTTATTTGTTTAACAATTTTCTCATTTAGTGCGCCCGCAAATTTCAATTGCAATTGATTTATAAAGCGTGAACAGATTCATAAACGGAATAAAATCGAGAATTCGATTTAAATTCCCAATTCGATCTCAATTTTGATTTCCATTTTGATTCGCCTTATTTTTTTTTATTTTCTTTTTTTTCTTTTTTTTTGCTTTTAAATATATAACAACAACAATTAACTTGTTGATTTAGGGCGTGTCAGCGGCTTAATTTGCCAACTCCTTACATGCAAGATCGTGGGCTGGGGGAGGAGCATGAGAAAAGTATTGGTGGCTGGGTGAGGGGTGGGTGTTGGGGGAGGTAAGGGGTGAGGGTTGGGAAGGGGAAAGTGGAGCAGACCTTAAGATTTGCTAAAAGTTCTCGTGCCTCTAGTTTAGACCTCGACTTCCGAAAACTGAAACAATGACCGGACAGACAAAGAAACTTTTACACACACACACACACACACACATAGGCACACACACACGCACACATTATGATTGTATACGCCTTTTATGGTTTTCAATTTCAAATAAATAAAATGACAAACGAAACAAAGTCGTAAAATAAAATTATTAACGTCAAGGCACCAAATAAGGCAGACGCAAGGCTGGCCAGAAGGGGCCAGTGGGGGGAGGGGGCAGGGGACAGGGGCTGGAGTGGGGCCCGAGCAAGGAGGCGGGGATACCAAACAGAAGCCTCAACAACTTTCACAAGCGTTTTGAAATGAACGTTGTTTGTTTTTCTCTCTTTATTATTATTATTTTTATTATTATTATTATTATTTTTTATACATTTCATTTGATTAACAATAAAAAGTCGCAAATAAACGCAGGAGGCGACAAAATCAAAAACGAGCTTGACCGGAAGCGACTCGATCTCATATTGGGCGTTCTCGGTCCCCATTCCCCAGTCCCCAGTCCCCAGTCCCCAGTCCCCAGTGCCTGCTGCCCAAGCTCTGCCCAGCAACCACCAATCGAGAGCAGCCCCCAGTCACCCAGTTCCCAGTCAGAAGTGGGAGTTGGGCACCGCCACAACTCGAGCTTCGATATAAAAATCGTTATAATTGTGACTCAAGAGACACACAAACAACTTTCTCGGCTTTGAAAGGCCAGAAAAATGCTTCGACTTGGGAAGTGTTTGGATCGAAAGCACCTGCTACGAGTTAGGGCAGGGTACTACCTTCTTAAAATTAAAATTAAATTAATTATTATCTGATTAAGGGAAACATCAATTAAGGTTCCAAGCTTCCTATTTTTGTGCTTGAAGAAGGAATCAACTTGGAGTCTCAACTCCTGCAGTTCATCAGTTTGAGGCTGAGGTGCGATCTTCAGGGATAGAGAATATATGTTCTCGGGGAATAATTATCATAGTTATATATATATATATAACTATAATACATATAATAAATAATAAAGCATCCTAGAAATATTTGTGCTTTTGGGGATCTACCCCTAGCGATCGTCTATATGTCACATGGGAGAAGCTGAAAGGGGGCTCAAAAATGGACAGAGTGTCAAAAAGATAATAAACGAAATTAAATAAAACTTAGCTAAATATTTACCTTATTTTTTATATTTACTAAAAATTAAATATAATAAAACAAATGAAGCCCTAGGGACAGTCAAGGACCCAATGAAGGTATCACAGCAAAGGAAAAAGCGAAAGAGAGAGAGATGAAGGGACATATGAGGCATCTGAGGCAACATCAGTTATAGTTTTGATACTCCAAATTCTGGATTAAATATGTATTATAATTTATTATTATATATTTCGGGTGGTTCCCATAGTTGAGCTATGAGGAGCCTTCAAGCTGTCCCTTTGCTCTTCGAATTACATGAAGTTTGCGGCCTACAAAAAGAAGACCGCGGGGTTGGGGCAAAAATCATATGATGGATGTCAGTGATGAGGTCGAAGTGTCTGGTATTTCTGTACTTAAATAGAGCATTTAGGATCATGCCTATAATATAAATTAATACTAACAACAACAGTAATAATAACAATAACAATAACAAATATAAAATTGTTATTCATGCAATGTTTTCTTTGCAGGCCTCAAACTTTTGCCGCTGCTCAACAATCTAAGGTGAGTCTCTAAGGTAGAGCAGGGCGGACAGAGCCAGACGCCTACACACGCGGCACAGCTATGTGTGAAGCATACACTCATACACATACATGTTATGATCTGTGTCTGTATGTGTATGTGTATGTGTGTGTGTGTGTGTGTGTGTGTGTCAAGACAATTTATGCAATGTTTGTTAACTGAAACCCTGAAACACACCCACAATAACAACAACTACAGCACACACACAGACACACACAGGCACACACATATATATGTATTTGTTTCGCACACTCACACACATACGTTAACCGTTTTGAATATCCATTGTGAATACATTCGCACTCGTTCGATATGTCGATTCGAATAATCCGACGAGCGACTAGACAAGATCAAGGCCCGATCACAAAAATTCACATGGACGCGCCAAGTGTGCGACCGCAGACCAGCAAAGTCCCCCCTATTACACCCCTCCCCCTCCCCGCCACCCTTTGGTGTTTGCCAATCGTTTTGCCAATTTCAGACGCTCGTCAAACATTCATCAAAATCTTCAACGATCCGTAAAATCCGTAAATTTATCTTTATCTTTTATCTTTCATCTGGAGATCGCCATGCAAATTATTTGCGCCGCAGTCTGTCAATTAATTAAATATTTAATTAGTCAACAATAAATCAATTAGTTAGTCACCGCAGCCCCGCCCCCTTTACAGCCTTCGGAACTGGTTTATTGTGGAGACTCGAGAGTTGACAAAAATTTTCAACGCTTCGCGCAAAAACTAAATACAAATTCAATTAATTAATGTTTTCTATTGTTCACTAAACGAGCAGAGGGGGGATGGAGGGCTCGAAAATAGTTTAGGCTTTTTTGCCCAGATCAGTCAATCAGTTACCACGCCCCCGCCCCTGCCCCCGCTCCCGCCCCAGCCACCCAAACAAAGCGAACGCCACAAATTGACTGCTCTGTGCCATTTGTCTTCTGGCTTTGGTCTGGGGCCAAGTGATGCCCATCCATTTTGTCATATGGCAGCTGGCACGCCCCTGCTCCCCTTTCCCCTCTCCCACCCCTTGCCATTGTTATGAAAATTTAAGCGCTTGCTTAAATAAAATGCGTAGTTTCTCGCGCTCTTTAATTTATTTGGAATTTGAAATCGCTTAAACGTTTTCATTGAGCCGCGAAGCGCTTTGATTTTCGAGCGATCCCCTCTCAGGGGTTACCCTGGGAATGGAAAGGGGACAGGGGACAGGGGACAGGGGACAGGGGGAAGGTGCCATAAATAAACGAATATTCAACTCAGCTCTGACCGCGTAGCCTGGAAGCTGTCGAGCTCCTCTAAGCGAATATTAATTGCCGTCGAATTTAACGAGCGCCAATCAATCCCAAGACTCAGAAGTATTTAGTTTCATCTGATTCGGAGATTTTTAGATCTCGAGATTCCGGGCTATAACTCAAGATTCTGAGACATCGGACATTAGGGTGCCACATCTCTTGGCGTGATCCCTAAGCCGATTAACTGAATGTCAAGAGACTTGATGATAAATTAAATATTCATTTTTTAATTCATTTCTTTTCGCATTTGAGGCTTGAAATCGCAGTCAAAGGAGAACCGATCGGTTCTGTGAACTAGCTAATTCCCCGTGAACTCCAGTTCAGTTCCGGACTCAAAAACTAGTTTCCATTTGCCCAACCGCCCAATTAGTTTTATCAGCAAGGCATTTAAATATTATATCAACTCCTCTTCGGATAAACCTAAAATATTTTATTTCGAATCTATCAGATTTTAATTAATTAATCACCTTTGGCATTTTTTTAAAAAAGAGAACTGTTTTTTTTTTAAAGTGAACTGATTTTTTTAAAGTGAACTGATTTTATTTTTAAGGAGAACTGATCTCAGTCTAATCTTTCCCAGAGTTGATGTCCCTTCATTTTGATTCCTTAACTAAATAAAAGTTCTCTAAGCAAAGTCTGGAACAAAGAACTAGTTCACAGAACTTCCTGAAACTTCGATTTTCAAAAACTGAAAATCTTAAAATTCCGTAACTCTTCAAGAGGTGAAAACCCATTTAATGATTTTTCCGATTCTTGCGTCGCTTTGCGGTGTAGAATTTCATGTGACATTTGCGGGTCTGCGGGGAAAGTTTTCCAGCAATGGAAGGGAGGAGAAGGGAGACCGAAGACGGGAGAAAGGGAGAAAGGGGGCGATGTTAGGGCAGAAATATTTAATTTCACTTTCGGGCGTTTCGCGCTTCCGTTTCGTGTCTCTTGAAATTGCCGTGTCGGTTACCTAACTTCCTCCATGGCCACCAATCCTCACTTGCCGCCTGCCGCCTGCCGCCTGCCGCCTGCCGCCTGCCGCCTGCCGCCCACTGACTGCTGCCTTCTGCCTACGGCCCAACGTCTCCCGGCTTTGAGATTCATTTGCCCGGCAAAAGTTTCGTGACAGGCCGAAAATAGAAATCGGCTTGGAAAGGCAATAGGAAGAGTATCACATGTCGGTCTTGTTGACAAAGTGTCTCGTCATAATAACATAAAGTCCGCAGAGTTCAGCCGACCGAGCGGCCAAAACTTGACTCTTCAGTTGCCAAGTTGCCAACACGTTGGCCATTGGAGAAATCGATGCGCGCGCAGCACGTGGCTGGCGAAGGACGACGGCAACAACAATTGGCAGCAGCAGAGTGAGAGTGAGAGTGGGAGTGAGAGGGGCAGTGCGGCAAGCGTGATGCAATGTAACAGAGAGAGAGAGAGAGAGAGAGAGAGAGGGAGAGAGAGAGAGAGAGAGAGAAAGAGAGAGCAAGCGAGCGATTGAGAGAAACTCTCTCGGTTTCTCCTTGGGTCTCTGATGACTTTGCTTGGCTCCGGCAAGTCTCTGCCTGGCTCGGCTCGGCTCTGCTCTGCTTTGCTTTGCTTTGCTCCATGACTGAGTGATTGTAGTTGTCCTGCCGCGTCCTCGTTATTGCCATTGCCTAGCTGCTGGCTGTTGCCTCGTCGCGCTTCGAACGCATCCGAGCTCTAAAATTGAAGCGATTGAAAAACAATTAAAAAAAGTGCCACACGATTTATGGATATCAATTTGCAGGCTTTTCCTTAAAAGGAGCCAATTCTCGCTGACTAACAGGGACACTGAGCAAGGACACGCCACATAACAACAATAACAGTCACAGCAACCACACCAACAGTGTGGCCACCAACAACAACAACACCGCCATCACCACCACTACAAACACCAACAACAACAACAACAACAACAACAACAACTATCGAATATGGTTAGGACAGGCGGCAGGCTATAAACGTCGCGTTGTCGCGTTTTTGTGTCGCTTTGTGATTGCCAAGGCTGCTGCAAGGCAGGCAACGTGGAGTCATCGACGTCGTCGTCCGAATCCGCTTCTGCCGCGTCCGAGTCCGAGTCCGCGGCCGCATCCGATTCCCCGTTCTCCTTCCCATCGCCCTCGCCATCGCCAGCCTCAACTCAGCTGCAGCGACGTCGCACGTTCTGCTGTGCATTTTCCCGTTACAGCTGCGCCGCCTTGCAACTGGTGCACAATCTTAAGTGAGTGTGTGTGTGTGCGTGTGTGTGCATGTGTGTCCATGTGTGTGAGGCATACAACTGTGGCATCTCCTGCCACTATGCCTTCTTCGAGACATCTAGTATTTTGGCAACCTTCTCGGGGGTTACTCAATGTCAGGGCATCCGCAACTTGGCAGCCGCTTGGAACTCGTATCGATTGCGGCGTCTACTTGCGCTCCAGGCGGTTAAGGGGTTGCTTGACTCTTGAGTCGTTTGGTCTCCGGTCACTGGTCACTGGTCGCTTGGTCGGCATGTTTGTTGTCACATAAATTCCGATCACAAATTCCTCACATAAATCACAAATCAATTAATCCGCACAATTGTCAAGTGCATGCAAAACAAATTGCAAATTGCCAATTGAATAATGAACCGGACAGACAGAAATGAACAGTCAGACAACAGACAACAGACAACAGACAAGAGACGGTCCGACAGGCAGACACAGAGAGCTAAGCAGGCAGACAGACAGTCACTCAGATAGACAAATGAAATGCAATTGCAATTAACATTTTAACCCACTTTTGACCCAACACAGAAAAGTCGCACAGAGTGTGGGCGATATCATCGTACAATTGGACGTATTCGTGGAGCAGCAGGAAAGCGACGAGGCCCAGAGCCTTCAGGCACCCGATGGCATCAATCTCAATTCGCATCTTGATGTCTTCTATGCGATACTGCGACAGGTGAGTAAATCCATCCCTTCCATCCCTTCCATCCCCATTCCATCGATCGTTCGATCGTCGACGATCGTTGACGCTTTAACTTTTTACCTTCAAGACTTCAGTACTTCTAACACTCTTAGCGTTAAGTTCGTGTGGGGCCGTCGCATGGGGCGTATGCGTATTATTTATATTCTATTTCCATTTATTTGCATATGCAATTAATGTGCATTAAGTATACGCTCCGAATGCCCTTATGGCATTCACAAGTATTTATTTCGATTGGCGTTGTGCGCGTGTGTGGCTGGGTGTGTGTTCGGGTGTGTGTTCAGCTGTGTGTTCTGCCTTGCATTCGAGTGTGTGTGCGGGCGTGTGCTTGCATGTGTGTTGGTGTTGCTGCCAAGCCAAGGCTGTGCAATGCCAAGGAGGAAACAGCACGCGAGGCGGCATAAATGTCAACTAGCAAATAGAAAATGATTGACATGCTGGAAGAGCTCTTAAATTAAATTGCATTTTTCCTTTAAGCCTCCGGAAAACCATATTCTCGACCTAAAGATGGGCTTGTGGCACCATATACTTATTTCCTTAGTTCAAAACCAGTTAAGCGCGCCACCTTAGAAAACACTGTGACAGCTCGCTGGCGCCATCTATTGTTAGATCTAAATCGATACTAGTGGTATTGATATCCCAGCTATCGACATTGTAAAAAGGTTCACTTCCCAGCCCTGGTCGATCATTCAAAAGGCGCGCACCGCTGAATCACTTAAGAGCAATTTTAATTATATCTAAGTCTTAAATCAAGTAATATTTATTTTTTTTAATTAATTATAATTGTACTAGCTACGATAAATAATTAAAACACCTTGGTTAATTCAGTACTGATCTTCACATTTATTTGGGTGCTCAGTGGCGCCATCTATAAGTCGATCCGATCTCATATTTTGGTAGCCCTGTTATCGAATGTTAAGCATTTCAGCTGTATTTTCCAGCCCTGAATGTTATCTCTTCCTCATTCAACAATGATAATCCAATTGGCGCGCATCGAAATTCCACTAAGGTGTTGTTTAAATTATAAATAAAATTTAAATAAAGACGTATACTAATCTAATTAGTTGCTATTTTACTTAGCACAAGAAGTAACTAGAATAAGTTTGTTTTATCGCCATCTGTTGACCAATATTTTAAATCTTCCCTCTGTAACTCATTCACAGGTGGCCGACAAGCCTCAGGAGGGCCCCTTTCTTAGTATATTACAACATCTGCTGCGCATCGATCCCAAGGAGCCGCTGAGCGATGTCATTTGGGACACCAGCGAGCGGCTCGTGCACCGCGCCACACTCCTCGAAAGTCCCGAAGACGCTGTGCGTCTGTTGCGCCAGCAAAGCTCACAAAGTTTCACCTGCCCGAATTGTCGCTCCGGCCATGCTAGTAGCCCAACAAGGAAGCCTTCACAGCCGATGGCCAAGCCACCACACGCGCCTGCGTCTGCCCCAGTACCTCCACCGCCACCACCATTGGCGAAGTTTACAGTTAATGGCGTGACACCGCCGTTACCGCCGTTACCGCCGCCGGTGCCGAATGGCAAATCACTGCCACCGCCACCACCACCTCCGTCCACGGGTCGACCACTCACGCCACAGCCAGAGGTGCCAGCCACAGCTGTCCTGCTGCCACAGCAAGATACGCCGGCTCCCAAGGCAAAGATGAAGACCATAAACTGGGGCAAGATTCCACACAATAAGGTGCTGGGCAAGGAGAACATCTGGAACAAAATGGCCAAAGAGCATAGCGAAACCACCCAAACAGAAATTGACTTTAGCCAAATGGAGGACCTCTTCTGCCAAAAGACTCTCAACGCTCAAGGATCGTCCTCAGCCGGCGGCACTGACACTCTGGACCGGAAGGCCAAGAAGATAAATGCAGAGATCACTCTGCTTGATGGCAAACGCAGTCTGAATGTCAATATCTTCCTCAACCAGTTTCGGGGCAGCAAACGGGACATCGTCGATCTGATAAGACATGGCGCCCACGAAGAGATTGGCGCGGAGCGTCTGCGCGGTCTGCTCAAGATTCTGCCCGAGAGGGATGAGCTGGAAATGCTGGGGAACTTCAATGGCGACAAGGCGCGACTGGGCACAGCGGAAAAGTTCATCCTGCAATTGCTCGAGGTGCCCAAGTAAGTAACTTTCTCTGTTCACCATTTTCGCCTTCGATTCATTTGCTTCTCCTCCACAGCTACAAGCTGCACATTGAGAGCATGTTGCTCAAGGAAGAGTTTGCCGCCAATGTCGCCTACTTGGAGCCGTGCATCAATGCCATGCTGTACGCTGGTGATGATTTGCTGAACAACAGGGCGCTGCAGGAGGTGCTCTACATGGTCGTCGTGGCTGGCAACTTCCTCAATTCTGGTGGATATGCCGGCAACGCAGCTGGCGTTAAGCTCTCGTCCCTTCAGAAGCTCACTGACATTCGGGCCAACAAGCCCGGCATGAATCTCATCCATTTTGTAGCCGAGCAGGCAGAGCGACAAAACCCAGAGCTGCTCCAGTTCACCGTACAGCTTAACACACTGGAGAACGCCAGCAAGTGAGTAGAGCTACTGGTGATCCTCCAATGGAACACTTTAACAAGGCATTTATCTCTTTCCCGTCCATAGAACCACTCCGGAGCAAATAAGCAACGAGATCAACACCTTGGCTACACGCATTCAGAAGATCACTAAACAAATCAAGGAAACAGATGTCGAAATCAAACAGCAGATGTCTGAGTTCCTGCAGAGCGCCGAGTCGGAGTTGGCAGTGCTCCAAGCGGGAATGAAACAAGTGGACACGCTGCGACTGAAACTGGCGGAGTTTTTCTGCGAAGACGCAGGCACCTTCAAGCTGGAGGAATGCTTCAAGATCTTCCATAACTTCTGTGATAAATTCAGGCAGGCAATCAAGGAGAACGAACGACGAGTGCAGCAGGAGCAAAAGGCAATCGAGCGGCGCAGACTTAGGGAGGAGCAGATGGCCAAGAGGCCCAAACAGAGTACGTATGCCAACGGCAACAACTGGTGGAAAAATCTTCAACTCATTCCATCAATCGGTGTAAATCTCTTGCAGTGGGTCAAGCGGGTACTCCCGTTTCCGACTCGGACTCCTTCCTGGGCGATGGGCCCTTCGATCCGCGCGCCAGTCCCGCGCTAAGCAGACGCCAGATGGGCTCCGGCGAGATAATCAATGGCTTTATACGTCTCGAGCAGGAGAGCAGCGCATCACCGGACATCACGCCCAACGGCACGCTGCGGCGTCGTCTCAGCCGAGTCCTGGATGGCGAAGACGAGCTTATGCAATACTTACGCAGCTCCAATGGACCGCACGATAGCCCTGGTCACATAAGTCGAGAGCGCAAGGCTGCGTATGGCAGTCTGGGTAAGTTCCACTCCTACCTTTACCTCCTACTGCCTTACCCACTTCCTTCCGCTGCACAGATCGCTCTTGGGCACGTCGTCGCACCGGTAGCTCCAGTCGCAAACGTCCCGACTTGCTGAACATCGGATTCGGTATGGACCGAGAGCGGGCCAGCTCCCCGGGTCCTTTGCTACAGCAGCAAATCTGTCAAGATCGACTTCAGCTACCAGCAGGTAGCAGTGGTGCGGGCACGCCCACATCCGCGGTCACACCCATCAGCAATGGCCCAAAGACTCTCCAGCAGCAGCAGCAAGAAACACAGCAGCAACAGCCATCACCCACAGCGAACGAGGATGTGAAACCAAGGTTAGTCCTTGCGAGGAACGAAATCATTCCTTTGTTATTAAATGTGGGATCCTTAAGATTCCTTAAAGTATCCGTAACTTCCCCAACCTATTCCCTGTATGAAATGAAAGCATCTAATCCAATTTCTGACTTGGACAGACAGGCAAATATCCGCTTTGTCTTCCAAATAATAGACTTGTATCCTTCTGTCTGTTATTCTCATTGACTGTGTATAAAAGAAATACAGATTCCAAGCGAAAGCATAGCAGATCCTTTTCAACTAGGAGCAACTCTTGGAATCGTCTATTTTCATCTCTTTGTCATTCCTAAAATCTGTTTCCGCATATCTCCTCCGATTTTATTGTTCATTTGAGGCTTGTCCAATTGAAATATATATGTATATAATAAATCATCAATCTGCAGGATATCCCGTGAATGGCGCCAGAAGATCGAGACTTGGCTACAGTCCAACGAGAGCGACGAGAAGCAGAACGAGGAGTATAAAAGGAAGAGGCGCCTGGTGAATGCGAATAGACGATCGCTCGAAAACGAATCTGGTGAGTAACGATTGCCACGAGCTGAGGTTCCGATAAAGCTAATCCTTATTAATCCTTATTTCTATTTGTCGATTGATTCCTTAGAAAACGAACGAAAACTGGATCCATTGCCAGAGGAGAAGATAATAACAACAACCACAACAACAACGCCGACGTCGACGTCGACGTCAACGCTAACGCCTACGCCAACGTCAACGACAACTCCAACACAAACGCCAACAACACAAACAGCAACAACAACGACAACGACCACTAATCCAACTAACCAAAGCAAGCAGCTGCATCAGGATCGGGAGGAGCAACGACAGCCCGCACAGCCAGCCAAGTATCAACGTGTCTATGCAGACTGGAAACCATCGAGAACGCTGGAGCACACGGACGTTGTGGGTCACATTCAGGCCATTGCGGACGCCACGACAGCAACAGCTACTACAGGACAACAGCATCTGACCACCGCAGAGGAGCTGCGTCAGTATCGCCGTCAGCGCTCGCAGGAGCAGAGCCAAAGTCCAAGCGCGCTGCAATCGATTGCCGAGGAGGATCGCCGCAAATCCATTATTCAGAAGTTGGCCGAGAGCGACGGTAGCTCCGATCGTCTCAAAATATACGTGCGTCGACCCTCCGCAATGGATCTACAGCCAGAGGTTGTTAAGAAAGTGGAACCTGCTACAGCAGCTAAGTCACCCACGCAGGACGACACATTTGCCAGCCTGCTGGATCATCACAAAAGTCACAACGAATCGCAGTATGCATCTGCGTCTGCCTCATCCAAGGAGATTGATGCGGACAACATCGAGACGCCGCCGGTGACGCGGCGAGTTATAGCTACACCCAACAGCACGGTGGTAACCGTCAACATGATGGACAAGCCAAAGCATGTGCCGGACGAGAAGAGCGCTCTGCCCGCAGCAGGGGTGGAGCAGGATGCGCCTGGACACTTTGATAGGTACGCAGCAGCGCGACGAACACGTCGCTACAAGCGACCCACGGACTACAGCAGTGGCAACGAGGAGCTGGTCACACAGTCCCAGGACATCAAGCAATCAGCGAGTGCCAGTGAAATACGTCGTCTGCAGAAGGACGAAACTAGAGAGCAGCAGCCCGAAAAAGCGCGCACCATTACCAAGCTGGAGAAAGTGGGGCGTCACATTAGCTCTATTAACCAGGAGGACGTGCGCGAGGCTATACGAAATCTAAAATCACCTACGGGAACACCAGAGCGACCCTGGAGCCCGCCGAGGGAGCTTACGCCCAGCAAGCTGAAACTGCCGGCAAGCGGACATCATGAGCTCAACGACGAGGGCTTTGAGGAAACCCAAAGTCTTGTCTCGGACACACCATCCCACGGCAAGGGGGAGAGCACAAACTCCTCCTGCAACGAGGCCACTGATGCACCTACGCAGCGGTCGCGCCCTCTGAGCAAGCAGAAGACCAGCACCACCAGCATCAGTGGACTAGGCAGTCGCTTAGCGGATCGTGTGCAACAAGCTCGACTGCGCAGCAGCTCTACGAATGCAGGACACGCCAGCACCAAGTCACAGAACCAAATCCCAGCGTCGAGTACCTCTGCGGCAATTGGCAAGCGCAGCCTGTCCGCCAGTCGGCCATTGCGTATGCCCAATGGCAGCCCCATGATAAATGCCACTCCTAGCAGCCAGAGCAGCATGCGGTCATCATCGACCACGAGTGTGCGTCGCGTGCCACAGGAGCCATCGCAATTTGCACCCAACTACGCGCTGAACGCGCCAGCCAAGCAACGCGATGTGGAGCGAAGTAGTTCGCGGAACAGTCTACGCTCCTCCAGGTCCTCCATCAACAGTGGTGCCTCCACACAGACGGTGGTGAGGCGTCTGCCTTCACTTCAGCGTACGCCTGTCGTGTCCGCTGAATCGTCGCCCAGCAAACGACCGCTGTCCGCCCAGAATACACGTCCCACCCCAGGACGTGGAGTGCCCGCCAGTCGCAGCAGCAGCAGCGGTTCCAGTGTGGGTCCCAGTGTCATACTCGTCCGTAGCAAGGTTGTTCCCGTCCCGCGCAGTGTCCAACCCCAGACATTGACCAGCAGCACTAGCTTCAAGGAGAACCAAACCACGTCCACAGCACCACCTGCGACCTCAAGACTGTCCGCTGCCCGCAGCGCAGTCCTGGTGAAAAATGTTATGAACCAACAGTCCAAGAGCAACAGCAGTCAACAGCAGCGCAATCGATCCGTCAGCAGCTTCATGCGTCCCACGGCCAGCAGTGCCACGAAGCGGCAGAAGTAGGGAAACACCATTGGGAGGGACGTCCTGTCCAAGTAAACGTCTCTAGTTTACAAGAACTCATATAAACACACATAAACACACACACACACACACTTGTAGGTATATAAAGAAAACAAAGACAAGTTACAAACCGCGAATGCATCTAATCTAAGCCGTCCAAGCAAACGACATCAAACAAACTTTCGAATTTCTAGGCAGGATTTTGCACAACCACTCGATTTAATTGTTAAAAGTTGCACAACCTCAGAAGTCCCATAGCTCGGAGAAGTATTTATGAGCTGAGTTATTTACATTAATACCAAGTAGTGTCTAGTTTAGGATGGGTCCAACGAACGGGTCCGATGATTCCCAGCACATTCCACACACACACACACACACACACACACACACATACATGCATGCAAACCATAAACACATAAAGAGAGCCACAGGCACACTATGAAAACCGCAGATGGAAACAGGTGCGCCATGTGGTAAGTCACAAACGTGTTTCAATCCCAAAGGTTTTCCCGTCGCCTCGTGTCCGAGGACTTATCTTACATTTTTACTGTTAGACAAAAGACAAAACCGCTAAAACACTTTGAATATTTATATATTATATATTATGTCTTTGAGCACAAAAAAATACGGAAAAAAAAAATTATATATATATATATATATATATATATATCTTAAAATTACACAGTCCTAACTTAAAATTAGGATTCACAAAAAAAAAAAAAAGAAATATAAAAAAAAATTATTTTTTTCGATATTAACACTAAAAAAAAATATAGTTTTAGGAATTATTCGATTATACACGTGTAGGAAAGTATGATTTTTTTTTTAGTTAAAAAGAAACAGAAAACCAAAATCATAATTAATGTGCAAATTGTTACCGATGTTGATACCGATGAACAAATGACAATTTCAGATGACAGATTCAAATCTTGAATGGACAGAAGAGCAAGCTTTAAAAGTGCATAATAAATACAATAAAATAAAATAAAATAAAATGAAATGAAAAGTAAAAGTAAAAGTAAATTTAAAATAAAATATAAAATACATTTTTGCGTATTCTAAAGGAGTGGAAAGAACCGCATCTAAGCAGCAGACAAATAACTTATAATCCTTGCTGTGGTTATACACGCTTCGAATATCCTTTAAAACCTATCAGCCTTCACAGGATGTGCGAGCACGCCACGCGGACCGGACAACGAACTAAAAATAATTCCTAAATTAAGAAAGCTTGAGAGCCCAGACATATGAACTCAACTGATGCAGTAGCTCGACATAGTTATCCTTAGTTACTTATTCTTCCACATAATTCTCTACGTCAAACCATTCTCTATGGCACTCCACGTAACTGAAATTAAAATAGGCACAAAATTAATTGCTGATGATAAAAATCAAATTCTTACATACTTAGTGAACGATTCAAGATGTGGCAAGAGATCCTCCAGCTTTTCATTTGGTATGGCCGAAGCGTTAAGGTAGTCTGGCAATTTTACTGCAAGTTCAGGTTAGATGATAAATTAAAACAGATTACTTAAAAAATATTAAATTTACATACACAACAAACGCGACAAGTGGGGTGCTCCAAACACCATGGATTTCTCTGGTGGCGACTCGGTCGAGAGCAGACGCCAGTTGAAGGTCTCACATAGAAAGCCTCGCATTTCCATGGGCAGCTTGTAGGCTTCTCTATAGGGCGAGGTACGTTGATCATAGGCGTATGCCAAATTGTTCTTGCCATTATTTTTCACGATATGAAGCAGACACTTTTGCAATTGCTTCTCGTAAGCCACGCCACCCAAGATGCTGCCATCGCCACCTACATTGTTACCCGTTGCTTGACCGTCCACTTCGGCATCAATAGTTTCATAGCTGTTGTTCCAAATGGTGGCACACCTCTTTAGACCTTCTTCGTTTAAACAGGTATCGACGTACTTTTTCTCACGCCTATAAAGCAAACCCTTGTAGTAAAACTCAAAGTAAATTCGCAGCCCATCTACAACTTCCTTCAGCATGCAAACACTATAATGATAAAAGGAAAATATATAAATATTGAAACTGCAAGCTCACTAAAGTTACTAGAGCTCTGTTGCCAATGCCACCCTGTCCATTTTGCCGGAGCATATGCATCTACTTTTTGCTAGTTCTGTTTCACTCATATCTATGAATTTTTCATATTTGTTTGCTCTTTCTTATTCATTCTTTACCAGGCTTAGACTCTCCTTAGTTGCTGGTAACTTGTTTTTATTCTTTCGATGGTGTGTTATACTTCCATCCTTGTCATATTTGCCGGATACATAGGATGTTTCACTTATTACAAATGCAATGGAATAAAATCTATAAACCGTATTTCGCACTTAAAGACCTCTGAGTCAAAATCTATAGGAACCACAGAAGCATCTAAGTAAAGCCCGCACATAAATCATGCTCTTTCTGTTTGACTGTTTTGGCAAAATTGAACCGAGTTACTTTAGCAGAATTTAATACATACTTGGACATGACACGATCGTATTCACGCTCCATGCGTGCGTTTCGACTGGTTGTACTACGCGCTCTTGAACTGTCTTGTTTAATGCTAATGGCCAGTTCGACGGCACGCTGCTTAACAAAACTCTCCAATATGGTCACAATTGGCATGCGGGAGGGTAGTATGTGTTGACAATATAGTTCACAGACCATTTTTTGGTCATATTCCAAATATTCACGCATTCGATCGCTGAGGCGAAGCATCACCCGATCCTCTTGAGGGGCTGGTCGAATCACGGGTGGTGGCGGTTTCATTTCTGAAAGGAAAATAAGATGCTGAGCTGAACCACAGTTAGGTGAGTTTTTAGTTACCAGTGAAGAGAGGTGGCATGGGGCGTGGTGGCTTTATTAGCACATCAGATCGTATAATGGGCAAGTTTCTTTCTGGCTTGGGATCCCGCATCCGAAAGGGTTCCCGCATCGAAACATTTTTTTGAATCATACTATATCTATGTGGAGGTGGAACCGGTCGAGGTAGCGGTACCTCAAATTTATGTGGTGGTGGTACTTCTACCGGCTCTGGCGGAACTATTTTAGTTGTTCGCTTTCTTTTATTTTGAGGTGTCACGGCAACTTTGGTTTCTGATCTGGGAAAAGTTTAGAAAACGGTCAATACACATTTATACACACAAAAAAAGGACACTACTCACTCTTGTGCCTTTGCCAGTTCTGCCAGCTCCTTCTGTAGTTTGCGATTTTCTTCGTTGACTTTTAAAACCATAGAAGACGGCTGAACCTTGTCCCATGATGCGTTCCATCCACAATAATGAATTTTGTATTCATAGTACCGAGTATTTCGTTCACCTCTTCTTGCGTAAACCTCCAAAACCTAAGGAGAAAGACAGTTTTCCCAGAGTAAAAAATTGAATTAGCCACCTCGTGCTTGACATTTGGGTGTTTGACGTTTCGGTATGGTGTCGTCGTATGTGTTTGCTTGTGTTTATGGAGTTTATGTGTGTTAATGCACGAGTTGAGTTACCTTACTATCGTACAAGAGCTTTTTGTTGGCCGGGTTCGGTTCGTAACACAGGACTAACTCTCCGGTGTTAAAAAGTTGCTCCTCGTTCTCTCGCGCCGTCATCACTTTTTAAATAAAAAAACTACTTAAAGCATATGTTTGAATCAATATTATTTTGAATTTATTATTCGTCGCTTCGCGTCGTTTGCAACGATGCCTCTCTGGCTCACCGCAGGGATGCAACTTCTGTATAAGTGAACAAACTTGATTGATTCCAGAAAAATTATGGCTACAAATAGAAACAAGTATTTAAAACATAAGCCTTAATTAAATAAATGTACAAAGTGCACCACAATGCATATATCACATTTAAATTATTTTATATTTTACAAACCCTTAGAAATATTAAAAATTATAGAACTACAAATCTCTGCTTTAGTCCGTTTTGTGAGTATTCACTATATAATTTAGATAACTTGATTAATGACTTCGTGCGCTGTGAATGGCAATTTTCGATAAGAACGTACAATCGATAATAATGTTGGCGCAAACTAAGAACAAACCGTTGCTAAGGCAAAAACCAAAACAAAGAGCCCACAAAGATACATTTTTATTATCTTGAAGAAACTTTAAGTCCATATACGTTAAATCACGAACGAGAAAAATATTTATTCGCTAAAGAAAAATATTTATTCGCCGTAATATAAATGTGACAGATCAAATTATCGAATGGCACCTTGATAAGTTTAAAAACCAACACCAGACATAGTTCACACTAAAATCACTGATTGTGCATATGTTTTTCTCGAGCAATATATAATTAAATAAATACAATGGCTACTGCGCTTATATCCAATTGGTTACATGTAGACTTTTTAGACGAACCACCTATCGTCCTTTCAACTCTTTCAAGTTGCATGACACTTAGTGATGTGCAATGTGATGGATACGTAAGGTTACTGGCGGCAGATATTTTGTTGGAGGGGGACGAGGAACCCAGTGCTACGCTTAAAGTTTATCGTGGTCTTAAAATGAAACATGAGCAACCTCTGCCTGGCATACCAACTGCCATTGAAAGCCTCTATATAGATGAATCCGAGCCCAACACCCCTGGTATGTACAACAAAGTCTTACCTCACAAGTTTGGAATTAAATTTATACAAGTTTTCTTTCACAGTAATTGCAGTAGCTATTGCTGAATCGGTTCTGTTTTATCGACATTTGAAACCCTACTTCAAGTACACAATTCCCGCCTTAGATGCTGAAGATGTCGACGCAGAAGTCTGGCGTAAGCTTCCTGTTATGAAATCAGAAACACATGAAGGATTGCTCCAGTTACTCAAGGAAGTTGATCATGATAAATTGTCCCGAAAAACACAACGACTTCTACAACTACCTCAGGAAGAACGAGAGGTTAGCTTCTGATTATGAAGATTTAAAAATACCTAATTCTTTGCCAATTCCTTTTAAGTCCTTCATCAATACACATAAGGACTCACCAGTGGGTCGCGTTGGCAATGTCGTGGCAATGTGTTGTCTAAAACGTGTATCTAGCAATGCCAATCCGCCATCCCACTTGGTCTTAGCAACAGATATTGGCCGTGTCCTTGTACTGGAGCCACAAGGCTTTAATTTAGTATACCAGGCGAGAACCTGCTCCTATGAGACTGCTATACCCAGCATGCTTACTGTGCATGGAACTTATGAGACGGATTTCTGCATTGTGGTAGGCACTCGCAATGGCGGCGTTTACTTATTACGCAAGTCGACCAATGAAGGGCAAGAGATCCTTAAGCTTACGACTCCATTGACGGGATTATTATTGCTGCCCGTCGATCAGACAATCATAGTTACCACCATGGAACAGCGATATTTGTGTTACTCCAAGCGTGGCAAACAACTCTACCAGGTGCACCTTGAGGCTCTGCCCGTATGCATTCTGCCATTGACACTCACACATCTGGGCATCACACTGGTTGCCGTAGCTTTAAAAGGTGGCACAGTCAAATTCTTTTTGCAGCGCTATCTGGTCGATGAATTTGTAGTGCCACAAACAGTTGTTGCCATGCTTTTTGGAAGAATGGGTATGGAGGACCATGTTCTTACTTTAATCACTGAGACGGGTGAAATGATCCTAAAGATACTGCGTCGTTTATCATGCTTTGAGCCCAGTAATGAAGAGCTCGGTAACAAAGTTCCATCGACGTCACATAAGATTGTCGACTCCTCCATTTTGGACAAGCCCAAAAAGAGTTCAATATTCATAGAGCAAGCGGCTCGTGAAAAGCAACAAGCTAAGGGTTAGTTATTTAGATTGGATTGAAATCTCTTTTTTATTATTTTTCTCTCTCAGCCAGCTATGGTAGCTTTCAGGTAGAACTGTGGCGATTGCGCCACACGGCTGCACGTGCTACCATTGATGCCATCAATTCCTCCGAAAGTACCATATCAGGCGACCTGACACATGCACCCGTGAAGCTTTCAGCAGAGGTTTGCGGCATCGGACCCGCGTTTCGACTCTACCTCACTATACAGAATCTATCTACCTATAAAATGGCCTCCAATTTGGTGGTTCTCTTGCATGCAGATCGACGACACTATACAATACATCATTCTCTGGCCAAGTTACCTAGCGTTCTGCCAGGCATACCGCTTCGCGTGGACTTCGAAATTGTGGCTGTCCTGGATGCTATAGATAAACTTCCTCCGGGCACTCTAACGCCGGACAATTCTCAAATACGTGTCATGCTGTTAAAAGTTGGCCAGGCAAAGCCTCTTATTGCTGCCTGTGTGGCCATGCCTCAATCAGAGGCGACTTTCTAAAAGCAAATACATTGGATTATGGGTAAGATTATATGTTTATTAAATAACATCGGAATGGTCTTAAATTAGGTTCTGCTTTAATTTTAGGCATATTTGGGTGCATACTTTTCATACACCTTAACATAAGCCTCCTTGGCAGCATCCTGAGATAATCCTTTGTGCGAACTCCACGCTTCATACATGGCCTTCTTTTTTAAATCCAGGATGCCGGGCTTGTCGATGTTCACATCACCAACGGTTGCCTGCTTAAAGAGTCCGTAGAACTCAAGGAACTCTGCGTCGGTTGGCTTCTTGGAGAAGTTCTTGGCGAGTTCCGATGCCTGCTCGAAGTTAACCATGTTGCTCGTTTAATATGCTAAACTAAATGCTGACCCTTCCAATCCAAATCTTCTCTATTTATATCCAACCATTTGTCGACTTATGCAACTTAATTTAATTAATTTAAGTTCTGTGCCACCTCGATGACTATGTCTTAGACAAAGTCAAATGGTTATCATTGCGCACCACCTTGGAAGTTTTAGGCTTTTTATTATTAATTAATAATATTGAGAGCTATCGTACCTGATAAGACACCAAACTAGTGCAAATGATTGCCGTGAATAGAAGTGCTAAATTCATAGTTTTGGTATATTAATACAGTTATATTTTTATATATCCAGTCTATATCTGAATTTAATGGCTAGTTATCGGAATTGACACATAGTCATATTTTGACCGAGGAGTCACCATGAAATTTTTATGTTAATCTTATCATTTAAGTGCATAGCGTGCTTATTCATAACTATATCAAGTTATATACTCAGCTCTATGATATGGACTATATGCATGTGAAAACTTCCCCAACATCTGATAAGCAAAATTCGAATGACTGCTGGTAGAATACTTTTTTCCCTTATTAGTTGGTAGCCACTTTCTCCACTCACCACCGGTTCCCCGAAAGCCGATCAAAATGATATATTTTTGTGCTTGGAGAGAATTAGGGGTATTTCGGGAATTGGAACGGGAATGAAAGCAACATGCAATGAGTCTCCTGTATGATAAGATTACCCAAACACAAGTGACGACTATGTTTGGCCATTATATATAAACATGGGATGGTGCGAGGTCCCACAATTTGTTTTCGTTTGCGAAATATAACAAACCACCGACCAGCTCCAACATGTTGACCGTAAGTAGATTCACCTGCCGCAATACTGATCAACGAATATCCAACGTTCAACTAATTGATATCCTTCTATTGCAGTTTGAGGAAATCGTTGAGAAGGCAAAGAACTTCAGCAAGACCGTCACCAAGGAAGACTTTTTGGAATTCTACGGCTATTACAAGCAAGCCACCGTTGGTGACTGCAACATCGATGAGCCTGAGGAGGAAGAAAAGAAAGCCCGCTACAATGCCTGGAAGAGCAAGGCTGGCCTCACCGCCGAGGACGCCAAAAACCACTACATTGAGGTCTACAAGAAGTATGTCGCCAAATACGAATAAGCTGTGCATTTAGATAAATCTTGCAGTAGTTCATTTTTGCGTACCTTGTCACTAGAAATCCTTTATATGTTGCAATTCTCGTTGTTGAATGTATATTTATTGTATTTTTATATAAACCCCAATAAACCCGTAAGCATATAAATTTTATGTTTGACTTGAAATTGTGAAGTTAATGAAAGGACCCTATTTATGTGTGTATTAACCCTACATATTTCTATTATTTACTTTGCTAAATTTCAAATAATTTTGTCAATCTAATTTTCTCCAATAACTCGTATAATTGAAATCAAACTTATTGATCAAAATGTTAAGAATTATTTGTAAAAGACCCAAACTACACATTATAAATAGGAACTTTTAATGGTGATTAGACGCATTACAAATATGATTATCTCAAAGCTTGGACGACACTTGTCATCTGTGCATCCTAACCAGAATCACGCTGCATAAACGTTAGACTGTTAAAAATGGTGAGCTCTTCAATATTTTCCTCCATTTTTCGCAAAGTGCAGCCATTATTAAAGAGCGCCTGAAAGTATGCAACAAATGCAGCTTCACTTCTTCGAACCTGGAGATAACGTTGTACAAGTACACATGGGAATTGTATCAGGTGAAAGCTTAGTTCCAGTTATTATCTGGCATACACGTAGAACGTTCTAGGTTAAGTGTAATTGCAATCAAAAATATAACTATTTTAGGAGATGGACAGACTATAGAACTAATGATACGTGACATTATAAAATGTATATTAAATATATTTGTCTAGATGTATATACATAAGCATATGTATATTCCTGGTGTATATAACTTCTATAAAAAGAAATAATTACTTTTTAGTTTTTAATGTTAAAAATACATATAAAATGTGATTGCTAAACATTGGGGAATGTTAAAACACGCACAAGTCAAATAAGCTAAATACAGTAAATGAAAAGCTCAGTTATTAATGTCGGTCGGTTGGTCGGTCTGTATTCGCAATGTTCTTTATTGAGTAATCGTTGCTTGTAAAATGCACACCCTATATAATGGATGTACCTGTTAAGCTACTACGTCAGCTTCCATTTGCCATACGTGTCCAAAGGCAGTGCTTGCCCTCGAAGGCAACTCGATTGGGTGTACGTGGTATAGCTTCAAGTGGTGCTCCGATTATTTGAACTTCGGGATTAGACATCGTCTATAGGAAGTCGCGACTAGACCCCACTTATGTATGTGTAATCAAAGGTTCTTATCATATGATTCGATTAGGATACCTTCGTACTTCGCTCCCGAGTAATAATTTCTGCTGCTACATAAATAAGTCCCGATCCCAATCTCTCAATGTTATCACTCCCTACATCCATCATCGATGTTCAGAGCTATCCACGGAGACCATTGTTACGAGTATCGTTCGTAGCGGCAAAAAGGAGAGAGAGAGAGAGAGAAAAAGAGCAAACAATTGAAAGCTCGCCAGCTGCGATTCGCAATTCGTGGATTGCAAAAGCTTTTGCTTTAATTGTACCGCTCGCGAAATGACTTAAATTAAAAGTCCGATCGCGATTCAGATTCATTCAGTGTCAAGTTCTCTGGTCGCCCAGTCTTCCGTTTCAACGTAAGTGTGTCCGTAGTCTCATTTGCCGGGGACTATTAAATCCCGTGGAAGTCAACAAGTGTTTACCGCGCTATCTACAAGCTTAAAAAATAGAATTCATTTAATGTACAGTTATATAAATATATATATATATATATATGTGTGTATATACCTGAGTATATGTGACATATTAAAAAAGTTGAAAGCTCATTCAGCTGATGGGCAAGTGTTTAGTCGCTGGCCACCACCAAACACCTGTCGGCAGATGGCAATATGTATGAGTGTCACGTACACAGCCTACGCCCTATACCATTTCTAGAGGGACTCGTCAATGGTCACGCGTATGTGGTCCACTTCCAGCACAAATCTGCTCGCCAGATACCTTTGTATCTATTTCAAGCGCATAATTTTCAATCTTTCTTATTTTCATTTCTATTTCCATTGTGTACCGCACGCGAGTTGCTGCCTCGCCTGCTTTGGCTGCTTCGGCTGCTTTGGCTGCTGTGGCTGCTGCTGCGGGTTTTGTTTGTTGGTGAAAGTTAAAGTCGACATCGTCTCCAAAAAATTGAAACGGTCCGACCTCAAAAGTTCTCAAATCGCGCGATGTGTGCCAAAGTTCAACTGGCCAAACATTTTGCCGGTTGGCCCCAGGCAGTTTTTAAAGTGCTTGCAGATAGTGGCGGGAGGGGAATCCGGTTTGGAGTCTCATTAGATGGGGTTGATACCGTGTCCATAGATTATTAATGTGTACAAACAATGTATTTGTTTTTATTTTGCTTACAGATCACAATCTAAACCAAAATGTCCCTCACTGAGGTAAGTGTCAATAAAACTACTGTTTAACAAAAGTTAACGGGGGGAGGGTGGAAGACTTAATACACTGATAAGCCGTATCACTCATCCACTGAGTGTTAATCTTAATCGGAATATCTGTACTTTTAAAAAACTAATAACAAATATCACAACTTATTTAACTTTGTAGCAATTCAATGCCGCCGCCGAGAAGGTCAAGACACTGACCAAGCGCCCAAGTGACGATGAGTTCCTGGAGTTGTACGCCCTCTTCAAGCAGGCCACAGTTGGCGACAACGAGACCAGCAAGCCCGGTCTCCTTGATCTGAAGGGCAAGGCCAAGTGGGAGGCATGGACCAAGCAAAAGGGCAAGTCCACCGACGCCGCCCAGAAGGAGTACATCACCTTCGCCGAGGGTCTCGTTGCCAAGTACGCTTAAACGCGCAGCTCCCATCAGGCGGGCTACGTAGCACCTTTTTAAACCATTGAACGGAGAGACTAAAGCTAAATTAATGTATAATATTTAATATATGATAGACATAACAGAGAATATATTCTTTTTGTTTTGATTTTTTTTTTTCGTTTTAATTCGTAATAAACTTTGACTGTAAATCCATAAGTACGATTAAAGCTGTTCAAATGTTAATCACCCAATCAGCAAACCGCCAAATTCATCGATCATCACCTAACCAATCCACTAACTTACCAACTAAGCAACTTATTCACTCACCAGCTCACCAGCTCACCAGCTCACCTGCTCACCTGCTCACCTACTCACCTACTCACCTACTCACGCTATCACCTTCTCACCTGGCCAGTCGGTCACAGTCATTTGCCCAGAGCAAACATTACGTTGGAATTTGAGTACTTTATTTGCAAGGCAAATGCGATCGGAAGTGGGCTGGGTACCAACCACCAGCAACTCTCCGCCGGTCTCCGGCCACGGGTACCTCGGGTCTGGGACCTAATTTTTGCTTTTAACGGCAACTTGAAGAGTTTGAATGCGTTTTCAGCTTGCGTGTTGCGTTCTTTGGACGTTTCAACGTCTGCTTTCCCATAGCCGCTAAGCTGTTAAGGGAGTCGCGAGGACGGAAGAAGTTTCTGTGCACTTATCACCGCTTATCATTGACCTTAAGTCTCCAGCTCCAGCTCCAGAAGGCCAATGTTCAAACTTTGAGTACAGAACTTTGCTCTTCCTCAAAAGCTCAGCATCCAATGGCTATACGACTGATGGAATGCAAACAAGACTTTCACCAACACCAACAAAAACAACAGATAACACAAGAACAACTACACCTACAGCAGCAACAAGCAACAACAATAAACACAGCATGAAATAAACATTTACAACAACTATAACAAAAACAACAACATCAACACTTAAGTCATAACTAACAAAACACGGACAACAACACTGAAAACAGCACTGACAACAACACTGACAACAACACTGACAACAACACTGACAACAACACTGACAACAACACTGACAACAACACTGACAACAACACTGACAACAACACTGACAACAACACTGACAACAACACTGACAACAACACTGACAACAACACTGACAACAACACTGACAACAACACTGACAACAACACTGACAACAACACTGACAACAACACTGACAACAACACTGACAACAACACTGACAACAACACTGACAACAACACTGACAACAACACTGACAACAGCACTGACAACAACACTGACAACAACACTGACAACAACACTGACAACAACACTGACAACAACACTGACAACAACACTGACAACAACACTGACAACAACACTGACAACAACACTGACAACAACACTGACAACAACACTGACAACAACACTGACAACAACACTGACAACAACACTGACAACAACACTGCCAACAACACTGACAACAACACTGCCAACAACACTGACAACAACACTGACAACAACACTGACAACAACACTGACAACAACACTAACAACACTACAACAACACTAACAACACTAACAACACTACAACACAACAACACTAACAACAACACTAACAACACTAACAACACTAACAACACTAACAACACTAACAACACTAACAACACTAACAACACTAACAACACTAACAACACTAACAACACTAACAACACTAACAACAACACTAACAACAACACTAACACACACTAACAACAACACTAACAACGACACTAACAACAACACTATACAACACTCAACAACACAAACAACAACACTAACAACACTAACAAGAATAAACAACACTAACAACACTAACAACACTAACAACACTAACAACACTAACAACACTAACAACATTAACAACACTAACAACACTAACAACACTAACAACACTAACAAGAACAAACAACACTAATAACACTGTAAACACTAACAACACTAACAACAACACTAACAAGAATAAACAACACTAACAACACTAAGAAGAACAAACAACACTAATAACACTATAAACACTAACAACACAAACAAGAATAAACAACACTAACAACACTAACAACACTGACAACAACACTAACAACTCTAACAACACTACCAAAAACAACAACACTAACAACAACACTAACAAAAACAACAACACTAACAACACTATAAACACTAACAACACTAACAACACTAACAACACTAACAACACTAACAACACTAACAACACTAACAGCACTAACAACACTAACAACACTGACAACAACACTAACAAAAACAACAACACTAACAACACTAACAACACTAACAACACTAACAACACTAACAACACTAACAACACTAACAACACTAACAACACTAACAACACTAACAAGAACAAACAACACTAATAACACTAATAACACTATAAACACTAACAACACTAACAACACTAACAACAACACTAACAAGAATAAACAACACTAACAACACTAAGAAGAACAAACAACACTAATAACACTATAAACACTAACAACACAAACAAGAATAAACAACACTAACAACACTAACAACTCTAACAACACTACCAAAAACAACAACACTAACAACTCTAACAACACTACCAAAAACAACAACACTAACAACAACACTAACAAAAACAACAACACTAACAACACTATAAACACTAACAACACTAACAAGAACAAACAACACTGACAACAACACTAACAACACTAACAACACTAACAACACTAACAACACTAACAGCACTAACAACACTAACAAGAACAAACAATACTAATAACACTATAAACACTAACAACACTAACAACAACAATAACAACAACACTAACAACAACACTAACAACAACACTAACAACACTAACAACAACTCTAACAACATCATTTACAAGAACAACAAAAACAACTTTAAATCATATAGCTTTGTTGTTTTTGTAATGGAGAAAAACAAAAACAACAATGAAAATATTTTCCAAGGAAAACTATAGAAAAAATGCTCAAAAATTTAGAAAAGGACGATATATCGGAAACTGTAAGGACGATTTTGATGTCCTTTGGCAGCAATGTAGTCCTGGCTTTTCCGGTTCTTATGACATTTCACTTGTCAGGATATGTAAGGATACGGCCAAATTATTACGGTTTCTTTCGTGGCATAAATGTGCTTCGATCTCGGGTCCTGTAAGGACTTTCGTCCTTTTTATAACTGAAATATATGTGGGAGGACCTCATCTATCTTCACGTGAAAGGATATTCTGATTGTCCCTAAAATGGCTGAGATACAGACAATTTACCAATTTAAGGACCTTTTTCCACGCATTTGCCTTCAAAAATTTTTCACCATTGTTGTTGTTTTTCTTCTTGATGTTGTTGTGTTTTTGTTGCAGTTGTAGTTGTCGTAGTTGTTATAGTTGTCATAGATGTTGTTGTGGTTGTTGTAAGTGTTGTAGTTGTTGTTGTTGTTGTTGTTGTCGTAATTGTTGTTGTGTTTTTTGTTGCAGTTGTAGTGGTTGATGCAGTTGTTGTAGTAGCTGTAGTTGTCGTAGTAGTAGTAGTTGTTGTTGTTGTTGCAGTTGTTGTAGTTGTTGTAGTTGTTGTAGTTGTTGTAGTTGTTGTAGTTGTTGTAGTTGTTGTAGTGTCAGTAATTGTTGTAGCTGTTGTTGTTGTTGTTGTAGCTGCTGTAGCTATTGTTGTTGTAGTTGTTGTAGCTGTTGTGGTTGTTGTAGTTGTAGTAGTAGTAGTAGCTGTTGTTGTTGTTGTAGTTGTTGTAGTTGTTGTAGTTGTTGTAGCTATTGCTGTTGTAGTTGTTGTAGCTATTGTTGTCGTAGTTGTTGTAGTTGTTGTAACTGCTGAGCAACAACAACTACAACAACTACAACAGCTACAACAACTACAACAACTACAACAACTACAACAACAACAGAATACTACAACAATTACAACATCTACAACAACAACTGTTACAGTTACGTACAGTTGTAGCTGTAGCATTGTATAGTAACTACAACAGCTACAACAACTACAACAACTACAACAACTACAACAACTACAACAACTACAACAACTACAACAACTACAACAACTACAACAACTACAACAGCTACAACAACTACAACAACTACAACAACTACAACAACTACAACAACTACAACAACTACAACAACTACAACAACTACAACAACTACAACAACTACAACAACTACAACAACTACAACAACTACAACAACTACAACAACTACAACAACTACTACAACTACAACAACAAACACAACAACAACTACAACAACTACAACAACTACAACAACTACAAAAACAACTACTACAACAACTACAACAACTACAACAACTACAACAACTACAACAACTACAACAACTACAACAACTACAACAACTACAACAACTACAACAACTACAACAACTACAACAACTACAACAACTACAACAACTACAACAACTACAACAACTACAACAACTACAACAGCTACAACAACTACAACAGCTACAACAACTACAACAACTACAACAACTACAACAACTACAACAACTACAACAACTACAACAACTACAACAACTACAACAACTACAACAACAACACTACAACAACTACAACAACTACAACACACTACAACAACTACAACAACTACAACAACTACAACAACTACAACAACTACAACAACTACAACAACTACAACAACTACAACAACTACAACAACTACAACAACTACAACAACTACAACAGCAACTACAACAGCTACAACAACTACAACAACAATACATACAACAACTACAACAACAATACAACAACAACTAACAACAACTACAACAACTACAACAACTACAACTGCAACAACAACAACAACTACTACTACTACAACAACTACAACAACAACTACAACAACTACAACAACTACAACAACTACAACAACTACAACAACTACAACAACTACAACAACTACAACAACTACAACAACTACAACAACTAAAACAACTACAACAACTACAACAACTACAACAACTACAACAACTACAACAACTACAACAACTACAACAACTACAACAACTACAACAACTACAACAACTACAACAACTACAACAACTACAACAACTACAACAACTACAACAACTACAACAACTACAACAACTACAACAACTACAACAACTACAACAACTACAACAACTACAACAACACTACAACAACAACAACAAACAATACAACAACTACAACAACTACAACAACTACAACAACTACAACAACTACAACAACTACAACAACTACTAACTACTACAACAACTACAACAACAACAACAACTACAACAACTACAACACTTACAACAACCACAGCAACAACTATGACAACTGTAACAACTACGACAACTACAACTGCAACAAAAACACAACAACATCAAGAAGAAAAACAACAACAATGGTGAAAAATTTTTGAAGGCAAATGCATGGAAAAAGGTCCTTAAATTGGTAAATTGTCTGTATCTCAGCCATTTTAGGGACAATCAGAATATCCTTTCACGTGAAGATAGATGAGGTCCTCCCACATATATTTCAGTTATAAAAAGGACGAAAGTCCTTACAGGACCCGAGATCTAAGCACATTTATGCTACGAAAGAAACCGTAATAATTTGGCCGTATCCTTACATATCCTGACAAGTTAAATGTCATAAGAACCGGAAAAGCCAGGACTACATTGCTGCCAAAGGACATCAAAATCGTCCTTACAGTTTCCGATATATCGTCCTTTTCTAGATTTTTGAGCATTTTTTCCATGGTTTTCCTTGGAAAATATTTTCATTGTTGTTTTTGTTTTTCTCCATTACAAAAACAACAAAGCTATATGATTTAAAGTTGTTTTTGTTGTTCTTGTAAATGATGTTGTTAGAGTTGTTGTTAGTGTTGTTGTTAGTGTTGTTAGTGTTGTTGTTAGTGTTGTTGTTAGTGTTGTTAGTGTTGTTGTTAGTGTTGTTGTTGTTGTTGTTAGTGTTGTTGTTAGTGCTGTTGTTGTTGTTGTTAGTGTTGTTGTTGTTGTTAGTGTTGTTGTTGTTGTTAGTGTTGTTGTTGTTGTTGTTAGTGTTGTTGTTAGTGCTGTTGTTGTTGTTGTTAGTGTTGTTGTTAGTGTTGTTAGTATTGTTGTTAGTGTTGTTGTTGTTGTTAGTGTTGTTAGTATTGTTGTTAGTGTTGTTGTTGTTGTTAGTGTTGTTGTTAGTGTTGTTGTTAGTATTGTTGTTAGTGTTGTTGTTGTTGTTAGTGCTATTGTTGTTGTTAGTGTTGTTAGTATTGTTGTTAGTGTTGTTAGTGTTGTTAGTGTTGTTGTTCTTGTTAGTGTTGTTGTTGTTGTTAGTGTTGTTAGTATTGTTGTTAGTGTTGTTGTTGTTGTTAGTGTTGTTGTTGTTGTTAGTGTTGTTGTTGTTGTTAGTGTTGTTAGTATTGTTGTTAGTGTTGTTGTTAGAGTTGTTGTTAGTGTTGTTGTTAGTGTTGTTAGTGTTGTTGTTAGTGTTGTTAGTGTTGTTGTTAGTGTTGTTGTTGTTGTTGTTGTTAGTGTTGTTGTTGTTTGTGTTGTTGTTGTTAGTGTTGTTGTTAGTGTTGTTGTTAGTGTTGTTGTTAGTGTTGTTGTTGTTGTTGTTGTTAGTGTTGTAGTGTTGTGTAGTGTGTTGTTAGTGTTGTTTTTTTGTTAGTGTTGTTGTTGTTAGTGTTGTTGTTAGTGTTGTTGTTTTGTTCGTGTTAGTGTTGTTGTCAGTGTTGTTGTTATGTTGTGTGTTTTGTTAGTGTTGTTGTTAGTGTTGTTATTCTTGTTAGTGTTGTTGTTAGTGTTGTTGTAGTGTTGTTTGTTCTGTTAGTGTTGTATGTTGTTGTTAGTGTTGTCAGTGTTTTGTTAGTGTTGTTGTTATGTTGTGTTGTGTTGTTGTTAGTGTTGTTGTATGTTGTTGTTCTGTTAGTGTTGTTGTTGTTGTTAGTGTTGTAGTGTTGTTGTTAGTGTTGTTTGTTCATGTTAGTGTTGTTGTTGTTGTTAGTGTTGTTGTTTTTGTTAGTGTTGTTAGTGTTGTCAGTGTTGTTGTTAGTGTTGATGTTAGTGTTGTTGTTAGTGTTGTTTGTTCAGTTGTTAGTGTTGTTGTTTTTGTTAGTGTTGTTAGTGTTGTCAGTGTTGTTGTTAGTGTTGATGTTAGTGTTGTTGTTAGTGTTGTTGTTGTGTTAGTGTTGTTGTTTTTGTTAGTGTTGTTAGTGTTGTCAGTGTTGTTGTTAGTGTTGATGTTAGTGTTGTTGTTAGTGTTGTTTGTTCATGTTAGTTGTTGTTAGTGTTGTATGTTAGTGTTGTTGTTAGTGTTGTTAGTGTTGTTAGTGTTGTCAGTGTTGTTGTTAGTGTTGATGTTAGTATTGTTGTTAGTGTTGTTTGTTCTTGTTAGTGTTGTTGTTGTTGTTAGTGTTGTTGTTGTTGTTGTTGTTGTTGTTGTTGTTGTTAGTGTTGTTGTTGTTGTTGTTGTTAGTGTTGTTGTTGTTTTTGTTTGTGTTGTTGTTGTTAGTGTTGTTGTTGTTGTTAGTGTTGTTGTTGTTGTTGTTTTTGTTGTTGTTGTTGTTGTTGTTGTTAGTGTTGTTGTTGTTGTTGTTGTTAGTGTTGTTGTTGTTTTTGTTTGTGTTGTTGTTGTTAGTGTTGTTGTTAGTGTTGTTGTTATTGTTCTTGTTAGTGTTGTTGTCAGTGTTGTTGTTAGTGTTGTCAGTGTTATTGTTAGTGTTGTTGTTAGTGTTGTTGTTAGTGTTGTTTATTCTTGTTAGTGTTGTTGTTAGTGTTGTTGTCAGTGTTGTTTGTTCATGTTAGTGTTGTTGTTGTTGTTAGTGTTGTTTGTTCTTGTTAGTGTTGTTGTTGTTGTTAGTGTTGATGTTGCTGTAGTTTTAACAGAATTCGGATATGTCAAGATTAATAAGGATACACCCGAAATAGATCGTTTTTTCGCAAAGCAAGAAACTGCTTATATTTTAGGTCCTGGTAGGACCTTTGTTGTTTTTGTAATTGCACTAGTATAAAGCCTCTGTAACAACCCCTTACAACAACACTAACAACAACACTAACAACATTAACAGCAACAACAAAACACAAACGTATGACAGCATGCAAAATATAGGCAACAAGAAAAGAAAACATTACCAACATGGAAAATATGTCCTTAATTCACTTATGTCCTGAATTATTATCTTGTAGCGTGCCTCCGGTATTTCATGTCCTTTTGGGTAGGGCAATGCCATGAAATATAATATAAAATAATAAGTGATTTCCCACAGAGAAGGAGTGTGTGTTGGTCCATTTTCTAATTGCTCCTGACATTAATCTTGTTATCCTTGTGGTGCCTGTGTAAATCCTTTGATGACTTCATATTTAGAAGCGTTTCAATGACGATGATTTCGGCACGCCGCTTGTGGCAACGCTTTAAAGTGTCGTTAAGTTTGAATGCCTGACGGTGGCAGCTCTTTGAAAGGGGCTGGCAACGCTGGGCTGCTCGCGCCGGCTGCTCAACAGGTGAGCACAGGTGAGAGCGCAAGGTAGCAGCAAACAAGAGCAACAACAATGTTTGCTGCGCTTTTTGTTTATGAATGAAAGGCCCAAAAGCAAACCGTGATAAATGTGTGTGTACGAGCAAAAACGTTTAACAACGACGCCAACAACAACAACAACAACAATCACAATCACAACAACAACAACAACAACGACAAAAACATGAGCAGCAGCGCCAACAAGTTGTCGTTGACAGACATAACGAGATCGGCAAGTGACACAGAGAGGGAAAGAGCGACTGAGCGAGCGAACGAGTGAGTGAGTGAGTGAGTGGGCAAGTGGCAAAGGCGGAGGCAGAGAGAGAGAGATAAGGATAGATAGAGATAGGGAGAGCGAGTTCGGTAAAGAGCGAACCGGACGCGCTAAACGGCCAAAGTAGACAGCAGGCAGCAGCAGGCAACTGGTGGGCATCTGGTTTAGTCTACGTTTTGGCCTAAACGCGTTTGCTTGGACGTGGCCAGCGCGCATGAGCCGACGGTTAGTCTACCAACTGAAATTCTCTCTCTCTCTCTCTCTCTCTCTCTCCACAGTATTCTGTGTGTGAGAGTGTGTGTGTGTGAGTGTGTGTGCATGTGTGGCGGTTTGCTTGTGTGCCTGTGCCTCTGCCTGTGCCTGTGGCTGTGCCTGTGACTGTGCCTGTGACTGTGACTATGTCTGTGACTATGTCTGTGACAGTGTCTGTGTGTCTGTGGCTGTGCCTGTGTCTGTGTTAACAAAATGTGATTAGCAAAAATACAAAAGTAACAAAGCAGCAAAAGCAAAATAAAGAGCCAGACACCGCAGAACTGTTTTAAAAATAACAAAAGCAAAAGAAAAACAATACGAAGCGCTTTTTGCATAAATACAAACGCAACAACAAACACAACAACGCGCTGGCACTGCAACAATAAAATACAGAAATCAACACAACAACAGCCACAGCAACAGCAACAGCAACAACTACAACAACAACAACAACAGCAACTTTTGTTGTTAAAAGTAATGGTGAATTTTCTGCTTTATCGGCAACGGCAACGGCAACGGCAACACCAACAATAAAATTTATATTGAACTACACACAACGGTAACGGCGGCTGTGCGGCTGACTTGGCCGACAGCTCACCAATGGCAGCAGCAGCAACAACAACAACAACAGCAACAACAACAACAGCAACAAAATAACAACAGCAACAAACTCGTCGTTTACCTTTTTCGTGCCTTTTCAAGTGTTTTTTTTTTTTATATTTATTTATATATATATACATATATATATAGTTTTATATATTACATATATTTATGTATATATGTATATCATGTGTACATATATATGTGTGTATTTGTGTATGTACATATATTAGTTTTTTTTTTATTGTTGTTCCCCCCGCTCAGCAGAGCATAGAGAAAGAGCCAAAGAGCGAGAGACTGGGTACTGAGCGATAGAGAAAGAGTGCGCGTTTCTGGTTTGGAGCTCTGCTCAGATCAGACTCGACTTTGACCAGTTCCAGTTGCCAGATATGACCGGGCTGCATTGTATACCACAGACTATGCAATTTTGGTAAGTCCAATGTTTATCGTTAAGTCGGACGCGTAAGTCCGCATAGAACTCGTGCCGCCATCGGCAGTCGACCGGTAACCATCAGCCGTCAACCGTCAACCGTCAACCGTCAACGGTCCACTGTCCGCCGTCCACCGTCCACCGTCGACCGTCGATCCACCAATTCTCCGAACGATCCATCCATCTACCTGTTCGATGCCGCGCAGCTAATTAAAATCGCGCATTATATTTTTGCAAAAGTGTTTTTGGTATTGTTGTTGTTTTTAGGGTTTTCTTCTTGTTGTTGGTTTTTTTTTATGTACGATCCATTCTACGGCTCGTTCTTTGTCTTCTTCTTTATTTCTTGCTCACTCCAAGTATCTTTCCCTTGGTAAAGATCGTTAGATTTGTTGTTGTCGTTGATCGTTTCATTTTGTGGTTCCCCAATGATAAGATTCACACGCTACAGAGCTTCTCCCTCTCCCTCTCCCTCGCCCGGAAGCCTCTGCTTCTCCCCAGGCCTCCACTGCACGCTTATTGGCATTTTATTTACCTGCGGATGTTTCGACTAGCGCCAGTTTGTGCTCTGGAGCACCAAGAGGTGAGGTTGGATAGTAAAATGATTGTTATTTTCAGTGATCACTGAATCACTTATTTGAGAGCGGGCAGATCTATCAAACCCGCATCCAATCTAAGATATGCAAATCTGCATCCTGGATTCAGCATCCCTGTGATTTGAACGCCATCCGCTTTGCTGGCTCTCCCTGAGTCCAGATTGATAGTCAGCAGCCTAGGAATCTCTCCGAGACAATCCATTACCATCGCCAGTCCATGAGCCGCCAGTGACAGTCGCTGCGCATGCGTATGGCACTCATAGGCCAGAGACGAGCAAAAAAGACCTCAGACCAGAAACAAGTTTTCTCGCAACGCAGCCAGAGTTGAACCACCAGCAGTTGATGTGTGTTGTCTGCTGGGGCTGAGAGCCACGAGATTCGTGTGCCAATCGATAGTTACTTTGGTTTAAATATTTAAATAAAATAATTAAATTAAAAATAAACTTATTTATTTCACATTTCGCACGGCCTTCAAATCGAAAAGGAAATCATAATCATATTTATATAAACTTAAACACGTTGATATCGATAGCCAGACTTGAGTCGTGTCTACACACACTAAGACACTTACTCTCTCACACACACACACACACAGTAACAGCTGTAAGCCATAGATCAACTCAATAGCAGCTTGTGAGTTGTGTCGGGCACCAAGCGACACCTGACGCTTCTAAGGCCAGGAATTTGCAACAAAAACAATAGAGCCACAACAGCAACAACTGCAACTGCAACAACAACAACTGCAACTGCAACAACAACAACTGAAGAATAACTGTAAGCGGAATGCATAAACAAGAACAAAACACTCGGCATACGTATAAACATATGAAGAGACACGCAATGCAAGTGGAAAACGGAATAGTCGGAATTGCAACGCGTATACGCCTCGTATGACGGACATATGAGATGCATGGCGGCGCGGAAGTGTCCCAGGTATTGGCCATATGCGATGCTGATCAAGTTACAGAAGCCAAATACCTTGTCACTTGACTGCACTTGGCCCTGTGACAGGCACCGTGGGCAATGCATCATCATCATTAAAAGCAAAAACAAAAACAAAAACAAAAACATAAGAGCACAAAAATGCACACATACATGAATATACATATGTATGTATATGTGTGGCAGCTCAGTGAACTAGTTCTTATTCCGGCGCTATGAACTTTGTTATTTGGCAATCGTAGTCGGAATTATGCGATCCGAAAACTCGGATCCGAGTTGATTGCATGTGATTTGTAGGTCTTGTTTCTCAAGGCTCTATGCCGGGTCTGTGGCTCAGCTTCTTTGTTTTGATTCTCTCCGAGCGCAGACCTCGTCCCCCTCCACCGCTCTCTAGCTCATTCTCTCATTCTCTCCTTCTCTCTCTCTCTCTCTCTCTCTCTCTCTCTCTCTCTCTCTCTCGCTCTCTCTCTCTCTCTCTCTCTGTTCTCTCTCTAAAACTAAAACTAAAACTCAAAGAACCGCTGGCCTTTGTCTCCTTGCTGGACAACTGGACAACTGGACAACTGGACAACTGGACGACTGGCTGACTGGACGACAGGCTGACCGACTGGCTGGCTGGCTGGCTGGCTGGCTGCCTGTTTGGCTGCTTGTGTGTTAACCTGCCGCACCGGTTTCGGTTTTATGTTTTAGCCAACGCCATCATCGCCGTCGCCATCGACATCGACATCACCATAGCCATCGCCATCGCCATCGCCATCACCATCACCATCCTCATCATCATTACGTTCATTATCGTCATCATCATCCATTACTTATGCTTCAGCATACGTGTTTTTCTTTTTCTCTCTTTTAATTTTCTCTCGCGCGCGTAAAGTTGTTGTTGTTGTTGTTGTTGTTGTTGTTGTTGCTATTCCCTTTGTTGTTATTCTTGTTATTGTCATTGTTGTTTGTGTTGTTATTGTTGTTATTTTTGTTGTTGCCTATGCGACTTGTTGCTGCCGCCTCTATTTATTTTTTAACCAGTTTCTTGGCTGCAACCTGAGCGCGAATGAGCCATAAATAACAACAAAAACAACAACTATGAAAACAACAACTGCAACAACAGCAACAATAACAAACCAAGTGCTGCGGCTGTCCCGGTTTCCAGGAAGCAAATGTCCGTCCCAATTGTCCATGTCTGTGTCTGCAATTCGCGTGCAGAGTTGCTGGCTGCTCGACTACTCGACTGGCTGGCTGCCTGGCTGCCTGACTGACTGGCTGCCTGACTGCCTGGCTGGTCGACTGGTCGACTGGTTGCCTACTAGTTGTTGGCTGCTTGGTTGGTTGCCTGCTTGACTGGCCATGCCCAAGTCTCTATGGATTATGCAACTTTTGGTTTTTATTAAAAAATTTAATAAGCCGCAGCGCGCGTTGGCGTTGGCGTTGCTTTTGGCGTTGCTTTTGGCGTTGCTTTTGGCGTTGGTGTTGGTGTTGACGTTTCTCCTTCCTTGAATGCAGCTCAAAGCTAGACGCAAGCAAAAAAGACGAGAGCGATTTCCATGTGAGAAAGAGCCAGCAGCTATTGGTTGCATGCCACATGTCGCATGCCACATGCCGCTCAGCTTAGCTTTTCAGCGCGCAGCAAAGCAAATTCCATGGGCTTAAGTGTTAAGCCTCAACGCCATCCCTTAATCCATTGTGGAATTCTGCGCATCTAATCAAAATCCAAACTAACCCCTTCTCCCATTCCCTTCCCACCTGTCCGACCCTTTCTCTCTTGGGAGCCAAGAGTCACATTTGGTGGCATTCACGTTGCGCTCCCGTTCCCGTTCACATCACATCACATCACGTCCAACGGCGGTCGTCAAGTGGTCTGCGCTATTGGAGCAAGCGATTGCCATGTGTTTTACGTTTCGCATCCAAGTCTGAGCCCTCTAAGCGGTACAGCCGTTCGGGGAATCCCCAAGCCCCAAACAGAAGCAGAAACTAAAAACAGAAGAGCAGAAAAACAGAAACTGAAACAGAAACAAAAACTGAAACTGAAACGAATTTCATTACCTTCCGCGGAATAACTGTGAATGCAAAATTTGTCGAATCAGTTGAATACACAAACACACACAGCCACACACATGTGCGAGTGTGTCTATGTGTGTGTGCATTCCGTTAACCTTGACCAACAACGATAAAATAATCTAATTGCAAATTCAGCCAAGATCTCCAAGAGATCCAACAAGATATGGGCAATAAATGAGGTCTTCCTATAAGGTATATGGATATGGATATGGATATATGTATAAATATATGACAGGTCGGTTATATGTCGGATGTCGTCTTAAAGGTCAGTTAGGGCAGTAATGGATACGGCGATAAGAGACTCGAAGCTTGGAGCCAATCATAAATAGTTGAAAGCTGCGAGAAGAGCAATGGGCGGGGTGAAATGGAAGACACTTGAAGGAGAAAGGAGAAAGGAGAAAGGAGAACTTTGGAGAGTTGTGAGAATGGAACAAGTACTAAGTGGCCATTGTGTACCTCTATTTATATAACGCCAAATAGTCACCAGACTCGACTGCATCCAAAGTCCCAGACGATCATCGACTGCATCGACCAGAAAGGCGGAGTGCTGAGAGCGAGCAAGACATTGAGGTCGATAAAGGAGATAGTGTAGATGTAAATAGGGGGGAGAGAAAGAGAAAGAGATGCAGAGGGAGAGGGAGAGGGAGAGGGAGAGTGAGAAAGCAAACTTGCAAAACTTAGCACTGCAAATATTTAGTCTAGCGGTCGGTGACTGTGAGGAGGAAGCTGGGGGGGGGGGGAAGCAATGGCATCGGTTGCGGTTGCGGTTGAGGTTGCTCTCTTTGTTGTTGCTGTTGTTTTACTGTAGCTGCTGCTGTTGCTGTTGCTAGTTAGGCTAGTTGTTACCCTGCCCCTCGGACGCTGCACAAATACCACATCCCTGGCCATGCCCAGTGTCATCCGATAAGATAAAAAACCGCTGCAAACGGCGCCCGAGCTCTGGCAGTTGGCCAAAATGAAAAGTGGCAATGAAAAGGCAATGCAGCCATTGGGAGGCATCTAAATAAATACAGGAGGAGCGGAAGAAGCGGCAAGAGTGGGAAGAGCGGGAAGAGCGGGAATACCAAAGACAGAAAGTGATACCAAACTAATGTCCGATGTGTGCTTCATTGCAGCTAACCAAGGAAATGATCTACCAGACTGAGTGACGACGAGTCCACGACGAGATCGAGATGCACGAACTTTTTACAAAAGTGCTCGCCAAGCGCGATCTTTCGAGAGCCGGAGACTTGTTCTCGGTCCCCGATGCGGATATAGTCAATGACATTACGGAGGTGGTGAGTACAGCAAGTCGGGTACATCAATCATCTGAAACCTTCCTTCTAACCAACTTCCAAATCCTTCTTCCCTCTATCCGCCGTTTGTCCGCGTAGCTGTCGGAGATCAACCCCATCATTTCCCATGCGGACTACGTGAAGAACAACAATGATCAGAGCGTCGTCGAGATCTGTGTCACTCGGGTGCTATCCTGCATACGGGAGACACGAAGCGCGGAGCGTTACTGTTCCGCTCTGGTGGATCTCCTAAAGACATGTCTGCTGTGGAACCTCCAGCCAGTGGCGGCCACCAAGGAGGAGCCACCGCACGCCAAGATCGCCGCTGATATAATCTCTAGCATATTTTTAGTGAGTACTTGCCTCCTGCCTCCTGCCTCCTGCTTTATATCCCATCTCCTCACGCCAATGGCATCCCCTCTCTCCGTGAATCCTTGCAGAACTATGATAAGAAAGAACTGATGAAAATTGCGCTGCCCATTGCCGTGCAGTTCCTGCCCAAGGGCAACAAGGAGCTGTCCCGGAACCTAGCCAGTTACCTCTCGTTGGCGGCTATCGACTATGCCTATCTGCTAATCGACATAATGGACCCCATCATGGACTCCATACTGTCTGGAAACTATGGACTGTTGCGCGTCCTGTCGCAGGTGTACGAAGTCTCGCCGGAGACAGTGACACCGCACGCCCCGTTGCTCATCCCCCTGCTGCCACAGTGTGATGCCCAGGAGAGGATGGCTGTCTTCCAACTGTATCTACTCATCGTGCAGAAGTCGCCGGCGGTGCTGGAGTCGTGCGTGCCACAGCTGTGTGGCTTCCTGCAGGACAGTGACACCTCCAACATAACCATGCAGATCCTTCACAAGCTGGCCCAGCATGCTCCGCACCTGCTGATTGACCATTTCGACCAGGTGCGTCTGGCGGCGAAGACGAATCCGAGCACCGTTACACTGTGCGCCCAGATTCTGACCACAGCGGGTATTGGCAGCAAGGAGACAGCTCAGCAGGCACTGGACTTCGTGCTGGAGCACTTACCCGCTCAGGCGCTGCTTCAGCAGGAGGCAACCCGCCTCTGCTCCGCCTACCCTGTGCTCTTCACGGACAAGGTGCTCGCCTGTGTGCGGCAGAAGAACGCGGCGCTGAGCTCCCAGCATGACATGGGCAATGCTGCGGGAAATAAGACCTCCGGAGGTGTCACCATTGTCAGCCTGAACAGTTCCAGTCCCAGCCCCCAGATCAAGCCACGTACGTAGACATCACCAACAGCAGCGTTGGTCACTCCCGACTGACTTACTTTCTTTGCAGCTCCCGCCGCCACACCCACCACCAGCAGCACCAATATTGTCCAGCAGTCGAGCACTGTCAGTGCCATGCCCACTCCCAGTGCGGCTCCAGCGCCTGTCGCAACGTCAACGCCAGCACCTGTGCCAGTAGCCACGCCCACGCCACCTCACACCGGCTACACTCGCCGGGTGAAGCTGGGCGACTCCCGTAGCACCGGTCGACTTCATCCCGCGAGCAACACGCATCGGAGCGTGACACGCCTCAATGTGGCCAGCGGCTCGGTCGGAGGCCTCCACAAGAGCATGACGCGGTTGAGCAACTCGCAAATAAACCAGCAGCCAGGCGGCAGCTCCAATGGCAACGTGTTGGTACAAACGGGGGCCACGCCCAAGACGCCCACAACGACAAGTAATCCGCCAGTGACACCGGTGCCGCCGCTCAGCAACGATGTGATCATCACCGGGCATAACAAGCATGGCATACCGGTGACCTCGGGCGGCGTGACTGTCACCACGTCGCCCTCAAAGGTGCGACCGCATTCGCAAGGACCCTCGACGCTGCTCAACTCCTCAACGGTGCTGATGAAGTACAGCACGGACGCACTCAACCAGTCAGTGGGCTCCATATCGATTCCACAGTCGGGGGCAGGCACCACAGTGGCACAGCAATCCCAGAACGCCGTCTCCGTGCACCATGCATCGCCAGCGTTGCCCCAATCCTCGAGCAACGGCAACGCGAAGTCCATCATGAAGCTACCCGTCAATGGCAATGTGAGTAAAGGCATCTCCAGGTGCACCACCTCAATCCCATCAATAATCATCCTTGTCTGCACCCACACAGAGCGAGGTGATCGTTTCGGGTCCCACCACCACCACCAACGTGGCGCCTCGACGCAGCGACAATACCAGTCGAACGCTTCTCAATGCCAACAGTGTGATGGACCAAAGGATGAGCACCTTCGAGCCGTACCAGATAATGCGCGATCCCGTCCAGCAGTTCTGTGAGAAGAACTTTAGTTCGATCAAGTCCTACATGGACGAGGTCTCCCAGCACCTGCCTCCGCCCACGCGCTGCAGTATCGAGGGTAAGTCCCCGCCGGGACGAGGCTTGTCCGGTCAATCAATCGCAATCTTCGATGTGTTCCTCTTTCAACTTTATACTCTTTTCTCCGCCCACCCAATCCATCCTTTCAATCACTGTCCACATAAATATATATATACATAAACAATTACACACACACACATATATACACACATACACATGCACATCACACAGTATCCAATGAATTCGCAGAGCGACGCAAGAAGGTGGCCAAGCTGCACTTCGCCTGTCAGATCCGAGGTCCCCATTGCCTTTACTCGAAGACATGCTTCACGATGCGCACACGCAACCCGAAGACCTGGATACACATGATATTCCTCGACTTCCAAGTCCGGCACTTTGTAAGTAGACGCTAGAGAAGCTCCTTCTTGGTTTCATTCTCTTTCCATTGGTTACGTCTGTGTCTTCTCTGACTACCCGCAGGTCAAGGAGAAATGTGTGCTGAGCACACGGGAGCCCGGCATCAGCAACCTGAAGAACATCTGGCAGATCCTTAAGTGCGAGAATCGCAGCTTCACCGAACTGGTCACCAGTCAGTTTCCCCAGGTCAAGGTGAGTCAATCGATAGCATCATCCAAAAGAGGATTGACATTTAAGGACATGTTGATCACTTCAGGACCGCGAGATACTTGTGAATGAGCTGCGCCACTCGGGATTCCTGGACGTATTCGAGGTGTCCAAGACAGACAAAACGAATCCCAACTGCAACGAGCTGGAGTATCAGTGGGGCTGCTTTCTGTGCAATCATCCGGACAAGGCAGTGGGCTTCCTCAATGGCAGCAATCAGCCCATGATCGAGGGTCAACTGAAGGAGAAGAAGGGGAAATGGCGTCTGTTCAGGCGCTGGCGTACCCGCTACTTCACGCTCTCTGGCGCCCATCTATCCTGCAAGGGATCCGTAAGTACAATTGCTTTGACAATCCTTTTGGACTTTGATCCTAATGGTGCACACTGTTCCAGAGTGGCGGCGAGAGCATCGATGTCAATCAGATTCGCTCCGTGAAAGTCTCACGTGGCGCACGCAACATACCGAAGGCGTTTGAGATCTTCACTGCCGATCAGACCCTAATACTCAAGCCCAAGGATGGCAAGAATGCCGAGGAGTGGGTGCAGTGCCTCAGCATTGTGGTCGCTCACTCGCAGGCCCGCGACAATCCCACAGCCAAGACGAACAGCCTGCCCGCCCGCAGCATCGGCAGCAGCAAGCCCTCCTTCTAGCCACGCCTTCAATTTGCCCACAACGCCCATAGCGCTCATCCCGACCAGAACCTACATTGTGAGATTATTTGTAATTGTAAAGACCACAACACAACCAAACAGACACACAGCCACACAGCCACACACCCACACATGCATACAAAGACACAGACACACACACAGACACAGACACAGACACAGATACAGACACAGATACAGACACATATTGGCATATAAAAGACAAGAGCGGCGCCCGCAACATTCAGCTGTCTATATATACATATACATAACACATGCATATTCATATACATATATATATATACATATACTTATATATAATATACGAATACATACATAAATATATATATATATATATATATACACTTATACATATATATATATAGACTTCTATAGCAATTATTTACCATTTCAAGAGATTTTTCAAAAATTTTGCGAAATTTTTTAGACTTAGTTGATTTTTTTACATTTAGTTTATGCTTATTTATTGTACGTGTATTATACAAACAACTTGCTATCAAAATCAAAACCGAACGGCATTTTATTTATTGATTTAAATTACACACCATTTAAGGTTTGCCACGCCCACCGATAAGTAGCTCTGTCCCGCCCGAAAGCATGCGATAGTTGCCCCCACAGGAAACAGCATCAAATTTTAAGATGATTTCAATTGAATAAAAAGCACAAATATTTACTTTAAACTTATATACCCTGGCATTGGTTTATGGGCGTGTCTCCGCCTTTAACGTTTATATAGACTCTCGATCTTAGGGCACAAATCGACTCACCTCGGATATGGCGAGAATGAAGGTTGTCAAGAATCTGGCAAGTGCCAGGCAGTTCTCAGTGATTTCTTTAAAATTAAGATATATGTTACATATGTACATATATTGGCACATATGCACACATATGAGTATGTGTACATGTGCATATGCATATGCTCTTATACATACACATCGTTACACAGATACTTGAACTGCCTTCCTGCCACTGACCTTTTCCCTGACAGCCTTCAAATTGATTTCTATGCTGATCTCTTATATCCTTGATTGTAGTTCGATTTATCAACAAACTGTGGAGCTTGATATACATGGATCCCCAATTGGTAGGTGAGCATCCCATGAATAGAAAGAGCGTCTACACATATTGACATTCCCTTCTTGGAGGAAGGAGCTTACAGAGAGAAGTTATAATCGAAGGCAATGACATATCAACATATGAACGTATGAGCATATGAACATATGAGCATATGAACATATGAACATATCAACATATGAACATATGAACATATCAACATATGAACATATGAACATATGAACATATGAACATATCAACATATGAACATATGAACATATGAACATATGAACATATGAACATATGAACATATGAACATATGAACATATGAACATATGAACATATTACATATGAACATATGAACATACGAACATATGAACATATGAACTATGAACATATGAACATATGAACATATGAACATATGAACATATGAACATATCAACATATCAACATATGAATATATGAACATATGAACATATCAACATACGAACATATGAACATATGAGCATATGAACATATGAACATATGAACATATCAACATATGAACATATGAACATATGAACATATGAACATATCAACATATGAACATATGAACATATGAACATATAACATATAAACCCATATATGTAAATATGATAAATTAACTGACAGACATAGATGACCCACAACCTCACTCGGATCTAATAAGAAAGCGAAAGTCCTTCCACATACTTTTTCCCCCTCTTCTCGTAAGATCGGAGCACTAAATGTGAGCAGGCGGAGATCTGGCGAGTAGCCACTACACGAACGCAAGGGTATATAGACATCGGTGATCCGAGGCTATGAGGTTATCATAATTGAACTTTAGCTTGGAACATTAATAAATTTGGATTTTGAGTTTGAAGGAGTTTTAGATTTTGGAAAGCGCAAATTAGGATGCGTTTGGCTCAGCTGATAGATACTACTGGTAATCCGTTCCAGATAATTGGCCTAGACTTCAAATTGGACGCAAACATTTGTCACTAACTACGTGAAGTTGAACAACTTGTAAATTCTAATAGTTAACTAGGAAAATAACGAGAATCTAGGAGTCCGAGGCGATTCAAGGCTTTTTCGTCGGCACATCAGCGGCGTTCGCATTGAGATCACGTTCCTCGCTCTGCTCCAGCAGCTGTGTCCAGTTGGCATTCAGGCGTACAACTTCCATGTCCCGATGCAGCTGCTGCAGCAGCGTGTGCTCGTTGAGGTTGGGACAGTCGCTCAGGACACGCGATACATGTTCCAGTTGGTTGGCATAAATGCGCAGACGTTCCACGTTGTTGTTATCCTGATGCGCCCCCGAATTGACCTGAGAGGGAGTGAGACTTCAGTGGAAGGGATGCTAAGATAGAGATGGATGAACTCACCATTGGCTGGGTGCCGCATAAGCTGCGTAGATAACTGCTGACACGCGCATCCTGCAACTGACCATCGGCCTGCCACATCTTCAGCAGATTCAGTATGCCCATGACATCGCCCTGCTCCGACTCCTGATTGGGGGACAGCAGCTGCATTGGCGGGAACTCAGTGGTCGGCGAAAGCTTCTTGTAGCTGCTGCACAGAGTGCTCAACGTGCAGATGTCCTCATTGAGGCGCTGCCAGTGTTGGCAGCAAGCGAAAGCGGTTGCGGTTGCGGCAGCGGTTGCGTTGGCGGGAACAAAGACATGGACGCGGACATGGACAGGGGCATTGTGGTGGTTACATGAACGACATGGCAATTAGTTATCAGATTTCACTTCAAAGCAAAGAGTGCGGTTTTAAACTTGAAATGTGACTGTGACTGTGACTGTGACTGTGACTGTCCATTGATGTATTTGATGATCGATTCGAATGTGGAAACAAATTGTTGGCATGAGAAACAAAGTACAAGGAAATCATACATATAAACGGACGTACGTATACACACACATATGCACACATGCACGCATACATACATATAGATGATCGTCAATGAAAATATAAGAATTACGAACATAAACTTTTAACTTTTAACCTTTAACTTTCAACTTAAACTTGAACTTTTAAATTAGGCCAAGAGTTCGATTTATTCTAAGCAAATAATACGTGTGGACATACGACTAACATAATATAAGACGATATATAAGAGTAATTATAAGTATAAATATAAGTATAAGTATTGGTATAAGTATAAATATAAGTATAAGTATAGGTATAAGTATAGGTATAAGTATAAGGTATATAAGATCAGCTCGTCTCACAGCTGCGATCGCGATCGAGTGTTTAACATATAAAAATATATCTGGCGACTAACGGTAAAGATATATAGAAATGTCTTCGAAGGGTGCGCAACACAAAAAGTTCAGAAAAAAAAACAACTTCAAACAATTAAAAAAAAAAATATTTTAAAAAAATAAAGTGATCAGGAATACAAGAAGGATACACGTTGACGTGGCTAGAACCTTACGTCGATTTCGTTGCGGTGCCTCTGCATCTCGGCCTTGGCGCCGCTTAGGTCGCTGCCCTTGATCATAAGCTCCTGCGTGGCGTCCATGAGGTCATCCTGCAGCTTCAAATTGACATCCTCCAAGTCTTTTAGCTTCTCCAGCATATCCTCCTTATGCTGTTGTAGTTTGTTCCTGCAACACGCAACGCACAAAAAATCAGTAAAGAAATGCAGGGCGCAAGGGCAAGGACTCTACTCACTTGTCGACGATCAACTGTTGTATGCAATTGTCGTTGTCCAGCTGGACGAGTCGCAGTACTTTGAGCAACTTGGTGACCAGTGTATCCACCTCTATGACCTGATCAACAACCGCCTGCGCGGTGCTGTACTCCATCAGCGAAGGCAGCTCGGCCAGCGAGTCGTGACAGCTCAGCTCCTCGGTGTTGCATTGCTCACGATTGCTACATAGAGAGAAAGAGAGGGAAAATGAGGTTGTGAGAAAGAGAGAGATGACAGATCGAGTGAAGGAGATACTTACTTCATGGGCAGCGCACTGAGCTTGTGGACATGCAGCTCCATCTGCTGGCGGTTGGTAATGGCCTGCGACAACTGTTGGAGTGAATCGTCGCCGTTGACAGTCACCTGCTGCTGACTACACTGGCTGATCAGCTCCGTGGGCAGTTCGATTTGGGAGATCATGCCCGTGCAGGAGGAGACCATGTTGTGTGAATGCGAGTCCGGCTGCACCACGTCCTCCAGTACATTATCCATCATCAGCAAGCAAGGCTGGAAGCATAATTAGAGTCTTAAAGCGAGAGAACCTAAAAGACGTGGGACTTCACTTACCTCCGTCTCAGAGTCTAGCATTTCCGTGGAGTCGGAATCGTCTAAAAGGAAAAAGATAAGGATAAGGACTGCACGAAGGAACTGGTAGTATTGGACTTACCTCCGTTGCCGTTTTGGATCGAGTGTTCGTTGCCGTTGTGGGGCACCGTGGCATGCACTTGGACAACCGTTGATCCATGACCCTGCCGCTTGCCTGTGTGTCGCAGGGAAAGACGCTTGCCCGAGTGGGTGGTGGCCTGGCGTATGGCACCAATGACGGCGGCTATGAAGGATTGGTTACGTTGTGGTGACAACGAGCCGTCGCTGGTCAGGACCAAAGTATGCAGTGGATCACCAGCCGAAGCTGGACTCAATGGCAAGTCTAAGCCATTAGGCTTTAGACCATTCTGGGCATGCTCCGTCTCTGCGGCCAGTGACTCCGCCTGGAAGCGAATATCCTGTCGAGGACAAACGAAATCGTTATTATATATGTGCCGGTGCAAATGAATCATTGCTTACCTCCAAATCCTGCTCGGAGATGCTGTAGGAACACACCAACTGCTCCACGAGACTGTCCAGACGCGCGTGTAGCCCGGACAAAGCAGTCGAAGCGCCGGCCACGGCCGCGTTCTGCTGGTGAATCAATTCTCGGGACTTGTTCTCCAAAGCAGCGAACTTTGTCTGCAGCAATCGATTCTCCTGGCGCCGCTGCTCGTTCAGCCGCACCAGATGGCGGCATTCATCGCGCAGGACCTTAGCCTCCTCCTCCCGATTGGCCAGCTGCCCCTTGACTGCCTGATGGTCAGCCTCTAGCTCCCGCAATGCGTCGCATTGCGCTGCCTTTTCGTGTTGAAGGAAGTCCTGCAACTCGCTCGACTCCTGCTCAATGGCGGCCTTCTCCTGCAGCAGCAGCTGTTGCGTAGCTAATGACCGACGCATCTCCAGCTGCAGAGCCCGGCACAGCGCACGCAGCTGTCCAATCTCTTGCTGGCGCTCAAACAGTTCGTGGCCACTCATCTGGATCTGAGACTGCAGCATGAGCAGACTATCATGGCCGCTGCCATCGGCACTGTCCTCGGATGTGGGTGTGCCCGCGCTGGCGCTGACCACGCGTGCCAGCTCCAACATGCCCATGACTCGCTCCGTGTTTAAGTGCAGCTCCTGCTGCATGGCCAGTTTTTCCTCGCGCTCCCTCTGCAGCTTGGCACTCAACTGGCGTACTTCCTGGCGCAGCTGATCCAGCTCATGATCCCGCTGATCCGGCTCTGCTTGCGTACTCTGATCCGACTGCTCCACGGCGTCCAGGGCACGCGTCTGCAGAACTCCGCCGCCCAACACTTGATCCAAGTCCTCGCTGGTCAGTGCCGTTTGAACTGCCGTCTCGTGGTAGATGCGCGTCCTGGGAGTCATCAGCTGTTGCTGCTGCGACTGCAGCGTCTGCTGAGGTCGACGCAGCGAGTTTACCTTGGCCGTAGCTGTGGGTGGTGCCAGGCTGCGTCGACTGGTGGGCATCAGCATCACCGAAGACGTCATTCTGGTGTCCGCAACAGCCGCACGGCTGATGGAATTACTGCGAGACAAGCGACCCGCGGTCAGATCCTCCACCGACTGCTGTTTGCGACGGCGTGGCAGCGTTCCACCTGAAGGAAGGAAGGATTAGTGTGTGATTAGAAATTTGTGTCAGAAGGAGAAAGCGTAACTTACCTGGGGCAGGACTGCCGCGCATCCGGTTGGCCATCACATCTGGAGTCACGGACATGCCACGACGCGCTCCGGCAGAGCCGCGATTCGCGGGCCAGCGACCGTCGTCGGAGGGCGTGCCTGGAGTGCGGGCACGACTGAGCGAAGGCGTGCGTTGAACCTGCACCATTCGCTGCACGGATTGAGCGCGGTTCAAGGCACTGGGCAACGTGTCTGGCTTTTGTGGGCGTGGTGTCCGCAAGGGCGTGGCTGCATTAGTCGGTGCACGGAACGAATTTGAGTTGGAAATGCGCGGCTTCTCCCGGCCTGGCGTTGTGGGCGTTCCATTTCTAGGCAGGCTTGCGGCACGTTTCAAATTTGCCACCCGTCCACGCAGGTGCTCCTGCATCTTGGCATTCGTCGATGGAGGCGCCTCTGGCTCAAACATGGCAACCTTCTTTTTTACACTTCCATTCGACCGTCTGGGCGGCGTCCTCTGCGAGCACTCGCTGCTCTGCTCGCTGGGCGACACGCCATCTGTGATCTGCAGCTCGCAGCTATCGTAGATCTCCTCCAGCCCGTTGCTACTGGTGTAGCCACCGCTTGTGCTGCTCAAGCCACGCTGCAAGGTCACCCGGGAGAGGCAACAACTGCTGGGCACGTCCAGGCCACTGTCGCTGCCGTCGCAGTTGCTCTGTGTTGTTGTGATGCTGTTGCTGGTGGCGATGACAGTCATTGACTCGCCCTCACCCAGCTCCAGGCTGGCAAGGCACTTCGTCAGCTGATGCTCCACTGTCTCGCTCGTAATTTGCTGCCCCACCTGAAGGTGTAGTTGCAGGTGTTGCTCCTGCTGCTCCTCCTGTTGTTGCGTGTCCATCTCCATCTCGAAGAGCGTGCCGGACATGGCAGCTCACTCTGGCTGCAAGAGACCCAAGAAGAGAGATCTTTTAATGCGAGTGATTCACGTCGGGCGACCCAAATTTTGTATGCGGCATGCGCTTATTTTTGGGATGCTGGCATTTCAAATGAACACCAGCCCCAGCCCCCCCAGCCCCGGGTAGCCCCTGATCTACCCGATCCCCGATGGTCGCTGCCCCATGCCCGATTCCCAGCTCCCGATTCCTACGAGCTGCAAACGCCAACGACCTTTTGCCAAATGGGGAATGCAACATGCCGCATGCCGCATGCCACATCGCTAACTCGCCCCATCCGTTGCAGCGTTTCATCGCCTTAGCCTCAGGCTACATTTTGCGGTCAAGTTGGACGTACACGCAACTAAATTTGAAGATGGTGTCCATTTGCCATCATCTGCGGTGACGAATCCGGGCAGCTGCTGGGCCACACTCCTGATTGACTTGAACTAGTTCACACCTGACACGCCCCGAACTGGGACACTGAATAACTTATGAGTCGTTTCCCACATTGTTTCCCGCCTCTCACAGCGTCGCATCTCGACTCACATCCTCCACTTCAGATCTGTTGGCCGAGTTGCCAACTACTCGTAATGTGCTTGCCACATTGACCCAACTGCAACTGATGGATCCGAGCACTTGCTGCGGCCCAGAATTCATGCAACATTTGGGCACTCTTCGAGTCTCCAAATCAAATTCACACTTATATTCGCATTCGCATTCGCATTCGCATTCGCATTCGCATTCATATTCGCATTCACATTCGCATTCGCATTCGCATTCGCATTCGAGTTCGCATTGTTGCCGCAGCGATTCGCTTACAACTGGGACAACCTTTCATCATGCATCATAATCTGAAGTGGAATATTTATAACGCTTGCATGTGGCACCATAACTTGCCACATGCCCGATCGGTTACCTCAGCAAGAGACCCAAATAGCTTCCATCCCAAGATGCATTTGGAACCAAAAGATGGAATGGGATTCAAGGAAGTCTTAGGAATCTGCTTGAGTTGGATCCACAGCTCGGAAAGGGTATCCGAGCTTCAGGGCCAAAGTTTTGGGCGCTGTCACTGATAATTTGCCATACGCATCATTAGCGTCTCGTTTGTTATGCGATCTGATCTGCCAGGTATTTGGCCCAAGTCAAAGATTTCATCATTATCAGCCTCAGCCACATAACGAAAGCCAAATGTGAAGAGTTGGCTCCTCATGGAGTGCGCGATGGGCGGTCATAATGAAGCTGCTCCAGTTTTAGTTAATTGGTTTTCGATTCGAAACTAATTGCAGCTGCGCATAGTTTTGGGTGTGTGGACGGGGTGGACGAGCAACAATGGAAGCGGACCGAGGCGGAGAAGAAGAAGACCAAGAAGAACAAAGATTCAGATACGAAACCAGTTCGCCGGGCCAACATCCTGGTGCACGAGCAAACGACCTTGGCAAGAACCCATTAAAGGCTGGGCATGATGCAAAAGCGGTTCCTAGAGCTCGTCCACGCCATGCGGATGATGAAGTGGTGCTCGGGCACTGATAGAGGAGAGCCTAGCGGTCTAATGAAGGGCACTTCAAGCGCGCTGAACAGGCGACAACGAGGCAGACGACACAAACGAGGCAAACGAGGCAAAGGGGCAAGGAGGCAAGGAGGCAAGGAGGCAAAGGAAGCAAAAGAGGCAGACTTTGAGGGTCGCACAAGGCGGCGCAACTTTGTGCCCCCGACGGAGGTATGAAAGGAACCAAGCGAAGCAAGAAAAGCGAAACAATTTTCATAGCCCCGAAGCAGAGGCAGAGGCAGAGGCAGAGGCAGATAAACAGCACACAGTACAGCCCACCGCACACACAAGCACAGACACACACACACACACACACACACACACACATATACACTTACATTTACAAGTCAATTGTTAAAGCATAAAAAATGTAACTTGTATCTGAAAAGAGATACTTCCACAGACATCGAGGCAACTTGAAGCAATCGATGCCGCACGTCCATGGCCCAGACCCTTCAGTTGTCTGGCAAGCCACCAACTCGGAACCAGAGCTGCAGCTGGGGGAATGAAGTTGTCATCGTGAATTGATCACCAATGGCCCTGACAATGAAAGATTGAGATGCGAGTGAAACTCGTTTCATCGGTGCCTTATCGATGTTCCACAGTCTTCGTCTCTCCCCCTCTTCTCCTCTTCTCCTCTTCTCTTTCCCTGTCTCTATCTTCGCTTCTTCGTCTCTCCTTTGCTCGTTCGATTCTATGCCAAGGTGATGCCAAGAGATGCTACTTTGCATAAATCGGAGCTGAGGTCGCCGAGGGTAACTGCTGGGCAGGCTCACCCACAGCCAGAGCAACGTCCAGCGGTTGGCAGGTGGTCAATTTGGAAGGGACGTCTCCGTTGGTATAGACAGTGCGGCGGTTCATTAAACTTCAATCAATGGCCATCGCTCCAGGGGTCAAGCTGGGAACGCATCGCTTGCTCCGCCGCTGCACTGCATCTAATTCGATTAACGCGCTTCACAACACTCAAATAAAGCCCACGGATGGCAGCCAAGGCAAAGCAAAAGCCACCGATGCCGCGACATTGCCATGTTAATTACAACAAAAAGAACAATGCAAAATTAACTCGAATGCCCGACTGCGGGATGCCCTGTGATTCAGAGTCAGCATTCCCCGCATCCTTCTGCAGCTGAACGGAAAGTGGAGACACTTCAATTCGACTTAAAGCAGTGCAAATGCAAGCAGTGCAGGCAAAGGGGCGACTCCACGGCTTGGCCCTCATCTCTGACTTCTTTTTTGACCTTCTTCTATTTGATTTTATTTATCGATATTTTTATCTGATTTTGAATTTTAAATAAAAAAAAAAATATATATATATTTTTTTATTTAAAATTTAAAAAGTAGAATTTAAATAATTTAAAAACTGCCACAAATACAGAGAGGGAAACTCATCAATGATAAATGAATACATAAATAGGGATTATTTTCTATTTGATTGATTTTGTTAATTGACCTTTATCTGAGTTTTGCTGAATGGAAAATAAATAAATAAATATTTATTTTATACAATTTCTAACACAATTTATATATTTAGGAAAATAAATAAAAAATGAGAAACCTGATGCATACACAGAGAGGAGAAGTGTTGGGTCCACGGCAAATAAATAAAGCACCTTTGATATATAAATACGTATATATAGACCATAATAGATTCTATAATATTTTACTTGCTATAATTATGGTAAATTATAGCATTTAGATACCCGACCCCAAGCCAAATGCGGGGTAGCTCCAAATGCGTAGATACGAAAAGTTGCAATTTTGCGTGTGTTTTTTGCGCTTCGTCTGTCATTAATTTGCATGTGGCGGGGAGCAGAAGGGGAGAACGGGAAACGGGGCGTGTTTCAGGAAGAGCTGCCAGATGGGAGTGGCGAAGGGGGGGCTGGAGTCGCGACCATAAGTAATGACAGCGAGACAATTGGCAGTGAGCAAGTGAGAGATAGAAAGAGAGGGGAGAGAGAAAGATAGAGAAATAGAGACATAGAGAGAGAGAGAGAGAGAGAGAGAGAGAGAGAGAGAGAGAGAGAGGGAGAGAAAAGGGGGAGAGATTTGAATTCCCAGATCATCGACCGCCTCAGCGGAAAGTAAATGCAATTTATAGAAGTGAAGTGTAAGGTCATTCAGGATGAGAAAGCGGATTCTCAAACCGGAAGATCACTTTTTACGTTGATTATAATAATGAATGACAACTATGACTTCAGGCTGCATACATCTATTATACATCTATATACATCTATATATATATATATATATATCAAGTAACTGTTAACTGCATAGCTATAACTTGGGTAGAGCCCCCACAACTCAGCGAACTTGATCCCAAGATGATATCCAGTTGAAAGAGAAGTTTGGCCTCTGCGGAAATACGATGCGAAAGTTGAGAATCTGAGAATATGAGAAAGTTGTCCATATTATATAATTTGCCATTTACTGAACAGTTAACGTTTTCCATCCGATCTTTATTCCACTTCCACTTCCGATCTGGAAATCATGGGAGCGTCTCTGCAGTCGGGACACTTCTATGGGGTCAGCCGTTATGCTGGGAACTCAGCTAAATCAATTATGTCTTACGAGTATTCCTATATATATATACATACAGATACACACATGCACACACATATATATATGTTGCATATGTGTAGTTGTTTACGCGACACACGAACTTCTTTTCTGTGCGCCACATGTTGGGGCAAGTTTTGGATATGCAAGAGGGAAATGCGTTCACTTGCATAAATGTCTCTCGGATTATTTATTTATTGTTGCTGTTGTTGTTGTAGTTGTTGTTGTTGCTGCTACTGTTGTTGCTGTTGCTGCTGTTGTTGTTGCTGTTGTTGTTGCTGTGTTATTATTGCAGTTGCATTGAGAACAATTTATTTCCATGCCTCGCATTTATGGCAATTTATCTCGGTTCGTCCGTCGTCTAGTGTGGGGATAACCTTTGGCTAACCCTCCTCTATAGCTACCCCATCCCTACCCCCCCTCTCATCCTCTCTCTCTCTTTCTCTCTCAGTAAGTGCACTTCAATTTTGATTCAGTGGATTGTAATTCTCGTTTTCTTTTATACATGCAAATGTCGCATCTACTTTTTAATTGATGTTGAAATTCGAATCCGTAAACGATTCTCACGACCCCAACGAACAGGTGGACAGCGGACAGCGGACAGTGGACAGTGGACAGTGGATAGCGGCAGGTGGACAGCGGACAGCGGACAGTGGATAGCGGCAGGTGGACAGTGGACAGTGGACAACGGAAAAGACAAGTTGATCGGGACGTCTGGGAGTGGATGTGGAAATGAGAGTGGGAGTGGGAGTGGATGTGAGAGTGGGAGTGGTAGTGGGAGTGGGAGTGGGAGTGGGAGTGGATGTGGGAGTGGGTGTGGGTGTGGGTGGTGGTGGTGTTATGCGTCTTTAGGTTCGGGTTTATTGAACACTCCTCGGTGGCGGTACTTCCTGTGGCAGCAACTCTGCCTTCCACCACCACCAACAACAACAACAACAACAACAACAACAACAACAACAACAGCAACGAAACTCAAATGAAGTGAAACATTTGTGCCGCGAATTACAATCGATGCCCCGAGGCCCGCATTTTAAGCACTGGCTGCCACGTCACTTCACCACTGCAGCACTCCACCGCCGCGTCGCCCGCCCCTTGCTGCTGGCAACAGTCCACTGCCTACACTCAGTCAGTTCCCCCTTCCTCGAAGTTTCACAGTTATAATGAGTTGCAGTTGCAAGTTGTGCGCCCAGTTTTGTGCCTTCGTCTGTGTCTGTGTGTGTGTGTGTGTGTGTGTGTGTCTGTGTCTCTGCCTCTGTCGCTGGGGACAGCAATTGAAAAGAGTTTTCGGTTTGGGATTTGGGACGAGGGGCGAGGGGCACGGATGCGGCAACGGGCAACGGGCAACGAGCAACGAGCAGCGCGCAACGCGCAACGAGGCAAACGAGGCGCACTCTTCCGGGTTCTGCTTACCTCCCCCTTTGGCACACCAACTTCACCCGCTTTCTCTCTGTCACTCTCTCGCACACCCTCCTTCCGCCCCACTCCTTACCCCCATCTCACTCACCCCTTCTCCCTCCCTCCCTCCATCACTGGCCATGGTTTGGAGTTGCACCTGCGGACTTAGTGCGCATTATGTGCGCATAGAACGCCCGGGCATGATTTCTAATTTTTAGACTTCAGCGTCTCCTCCTCTTTTTAGTTGTTTTGATTTTACCATATGGATGGAGCCGGGCGGTTAGACGGCCACAGAGGAGTAGAGGGGGCCGAAGAAAAAGAGGGAGGGGGGCAGATGGTGGATGGTGGATGGTCGCTGTGGAGAGGGGAAGCCAATGCCGCCTCGTGTTTAATGAATCAAAGAGAACGCAGACATCGCAATTGGGGCTGATGAGCGTGGGAAGCGGGGGGGTAGTAGTCAAAGGGGGGAAGGTAGCGTCTGGTCTGGTCTCGTCTGGCCCGGCCTGGCCTGGCCTGGCCTGGCCTGGCCTGGCCAGCTGGGCTGTCACGAACACGGGTTTGGCCTGCCTATTGGGCAATGGTAATAACAAAAACAACAACAATCGAACAGCCAAACGACAGTAACAAAAGCAACAACAGCAACAACAGCAACAACAACAACAACAAACCTTAGAGCGAATGGCAGGAAGAAGCGTCCAACTGAATCGCTGCGCTTTTTGAAGTTGTTCAGAAATTGTTGTTGTTTTTATTATTGTTGTTGTTGTATTATTATTGTTGTTGTTGTGCTGCGTTGTTGTTGTTGTTGTTGTTGTTTTCATAAACTATAAACAATTTTTCGGCGGCTTTTCAGTCAACGGCAACGGCACGCAAAAGTTTCGTTTTGCATCTGTTGAAAGTTGAGGATTGAGCAACCGAAATACAAGGCGAGGCAAAAAGAACTGCGTTGAAGTCGTCCCAAGTCGTAGAATCGTGAATTGTGCCACAGATTACACTATGGAACACGGCACAGTACAACACACGTCACACCACACACACACACACACACACACACACACACACAAAACTCAAATCTCAAAATTATGTCAATTGGATACAAATTTCCAGCTGGACACTTAAACACACATAAACAAACAAAATAAATCTCTACATTTTTTTAAAATTGCAAATTTTTAATAAATTATATATATTTCTATAATCTGAAGCAATTGATAGTATTTTGGATTTATAGGTGAATATTTTTTTATATAAATATATATACAATCTAATACAAGTAATCATATATTTTTTAGCCTGTATTAAATTAAATATAGGAAGGCTTCAAGCAACTGAAAAAGTACAATTTTAAGGAAACTCTTTAAAAATTAAACAAAAGTAAAGCAAAGTCAGTAAATATTTTTTTTTAATATTTTAGTAGTAATAATAATAGTTATTATTATCTTGCAGTTCCATGAGCTTGATTTGATTTTGTGGAAGAACAAAATAAATTCTATTTGAAAGGATCTGCTTTATTTGCCCATTTTTATATCCTCCCATTTAATATAAATATTAAAATAAATTTTATACATTTAAGGAACCAAATATATAGTCAATACACTATACAAAATGCACATAATAATATTAACAATTAATTATAATATTAATATTAATAAAGCGCCTTTAATTTCTGAAGGTAAGAAAAACGAACGGCAAGTCAAAAAATGTTCTTTCAAAAAATCTAAATCCAGGCAGAAAATTCCATTATTGACTTCGATCGATATTCGCGGTTGTCCCCAAAAACTTGTTGTCGAGTGTTTTGTTTACTTAAGTGTTGTTGTTGTTGTGGGCCAAAAAAAAGGAGAAAAATTGGATAGAAAAATAGAAAAGAAGTTTGCAGAATTTAGCGTGTAGTCTTAGGGCATATGTGTATGTGTGCGAGTGTGTGTGCGAGTGTGTGTACGAGCGCGTGTATGAGTGTGTATGATTTGCTATAGTTTTCTTAAGCTGCTGAGGGCGGATCGTTCATTGGCCTGCGATGAAGCAGCTCGGATCGCATTGGAATTATGAGCAGGGGAGGGCTGCCCCCTCACAGCCAAGACTTTAGATATATGTATGTGTACATGTGCATGTGTGTGTTTGTGTGTCCATCTATGCGGTTTCATTAACAGCTCATTGCAATAACGCCAACAACCGAAAATTGTTTGTCATATGGCAGAGAAAGTCTTTGGTCCGCTTTATTTTCCTTTTAATGGATGAAAAGAAAAATAAAACACTTTATGACATATACCATATAACGATGGTCGTACCTACTTACTTTTTATACCCATGCTCGCATATAACTAACTATATTATCAAAACACAGCAGCACCAGTAACAACACCACCACCAACAACAACAACAACAACAACAATGGGAAGCCCGCTTCACGCTTCGCAGCGCTCGTAGGTATTTTTTGTGCTTTGCTTCTTTTTTTTTGTTTTTGTTTTTGTTTTTGTTTTAGTAGCATGCGCCACATGACACTGACCGAGAGGGGCGGGGAAGGGGCGGAGGTGTGTGTGTAATTGCGGAGTATGTGATTGTGCGACTGTGTGCCTTGGAGCCACATCTACAATTGACCATTGACCAGACCAGACTTTGAAGTCACGGCAAGGCAAAAACAAAGCACAAATAGAAAATCTATTTTAGAGGCCAGAATCCCAAGTAAATGGCAAACACTCAAACTTCCAGTTGGAGATGACAACGGACCACAACAGGGCCGAGCACAGCGGGCTTAGGACAATGAATGGGGCTAGAGCCGAGGGGTACGGATGCGGGTGCGGGTGCGGGTGCGGGTGCGGGTACATGTGCGGGGGCAGACGCCGTCATGTCTCGCCTCAGAGATTTGCCCCATTGTCATTTTTATCGTCTCAAGAGAGATTCGGCGTCCATCTTGAAATGCAATGCGAGAAATCCTTTTGTATGGCGTAAACTGAGCTGCCCTCCCGCTGCAGCAGCCTCCCCACCTCTCTCTCTCTCTCTCTACCACTCCCAATACAATACTCAGCATCCCCTGCTGCTGCCCTCGCCCCACTCTCTTCACACTCCCCGCCGGACTAAACAAAAGATAGGCAGAACCTCTGGCAAAAAGTTCTCAGGGTCTGCTCCAGTTGAAGACGCATCGAGGGCTCCGCCCCGACCTTGAAACTTGCAGAGCGTTTAAAGAGAAAATGAACTCAATCAAGAGATTGACAAATATGAAATTATACAGAGCAATAAACATAAATAAAGTTAACAAAAAAAAGGCAAAATCAAACAATGAATAAATTTCAGAGTCATTTATGAATCTCGTTTGAGTTTGAATCGAGGCGACAAAACCCTCAAAATTCGCACACCCAAAAACAAGTTTCAATGCAAAATTTTATCAAAACTAATTTGCTGGCGATTATTGGAATACAATTCATTATAATCGTCTATTTTTATACTACGCTCCATATACACATACATATACATATATATATATATATACATATATATAAATCGAGTCTGTTATCGGCTGTCTGATAAGAAGTGCAGCCCGAAACTCGCCGGGAGACTGGCAAATTTTCTGCGCCGTCCCTTGATAAGGCTTTGAGTAATTACAAAATGAAAATGTGTCAGAAAAAAAATAAAAATTATAAATAAAAAACATTGGAATAAAAAACAAATGTGAAAGGTTCTGGGAATACTTTTGGTGATAGAGCCAAAGGCTTTAAGGAGGGGGAAGCCCATTTAAAAAAAAGCAAATCCCAATTAAGTGGAGAATCTTTAAAGAGTAGAATAAGGGTTGATTTCAAGACTTGAAATAATAATAAAATATTTAAAATTTAAAATTATTAATTTGAATATTTAAATTTATTAAAGGGACAAACGGAAAACAAATCAAATCTTCGACTGAAGTTGGGCAAGGCTTGACTCGTGTTATTTTTATTAATTTCCTTTGCTACGGCTGCTAATTGGCCCCTCAAGGCAAATGGCCATTTAACTAAGTGTTTACAGGGTATTACTGAGGCGAGGCTTATAACAAGCCACTCTCTAATCTTCGTTCATTTCCATTCACTCAGCAAGTTGACTCACCAGCGGGCACTTAAGATTTTCACCACGACTCCAAACAACAAACGGATTAATGAAGCTTAATTAGCATTTTCCTGAAGTTGCAGCAATCTTCGCGGCTCACCCCGCCCCTCCCTGCCAAGTGGCACTGCCACCCACTGGCCAGTGCTCGGTAGGCGCCACAAATTGTCGCGGATGCGTAATTAAAACGGTTTTAGCATCCGCTCCTCCTCATCATTAGCCCAATGATTGCCTTATGAATATGGCAAAAGAGCAAAGAAACTTCAACGTTCAATAATTGGGCCGATGGAACGGATTGAACTGAACTGAGCTGAATTGAATGTTTGACTGACTGACTGGCTGACTGGCTGCCTGACTGACTGGCTGCCTGACTGACTGATTGATTGACTGGCGAAGCAACGCGAAATTGCGCTCTTCCTGATGGCCAGCAAATCGATTATCGCTCGAGTCATGCAACACGAAATGGCTTTCTGACGCTGCATAATAAAGTGTCACGGAAAGCACGGCAAGCACGGACAGCACGGACGGGACGGACAGCACGGACAGCACGGACAGCACGGAAAGTGCAGGAAGTAGGGAGTTGGGTGCAAAAAGTTGCCCGACCTTTTGACCAGTTAGAAAAATAAAAAGAAAGAAAGACTCTAGTCAGAGAGCAGCCCCACGGCTATGAGGAGTGGCCAATGGCTTGCCAAACTCAAGTCAAGCCGAGGCAAGACAAGCCAACTAACTGAACCTCAACCTCTGACCGCCCACCCATGGCGACAACCGCAGTGTCAGTCACTACTTCAATCCCAAGCCCAATTCCAGACTCGAACGCGAACCCCAACTCAAGCTCAATTCCAATCCCAACTCCAGTCACTCTCTTCCAGCCTCCATCATATTCGATAACAACTTTCTACCCGCAACAAGTAACGTTGCTGCAAACCGAAGTGACCGACTCCAAGATGCTCTCTTCCTTCATCCCAAAGCAACTTCACAGGCATTCGGACAATCCAATGCACCGCAATGCATCTTTTTGAATTTGCATCCATTCTTAAATATTTCTCAATGGCTTCTGTTTGTACATCGTGTATATCAAGAATTCCTAATAAATTGTCAACCAAGGGTTTAACCCAAACTTGATCACCTGAATCTACCTGCCTCATTTCGGTAAATCCTTTCTATGACCTTTCGTAATAACTACAGGGTATACAAATAAATGTTACTCACCCACAGAGCAAGCAGCAAGCAGTAGGAAAAACTGTGCCAGCTACGACACTCAGTTAATGTTGTTGTTGTTGTTGTTGTTGTTGTTGTTGTTGTTGTTGTTCTTGTTGCTGTTGCTGTTGCTGTTGCTGTTGTTGTTGCTGCTGGTTCCTGCAGTGGCGCTGATGAAAATGTCAGAGGGTCCCCCAAGGCATGCTCTCTATCCCGTTCACTCTAATGCACTTTATATGAGCTATTGTTGTAGCTGTTATTATTGTTGGTTTTGGGAGTTGATCAGCAAATGGACGCGTCTGTTAAATTCTATTATTGTTCCCGTACACCGTACGTACACTTCAAGTGTACAAAAAAAAAAAAATCAAAATAATGCTATGGATGGCAATTTGCGTAGTTCGTGGACGGGCGTTGAATTTGCGAATTTATTTAACGCTTCAATTTTTTGCTAATTGAATGCACAAATATCACACGTACACATGTGCATTCGGGACACACACACACACATAGACTTGCACGCACGCACACTTAAACGACCAGGTGAACGTTAACGGTAATCGACATAGGATCACTGCGCATTGTTGTTTTTGAAGGTATGGCGTTGTTGTAATTGTAGTCTGACAGCTGCACGAGTGACAGCAGGCAGAAAGCAGCTGGTGAGGTCCTTGAATGGCGCGCTGCTGCGATAGAACCTTTGCCTGGTGTTTGCCTGCTTCCTTTTTCTGTATTTTGCAATTATGTATGTATATTGGTAAAGGTCCTCGCACACATTAATACAATACTTATATACATGTAAATACACACACACACACACACACACGCACAAATACTACCACACACCCAAGAAAAGATGAGTTTTAAACAGCGCGAAAAATCGATGGCTTAATCAAAAGTTTGTTGTCTTGGTAATTTAAAAAGTAACTAACTGCCAGCGAGAGCAACACCACCACCAGCAACGAAATTAATTTGGACGGCAGACCGATTAATTTAAAAACGTTGCACTATTTCTGGCTGTTTAGCCAACGCGAATTCAAAGGCTTTCAAGCAAAAACCCGTTCAAGCAAAAACACCGCAAAGTACAGGACGAAGCAAAAACGCGCCCACACGCGCCAACAACAACGACAAGACTACCTACAGTATTAACAGCTAACAACAGAATGCAGAGACAACTTAACAGACTGTTAAATTCACAGAAGCCGGGAAGCCGGCGCAAAGTGTGACCACATTCACTGCTCAAAGGAATACCAAAGATCTGCAAGTTTAATTAAGAAATTATTTATATACAAAGGCGCAATTTTAAAAGTTTAAAGTTATAAATATTAATTTCTTTGCAATCTTACAAGTTTTGATTTTACAATAAAAATAAGATGTCTTTGTACAATTCCATTGAAAATAATATTTAGCCATTTATTAGTGCTTATATTATTTAGTTTCCATTTAGAAGCTATATAAAAAAGCCGGGAAAATATCACTCGGAACTCATCGATTATGAGATATTTGGGGCCATTACGTAGAATTTCAAATTATTGCCACAAAGTGTACACGGGTTGACGGGGAAATCGCGTAGAGCGAATCTTAAAAACAAATATAGATAAACAGCACATAGATAATATGCACATAATGGATTTTCTGGTTGGTATCTAAGAACATCAAAAATCGATGCCATATGATAGGAACCAAGGATCGTTCTTGCTTTCTATTGGAGGTATAACCTATGGTAATCGTTAGCGCCAAAAGCGCAGTTACATTTGGGACACTTCCGTTGCCGCGTTTCGTATCTGGTGCGCAGGCAGTCGTAGCAAAACACGTGGAAGCACTTGGAGAGAACGGCATCCTTTCGTTTTACCTTGCACGAGGGACACGTGAGCGTCTCTTTGTATTCTCGAATCTCTTCAATCATCACCTCATCGATGGTTGTTCCTGACATTTCCATCTTCTTCATGCGCTCAGCCTTACGCTTGAATTGCGCCAACTCCTCCTGCAGTCGCTTTGTCTTGTAGGCTTCCGCCTCAAGTGAACTAGTCTTTTCAGCGACCACCTGTTGGGCCTCCTTCATTTGCGCATGATACTTTTCCAAATGCAGCTTCAGGTCAGCTGCAGATTGCGCCGACTCAATAGCCTTCCGCTTATGCATTTCCATGGCCTGTTGGCGCAACATAAGCTCCTTCTCAATAGACGCAACGGTGGCTTGCAGGCTTCGCTCCTTCTCCTCCAGCTTTCGAAGTACAATATGCATAGCCTCGATCTGTGTCGTCGCTGTGGCCATTTGATCCTCGAGCACCGACTTCTCCTCGCGCAGGAGCTTGTGTAATTGATTGGCTTTTATGCGTTCCGACATCAACTTAAAATTCGCATCGTCTTTTTCACGCAACTGTTGAATCAGCCTTGAATTTTGTTCTTGCATGTCCTCAAATGCCTGACCTGTTACTTCCATTTCATTAAGCAGCGCCTCCTCCTCATGTGATCCAACAAAAGGACGTGTGTAGTTGGCACTTCCTGGAGCGCCTCCTGGCGCTCCACCCCACGAATTCTCATTGGGTTTGTGATTGGCCACTTGCTTTTGTAGCTCATACTTCTGTTCCTCCAGCTGCTTAATTTTACGCAGCGCCTCCTCATCGGCCAGTTTCTTGCGCTCCTCCCGTTTGCTTTCCTGCAGTTTCTTTAACTGCTGCCGCAGCTCCTCAATTTCAGAGCGCAGCTTCTTTTCAGTGGCCATTAGCTGCACCTTGTCACGCTGATCTTTTGAGACCCCTTTGTACATGTCCAATAAAAGCTTCATTTCTTTCTGATCATTCAGTGCTTTTCTGTTAACCAAGTGCCAAATATAAAAGTATTAATTTGTGATCTTTAGTAATAAATTTCAATCTTTTCGTTACTCACTTTAGTTGCGCTTTCAGATCTCGCACGGTTTCACTTTCCACCGCCTTAACATCTTTCGCTTTGACGCCATCTCTTGTATCCTTCTCAGTTTTAACCCCAGTCGCTGCTCCACCCGCTGCAGATGTAGCATTCGTCGGTCCAGGGGAATCTTTTTTCTCTGCTCCCGACGCGTCACTGGTGCACATCTTTTCCTGCTTGATGCCTGTATCTTTGACATCTTTGGCACTAGCGTCGTCATCCAGATCATCCTCAGTGGATGCTGAGTTCTCCTCTTTTATAGCCAAATTGCTGTCACCACTGGCACTACCAGCATTTGTCAGGCTCGAAGTACCACCACCTGAAGAATTAGTATTTTCCTCTTTGATGGCCATCGATTCCTGCTTAAGCTCATCCCCTGAGGCCGACGACGTTGACTGCTGCTGTTGTTTTGTACCTTCCATCTTGGCCTGGGCATCATCGAGATCCTTGCGTAGCTTCAAGTTGTCAGTAGAGATGTCTTTATACTTGCGTTTGTATCGTTGTACCTCCCCCTTCAGTTGTCCGTTGTGGTTTTGCAGCGACGTTATCAAGTGGCGCATTTCCCGATTAATGGGCGCGGTCTGCTCATTGGCTGCCATATTCTGCTCGAATTCAATACGTAACGCTTCGTACTCCTTGCGTATTAGTGCAAGAACGTCCTCCATTTGAATCATCTCGCTTCGCACCTTCTTTTGCGCAATGAGCTCCTCGCTTTCCATTACCTCGATCTGCCGTAGATGTTGATTTTTGCTGGTCTGAAGCTGATTACGTGTTTCGTCCAGCATCGTCTTTATCTGCATGGATTCATTATAGAGCACGGAGAATTGTGACTGCAAGCACTTGTACTCCGTTGTCTCTACAATCACCGATTCTGGTAGCTGCCGAATCTAAAATATGAACACAGATCAATATTTAAGTCCATGAGCGAAAAACTAACAGACAAAAAAAAAGGGTTTAAAATAAATTGTTAGACTTACATCCATTTTGAGTTTCTCAACTTCCTTGAGCGTCTCACGATGTGTAGCGTGCAGCTTGTCTAGTTCCTGGAGTCGGTTGTTGGCCAGTTCACGATGTTCCTCTAGCTCCTTCTGCAGTTCTTCCAAGTGTTGACTATTGACATTTGTTGTTGTATTACTTCCACCTCCGGATCCAGTGCCACTGCTGGACGTCTTTGTGCTATTGCTGCTCTTGTTGGGATCACCGTAGATTTGATGATATGCTTTGAGCTTTTCAATCGCCTCTGCCAGATGATTTTCCAATTTGTCATTACGACAATGAATTTTTTCCAAATCATATTGCAGCTCATCTATTTGGTTTTTGAGTTCAGCATTTTCCGTCTCCTTGGCAGTGAGTGCATCCTGATATTCCTTCATTTTTAACGACATTGTGTGAAATTTTTCATGTAAAGACGTATTTAAATTTTGCAGGTTGCGATTTTCTGTCATAATCTCAATATGCGTTTGCTTCAGAGTTTCCTCTAGCGCATGTATTCCAACGGAGCCCGCAGGTGCAACATCCGGTTCGGCATTAGCATTGCTCTGCTGTTCCTCATCACTACTTCCACCGGCTGCCGCTCCTTGCGCTCCCGCACTAGCAGGACTATCACCTTTTAATACGTGGGTAATTTTCTCGTTCCGTTGCATTAACCTATCAATAACCTGTACAATCTTAGCCACCGCTCGTTTTGACACCTGTACACGATTGGCCAGCTTCTCGTCTAGTTCCTCCTTGTCCCAAGTGGACAATTGTGTGAGAAACGATGTAGTGACCTCGTTCTCGTTCTTGTTCTCAACTTCATCTGCCGTTTCAGCATCGAACCGTTGCAGCAGGACCCGTATATCTTCATTTAATTGATTCCAATACCGATTTACTACGTTCAGTACAGCATCATCTTGCGTTTGACGCTTCTCCAATTGTTCAATTCTGTGACGCAGCTCAGCCTCACAGCGCATTCGCTGCTCGATTCGCTGAGCGAGTTTCTTATTTTGAAATTCCAACACCTTTATGTCCATCTCCTCCAGCGTTGACACAGGTCCAATAAGATGTGGTTCGAAATGCACTTTTTTGATAGGTGGCTGACCAGCGGCTGCCGCAGCTACCAGACAGCTGCTACTGCCGGTGCTGCTGGCATCTTCAGCGCTCCGTTTCGACATAATTTTTACACTGGAGTCGAATAAAATCAATAACAAAATGTATAAAATGATTAATTTAAAATTTCTGTTTTATTGATTTTTAAGTTTCGTGGCTGTGGCTGTACTCCATTTTGCTCTTTGCGGCACAGAAGCCGCTGCACAGCTGCAAGACAGCATACACATATGTAAACAAAGATATGCTATTTAATAAACCAACAGGCGTTACATACCTTAACTTCTTATTTGTACAATTTTAGCTATACATTTATTATTAACTCAAAAAAGCGGCACAATGTCAAAATTTTCCCTTTTCTAATTGATTGCTGTTGTAGGGTAAAGACTTGCATTATTGGCGATAAATGTGGTGGCAAGCCGATTATTCAGGGCTGATGAAAAGCGCCAATTTAGTAGTTCTCGGAACAAGTTCATTGTGAGCTTGGGCCTAACAGCCAGCAGTGTTAACTTAAGAATCTGTTAAAAGTAAAAAAAGTTAGCAAATTTAAAATAACCCTGAAATACATTTATAAAATTTCACAATTTTTTCTAAATTCTATAGCCATAAAAAACGAATGATTTTTATATCGCTTAAAGTTTATACAGCCCTTTTGTGATATGTTATGTTCTTTATTATATTTTAATAATTTAATACACCTGTTAAAAATTATATATTTCTTTAATCGATTAACAGTCTAAAAGTTCAAAAGTCCCGCAAGTAAGCTATCGATAATTTAACAAAGCTGTTATCGGCCTTAGTAAATTATTTGCTAGGAATTGTAAATTTTCTAGTAAAAAATAATCATGGAATCTGTTTGTCGGGTTTGCATGAGTAGCTCCGGCAGTCTTAAGGACATATTTACCGAGGGACAGCATTCTGAGGATGAATCCAACTTGGCAGAAATGCTTAACGAGTGTGTCGACTGTGAAGTAAAACAAGATGACCCATTACCAAAACAAATTTGTGTTTCCTGTATTATGGAAACTAGAAATGCATTCAGATTTAAGCGAAAGTGTGAAAGAAGCCATAGACTCTATTGGGAATTCCTAACCGAAGCCAAAAGCATCAGGGAAATGATTGCAACAGACGAGTGGCAACAACTTTCAGAGTGTAATATAGATATTGGATGCGTCAAAATAGAAAAGTTGGATAGTCATGAACATTGCCTCAATGTGGACAATTTATCTTACGCAAATAGAAGAAGAGATATCAATGCCAGATACACAAATGAGGCTGGTTTGCATATGCCTCCTAATCATGCACCTGTTAACAACAACAGAACGTCTAGGAGTGAAACACTTTCAAATTCTGTTAATATGGCCATTGCCCAGCAAGAGATGCCGCAGTCTGTCGGCGACAAAGGTAATCTCAACAAATCATTAAATGCAGTGGAGCGATCGAGAATGAATGCCGCTGCTCGTATGAGAGCTTATCGAGCCCGAAAAAAGTTAAAGGCAAATGCAAGTCCATGGCTGTCTCTCAACCAGCAGAAAGCAGGTTTTGCGAAGAGCATACGACAAAATGAAGGAGTAATTGCTGAGCTCTGCTTACTCGACGATTTCCTGCACATGCACAAATCTCAGCAACACAGTTTGCCAAGTCCCTGTGTCTATAAGATCGAAGAAGTGGCATCGAATGAATCGTTAAGCAAATTACAACGTAAAAGGGCGTGTGCCGCTGCACGCATGAGAGCCTATCGAGCCCGAAAAAATTCAAAGAAGGCTGTCGCTTTATGTGAGACGCAAGGATGTGACGCTTCTGGTAAAAGTGATAAAAGTACTACCGAGTCCCTTTCAAACGACGAAGTCTCATTGGTGCAAAAAATGTTTACTACTTCATCGCCGGGACCCTGCTTTGAAATGATTGAAGATAGTGAATCTCTAAGCAAATTGCAAAGGAAAAGGACATTTGCAGCTGCACGGATGAGAGCTTATCGAGCCCGGAAAAAATTGAAAGCAAATGTATGTGATCATGTTATAGAACGTCCATTTCAGTGCCCCAATTGCCTAAAAGGATTTAAAAGCAAAGTTGGTTTTCGAAATCATATATGCCAACTATCTCACGACGCGTAAAAGAAGGGCTCAATAATATAACTTAAAGTGAAGCTATTGTTAAGTTACTTAAAATTGTATATATGTTGGCTTCTTATTAGTATATAATTATTTGGGATGTATTATATAGATTTAACCTAAGTTGCACCTATAAGTTATTGTGATTTCATAAATCGTTTCTGTTTGGCTATAAGTCTAAACTTGCCTAAGGCTAAAACAATAGAATAAATTATTAACAACTAAACAAAACTTGAAAACATATTAAATTATACATAATATATGTAATATATAAAATACGATTTTATTGAAAATATACTAAATTATACTTATCAAACGGTTGCATTAATTGCTTACTTTTCGATAGTCAAGTATCGATTACTCTCAAACCGATTGAAAGGTGTGTTTCTGCAAGCAAAAATTGAACTTATAATTTTATGCTTTGCGATTTAAATTAAAAATGCATAAAGTCTGTCGAATGTGCATATGCACTTACCTGATTGAACGACCAAACTACGGTTAATGAAGGTGGAACCTATCCTTGCAGAGATTTCGAGCATATGCATTGACTGTAAAGTGAAGTCCAGAGATCCGTTACTAAAACATTCTGCCTGCTGCTTTTTATCGTCGGCGCACAAAATTGTTTTAATTTAATCATTCAATTTTTAAATTTAAATCAAGCACAAATTTAAACGTTGTCATAATCTTTTTAGACTTAAAGACTAAAAATGGAGCTCTAAGGAAAATGTTTTAAAATAATGATTTGAAGACTTAACTTAACTTGGAGTCCGATTGATATTTATAAAAAAACGAGGAGTACTTCCTTCAATAATAATGAAGGAGCATACAAAAAGAACTATCTTCCAAAAACATAATGTTCTACAGGAATTATGCAATGCAGCTACAGGATGAGCTTCCACGATTGGTATATAGAGGGAGGAAGACCGGAGCGAACTTAAGGGCATCCAAGTGGAAATTTTAAATACGTAAACACGAAACGAGGACATGGATTATTGCAGAGTTCAAACTCGAAGTGAATTTCAATTTATTTACCATGTACATGTAATAATTTAGTACTGAACAGGAAATGCACACGTAATTTGGAATTGAATAAGATGTGTACTTGAGTCGATGTGTGTGTGTGTGTGTGAGAATGTGTGTTTATATGGAGCTCAATTAGTGGGTTAAGATACTCGAATAATTGGAGTTGGACTAGGACTAGAACGATGAGTACTTGAGGGCCTGGCGCAAGGTCATGCAGTCGACCTCGTCAATCTTGCAGCTGTTCGCCTTGATGTTGATCTCCTCCTCCTGCATGACTTGGACATGCATCAAATAGCGCATGGACGCCTTATTTTCGTTAAGCTTTTGGTTAAGCTTGCAGACAGAGGCTTTGAGGGCCTGCAGTTCGTTGTAGAGTGCATCCTGCACCATGTCACAAGTCAGCTCTAGTCCGGGCCGATGAGCGCGATTGCTGAGACGTGTCTGACATAGGGTGATGGCGCGCTGCTTGTCCGACATCTCGCGCTCCAGCTCGTTCATATTGCGCTGCACTTGATGGATGTGGTCCATGGTGTCCTTGTGCTTGTTCTCCAGGCACTGCTTCACGTGCTTCGTTTCAGCGATGCGCCGCTCGAAGGCCTCGTTGCTGCGATCCGTTTGATTCTGCATATCCTCGCAAACCTGCTTTAGCAGGAGATCAATGTAGGCGCGCAGCTGTGCGGCGGACACCAGAGCCTTTGCGTTGGCTTCGATGTTCTCATAGGTCTGCGCCTGCCATTCAGTCAACGAAAATTGACTTGGGTGGGGCGAGAAGGAGGAAGAAGGAATAAGGAGAAAAGCAAAAGTACTAAAGGCACACCCTTACCAGTGCTGCTTGGACAGATCCTGGCCCTTGCCAAGGTCATGCTGGAAGTCCTTTAGCTTCAGGTTTTTCTCGTCAATGGCCAGCGACTTGTCCTTGGCAGCCAAGTCCTGGTCGAGCAAATAAATGGCTGCACGGAGCTTTCGAATCTGTTCCTCAGCCTCTTTAAGTGCAGCGTCGGCCAGTCCTTGGCAGCCCTTGATGACCTTCAGCTCGCGTCGCAGTGAGCGATCGACCTCGTCGTCGCAGAGATCGACACCAATGCGACCCTCGCGAAGGATCAGGCATTGTTTGCAAATGGCCATAGACTTCTCCTTCAGAAAATCAATGGTATTCAGGACGCGATTGCGGTAAATGTTGAGCGTCTCGTCCTCCAGAGTTGCCGTCTTTTTCTGACGGTTCAGTTCGTCGACGAGAAAACGTATCTCGCTGGTGCGCTCGCGCATATGATGCTCGACCTCGCGCTGCCAGTTCTTGGTAGTGTCCTTGGTCTCGTCGACAACACGACGCGACTCCCTAAAAAGGACAGATTGACAAGGAGAACAAGGAGTTCGGCTGGCGCCGCAATTCAATTACTTACTCGACAATGCGCTCAGCGAGCTTCTCCTGGTCACAGGTGATCCTGAACTTGATCTTATTATTGTAGTCCCAATCCTCCTCCGAGTACCTGGGCGGGCACTTGGCCACCGGACCCAAGTGCTTGCCCGCCAACTGCAGGCCCGAAATGCGACGTGTCTTCAAATTCGGCAACATGGTCAGCAATGATGCACTTCCTCGAGTGTCTCTCTATCCGCTTTGTTTTAACAACAAAATATAAATATATATGTATATGTATATGTGTATGTGTATGTGTATTGCGTAAGGCTTTTTCGATTCCAAATCTTTCAGTTACGTATCAAATTGTGTTTTCACATGAATGTGTAAATGTATTGAAATAACTGTTCCAAAATCCGTATCGAGTTTTCCACAAGGATGTTTTTTAACTGGCACACTATGTTGGAGCTGTGACTAGTACTTGGTTATACTTAGGGAATACTTGGCTGGTTGGGTACCTGGGTACCTGGGTTACCTCTCTACTTGGCCTGGCTACTGGCTAACTGGGTAAATGGTTGGCGAGCCTCAGTCCGAATCTGAAACGTCCTCAACTGCTACTGAGAGCTGGCAGTGCAGCTGCTGCTCCTTCTTCTCGAGCTGCCCCGTTGGTTAGTTAAATCGATTCATGCTAAGGAATTTACCGTTGCCTAGCGGTATTTATTATTATGTTGGTATGTATGTTCCCGTTGCATGGCCATGTGTTCGTCGGCTTGTGTGTCCGCTAGCATCGAGTCTATGGTAGTTAGGGAACTTTCTTTTCTCAGTGTATGTGTCAGTAGCTGTGTGTGTGTGTGTGTGTGTGTGTGTGTACGTCGTATTGTGTATGTCACATGGCATTCCAAATGGGCACAAGCCCGAACGGAAGCATTACACCCCGCGCCATCTCCACACGCCAGCCAAATCCATGTCCTGACTGAGGCGGACGGCAGGTCCGTTTCAATTGCAAGGATTCGGTGGCAGGCGCGACTCGTCCTTGCGGTTTTGCCTCACTGTTTAAAAATAGCTGTGCATGACTTTCAAGCCGCTCCCTCAATCGATTTATGTACCGTTAAATCCGTTAACATACTTTCGCTTTTTACCTTTATTTTTACCCAATGGCTTATTACCTTTTCACCTTTTTGCCGCCTCATTGGCAGCTGTGCGAAACGCTTTTGGCATTCAGCTTTATGCTAATCAACGCTCCAGCTCCATGCGGCGGCATCAACATCAGCTGGGTGGGCGTGGCAGCGGTGCTGGTGGCCGTAAATACGCAAATAGGTAATTACCGGCAGGTAAAACATACAGTTTTAGAGCCACTGGAAAGAAAATAAATATTCTCATAGTAAACGCAATAAAAGCCTAGTTAATAGATTATCGAACTTCCATTGGTGACAATATCTTGCAAGACATACACACACGCTCATGCACATGTATATGTATGCATGTATATGTATATATGGCAGTTTATATACATATATAGTTTCTTGTAACTTTTATACCTCTTCCAAGCACTCAGGGAATAATCAATTTTACTCCAAGCGAAACTTGAAATATTGTTGGCTTGATTCAATTTATGATATAAGCGGTAGGCATGTATGCATGTGTGTGTGTGTGTGTGTGTGTTATGCATTGAAATAGACTTTATGATTACAGAAGGAACTTGTCATAGATGGATTGCTGGAAAATGTATGCAAAGGCAAAACACAGAAAATGCTCTGAAACATGCGGAAAGTCAATAAGATCATATATATGTCCATATATATTTACACATGTGTGTGTGTGTGTTTGTATATGGATATGGCGTTGAATAAATATGCTTAAATGTTAATAAACAATAATTTTGCACATAACCTTCATTTTTTTCTATCTAACGCTTTGTGCAAAATTTTGATTCCCATAATTAAAACCTAATAAATAATTTAATTTAATTTAATTTGAACTTCAATAAAAATTCCAATAAAAAAAAAAATCTTGTTTCTTATAAATATAATTACATTTTAATTGAAATAAATTTTCATTTCAATTTGACATCTGCCCCTGAGTTTTCATTGCTTAAAAAACGACGTTGATTAAGCTGAAAGGATTTTTAGTTTCTCTTGCGATGGACAAACGGAGAAGCATCCAAAGGTAGAGGAAATAAATATAATAATAAATAATAAATAAATAAAAAATATTTAAAAGTAGAAATAAATCATGACTCGCATTTGGGTTTATTTTTCTGTAAAATTTAGTTGAATTTATTACGATACACATTTTGTTGTTGCTATCATATATCATATAATCGTATATGCACGTGTTGTGTTTCTGTATGTGTGTGTGTGTGTGTGTGTGTGTGTGTGTTGTATATCGATCTATGTATGTATATTATGCACTGCACTTAAACCTTAATGATAAAAATGTACAATTTAATTAACTAGGATCTGTTGATGTTCTCTGTTATCAGTTTTCAAGAGTTTAATTATTTTTGTTTTTGTTTTGTTTTGGTTTTTTTTTTTTTTGAATTTTTATTTTTTTCTCATTTTTTTTTTTTTTAATTTTATATTTTATTTGAATTTTTTGTTTTTGGATATTAATTTTCTTTCGGTGTATTTTTTCCTTTGCTCTGTTCTGGTTTTGGCTACGAGAACTTAAACTCCCTTTCCCACACTTCCCCTATTCACACATCCCCCCTCCCCCCACTCATCACCTATTCCCCTTTCCTTTCATCAATTACAACAATTGTCTATGGTTCGGGTATGGCCTCAAGTTGCAATAACAGTTTTAAGACATTCTAATTAGTGTCTCTTTATTAGTTAGTCGCCAACGTCTGTTTAGTGTCTCATACAGAGAATAACTGTAATTATTTGCCACGGCTGCCAATGCGATCGCGTGATGAACGCCATACAAACGGATTGTTAACAACGAGCTTGTTTCCCCTTTCTTTCCTTTGCTTATTCTCCACCCCTCGCTCTCTATCTCTTTCTCTGTCTCCTTCATTCTTCTTCTTCTGTTTGTTTAATTCTTTGTTCTCGTTTAAACATCAATTCTTTTATGATTTATCATTAGCCATGGGAACTGTACAAATCGCTTATCTTAATTATTGTAGTTCACCTCAGCGCTCCACCTTCACCTCTCCCTATTCCGCTCCCGCTCCCTCCTCCTTCTAGAAACTATGCGACGTTCTGTTTGCTGCTTAGTGGATCATTTATTGCTCTGCAGTGGGCGTGGCTGTGGCTATGTTTTTTTTTTTTTAATGTGTTTGCTTTATTCCTTTGTTGGGCGCCTCCTTCAATTGTTTTAACTTGGCTAACTACGCGTATAGAAACTGTAACTGATTTGGTTTTCTTTCCTTTTTATTTTTATTTGCTGTTTTTAATTTTTGTTATTGTTTTTGTATTTGTTATAAATTCATATCTTTCTTTATTTGTTTTGCTTTGTTTGTAATTTTAGTTCTCTTTTGTTTTGTTTTGTTTTTTTTTTTTTGTTTTTAATTTGTTGCTAGTGATTTTCAGCTTTCCTTTTGCTTTTCATTTTAGTGTCCCTCTTCTTATTCGTTCTCCTGTCTCCATCATTTTTAATTTTATTTGAATTTGACATTTTATTTATATTTTTATTTTCAATTTTAATTCTTTTGTTTTTGTTTTTGTTTTTGTTTCGTGTAGGCAGTGTTTTATCAATCTTGGGTATATCTTGGTTTTGGATTTTCTTTTTTGTTTCATTAAATTTTATCGTATATTTTTTTTTTGTTTAAATTTCTTTTTGCTTTTGCTTTTGTTTATTTCTTTTTCAACTTAACTTCAATTATTCATCTGCTTCTTAATTTTCTCTTAAATATCTCTTAAATTTAAGCACAAAAAACATTTTTATTTTAAGATTTAAGGTTTCCTTGGCGTCACTCGCTTATGAGAGGAAAGGACACGCTTTTTGGTGCCCCTCCCCCTCACAACATTTGCCTGCGCCTGCACTTCATCCAAAAACAATTCAATTAGATGAGCGGATGTAGGGGGCAGGGAGGGGGGAGAGAGAGGGAGGGAGGTGTGTATGTGTATGTGTGTGTGTATGTGTGTTTGAGGGAGCTAAAAGAGTAAAAATTTAATCGAAATCAAAAGAATTTAAATCAAAATAAAACACGACACATAAAGAAAAGTCTGTTTTACAAAATTCAATAAATTTACATTCTTTTCATATATCAATATATATGTATACAAACATACACATACATATGCATATACATATATATACATATATTTATATATATATTCAGATTCTTTCCTTTTAGCTAAATATCTGTTGTTTCTGTTTATAGTTTACTTTGCTTTTGCTTTTGCTTTTGTTTTTGTTTTGTTTTGCTTCTCTTCCTTTTCTCATATTATAATTTAGTTGCTTTTGTTTTTTATTTTGTTTTGTTTTGTTTTTTGTTTTTAAAAAAAATAATTGCTTCTGAGGTATTTTCTTTTTTGTTTATATAAATATGCTTTTATACACATAACCATTATAATTAATTAGTTTTTAGTCGTTCTCGTTTTCAATAGTTTGTTTTGTTTTTGTTTTGTTTTGTTTTGTTTTGTATTTGTTTTGTTTTTGTATTTGTTTTGTTTTGTTTTGTTTTGTTTTATATTGTAGTTGTCTTGTCTTTTTAAACAATTCAAAGCACCTTTTGATTATATTTGACATTGTATTTTGTTTTTCCTTTTCCTTTTCCTATTCCATTCTTTGTTTTTGTTTTTGTTTTTAGTTTTGTATTTTGTATTTTGTAATTTGTATTTTGTTATTTGTAATTTGTAAATTTTCATTTGCAAATATCATCTTCTTGTTACAACAAAAAAACAAAAAAAAAATAGAACTTTAATAATAAAAGAACAACAAATTAAACAAAATATAATCAAAGTACAAACACAAATGTTTACTTCTCCTTCTTGTTTTTGTTTTTCTTTTTCTTTGCTTCGCCTCTCGCTTCTCGTTTAAGTTTAGCTTTAAGTTTAGTTTATTTTTCGTCTAATTCTATTTCTATTTTAATTTTTAGCTTTATCTTTATATTCACTTTAATTTTATATTTATCTCTATCTCTTTCGCTTTCATTGCTTTCATTTTTAGCTTGTTCTTCCTTTCAACATTTTATTTTTGTTTTACTCTCCTCTTCCTATTTTTTTTGTTTTATTGTTGTGGCAGCGTTTAGCTTCTCAGTACGCGGTAAATGGGTTAAAGTTATTATTGTAGCATCATGTGGGATATTCCTCTATCTCCTTTTTACTATACTTTACTCTTTATTGTTAACAGTTTATTGTTTATCATTTACAGTTATCTTTAATCCTTAATCTTTCATTGCTCAGCCAAAAATAGGTGAGGTCTAAGAAATGCCGCCTTGGGTCTATTTTCATTTTTGTGGCTTTGATAAAAACAATTGAAAATCGGCGAACAACTTTTTCGGTTTTAAAGAAAAACCGATAATTATAAAAATATATATTGAAAAAAATATAATTATAATAATAATAATAATTATGAAACTGAACGAGGAAAGTGTCAGCAAGTGAAAGCGAGTTTTCTTTGTTGGGAAAAACCACACAAAAAAAAAAAAAAAGTATAAAAGAAAAGCTATGAAATACAAATAGAAAATTGGCTATGAAAAATTGTAATGTCGCTGCTGCTGTTCCTGGGAAACCTTTTAGTTTTTGAGTTTCGTTTAACATTTAAATTTAACTTTAAATATTATTATTATTATTATTATTTTTATTATCCATATTATCATAGCTTTTATACGTATTGTTCTTCAACTACTTTATTCTCTTGTTTCATGTGTGTGTGTGTGTGTGTGTGTGTCTGGCATGTTGTATGTTGCATATTATATATTGTGTGCTGTGTGTATATTTATATATATGTGTGTGTGTGTGTGTGTGTGTTGGGCTTTTCCTATTTAATAACTATTCGTCACTATACACAGAAGTCTATCGATATAACCAAAATGGCTAGACAAGAATTTAAAGCTCGAATCTAAAGAATCTTAAAGGATATCTACGCTCCTCTCAATCTTCACGTTTTCTGTGTATCCTTAAACAAAAAAAAAATAATCATAAAGAACCTGCTTGGGATATCATGTAACTTTGTCTGTCGCGGTATCAAGTATTTCTTATGCCGGATAAGGCGCAAGGATACAGCTCTATATATATGGATATATATCATGGTAACTTCTAGACGCACACACATTACATAGAGACAGAAACATAGAAATGTTTACATATACATATAGATATACACATACATATAAATATATGTGTGTATGTGGATAAAAAAAATATAAATGTTTATAATCAAAACTTTGAAGTGTACATTTGAACTAAATTAACTGTAAACTTTTTGCTTATAAGTATAAAACATAATTCGTAAACGGTAAATATTTATACACGGTACGCGGAACTCGCTCCAGTTAGCTACTTTCATTGTCTCGATCCCCGATCCTCCATCCTCCATCCTCGATCCTCGATCAACGTACGTACGTACATATTGAATTGTCCATATACATAGACACACACACACACACACACTCACATAAATTTCTCTCTGTGTGTGAGTGTGGATATATATATATATATATATATATATATAGTTATAGCATGTGATTACCTATGTAATCCTTGTGTACATGTTTAGGTGTATGTATGCATGTGTGTGTGTGTGTGTGTGTGTGTGTGTGTGTTAGAACATATATCATTATATTTCTATCCCTATTTCTAGCTCTAGCTCTATCTCTTTCCAAACAAAATCGCAGCACGCATTCTCCTTATCGCCACCTCCCTTGGTCCATCCTTCTTCTTTATCCTCATCTCTATTGCTATCTCGCTCGTTCTGTGTATATTGTGTTTTTGGTAGGAAACACAATCGATTCGCTCTTCCTTCCTTCCCCTTTCACTAGTTTGCTCTAGCTCCAACTCCAGTTTCATTTCCAAATCTAGCTCCAGCTCCAGCTCCAGCTTTTTTTTGTATGCTATAGTAACCTTAAACCATGGGCAGACCCTGCTGCACATCCATCATCTCATCCTGGGCAGGTGATGGGCGCGGTGCAAACGTTTGCATGTGATGCGGATGCGGATGCTGATGCTGGTGCTGCATTGGGGTTGCTGCACGGGCGAACATCGTCGATCGCTGCATCGTTATGGGCGTGTTGCCGCCCATGGTGGCAGACGGGAACTGAAGCCGAAAGCTGTTGTCCGGATGATGATGCTGTCGCGGCGTGCGTCGCGGCGAACGTGCTGGCATTCGGTTTGCCCGATGCATGTCCTCCAGTATTGATGGCGCTACGTAGGTGAAACCCTGTGATAGGTACGGAGAGAGAGAAAGAGAGAGAGAGAGAGAGAGACAATTTAAGATTTGTTTATGTTTTGTTTCGTTGCAATTGCTCAACCAACTTGACCCAATCCCCTCCAGCTGACCCACTTGGTTGATCATGTGCGCAATTGGATTTGGAGCAAACACTGCCTGGTCCGCCGACAGTCGACCGTTTCCCCAGCTGCATACTAATAATACCCGCAGCCATACGCACACCAGGAGTTATGCAAGGCAACCCAATCGACAGACCGACTGTCTGTCCGACCAAGAGACAATCCCCACCACTGACCAAGTGAACAGTCGGCTGACCCAACTGCCGCCGCCTATGTAACACATTTTGCATAATTTTCTCTTCACTCATCGCGCGAGACACTAATTAAAATTTGACGAAATCCCAAATCCAAAATATAATAAACCAAAAATAAATAGTAAGAATCCTCAAACCGCATCCACTCGACCGATAGATACCCTGCAACATTTTATACATTTTACACTCAAGAGATATATTATATTTCCTGCTCCCAAATGTGGAATCACTTTTTCCCCTTTTATCATCCGAGACTTCGAGGTACTGCCCATAAATGCTTTAATGTGGAAATTAATTATATAAAGATATATATGAAATATTATCTAAATTAAAATTAAAATAAAAAATAAAAAATAAAAAATAAAAAATAAAAATATCTCAACTGTATGCCCCCTTCTGTTTTTGGCTTCAAGGGGAAGTGGGTATTAATATACGAATGCAATAAAATAATAAAAAATAATTAAATAAGCCGCCGGTTATCGTGTAAATTCATCCGGCACGCCATGGACAGAGTCACTAAGATACACCCGGAAGGGCAGGGGCGGAAGGGGCGAGAGGCGGAAGGAGAAGCTGCGCAGTGCGCACAAGCGTGCGACGCATTCAATCGGAATGGAATAAAGCTGTACGTGATCGCAATGCCAAATGGAACCCAAATTCGGGAGCTGATCATATCATTTCCTATGGCAAGGTGGTACCAAAAAATGACCTACTAAATTGGTGCGGGGGAGAAATCCTACAGAAAGTGGCCTAAAGATGTTCTAAATGATAAATGAAACTAATAATTGCTTCTGTGTGGCGACAGTTTAAGAAGCACTGAGTGCCGTTGCCCAACTTTTTAGCACGCTTTTGCCTAGAAAGCTAGAAGCAGGCACAGGGAGCAGCTATTGTCAGAATTATCAAATTGGTTGGTAAAAACGCTAACTTAGTGAATCTCACAACCAAGTTGAGCAATTTCTTTTCTATATGGAAGCGTGGTCTATGACTCTTTCTTGGCCAAGTTTAAATAAACCATTAATAGGCACAAACAAAACTGTAAGGGCCATCAAATGCAAAGCGAGGCATATTTTATAAACAAATAGAAGTCACAATATCAATAAAACTGTTTATGCTGCTCATAGGCCAAGCTAAGCAGTCAGTAGGCAGTAGGCAGTAGACAGCGGCAGAAGCAGAAGCAGAGACTGAGACAGCAGCAGCAGCAGCAGCAGCAAAAACTTAAACCATATGATAAAGCAGCACTCGGCCACGGCCATTTCTCAGTCACGTTCGATGGCCAGTCGCAAAGAAACACTCAACCAGTGCGCACGGCGGCAGTAGACGGAAGCCGACGACAACAACGACAACAACAACAACGAAAACGACCACGAAGAAGGAGAGGAAGAAACAGAAGTTGGGGAGAAATAAAATCAACTTTCGTGTCGTCGTGTAGAAAATTTCAAGCGGGCTATCCCCGTTTGCGCATCGGCCCGACCCATCGCCATAATACTTTATGCTTTTATGAGGCGCGCAGTCGCAGTCGCAGTCGAAGTCGAAGTTGACGTTTCGACGACGCTGGGGAAAGGTTCACCTCGCATGTGCAAAATACTCAAAGCTTCGTACTGAAAAGAAAAAATAAACCGAAAACTACTCGTTCGTTCTTGGACTTGTCCTAGCTGCACGCAGCGTCATTTGCATTTCAGGGTAATCAGGTTGCCCAAGAAAAAGTGAGTGCACGTAGCGCGAACGGCGAAAATACATATTAATTCAAACCAGTTCACTAAAACAACAAAAAAAAAAATAAATAAATAAATAAAAATCTTGCAACAACAATAACAATAACAAGAGAGGGCGAAGAGTCGCTTTGCGGCTTCAGCGCACGTGCAGAAAGCGAGAGCGCAGCGGCGCAGCTCGCGTTGACAGTCTTTGGCGACGCATGCGTATTTAGGACAAGAACCGACAAAAGCGGCGCGACGCCGCGCAGCAGCAGCAGCTGCAGTCGACGTTAAAGCCAGCGCTTAACAGTGCATGTCAAACTGCAGGCGGCGTCAAAATACGCGTGCGAAAATGGCCTCAAGTTGTGTGACATTGCGTAATTTTCTTTAAAGAAAATAACATTACGAGCTGCTAACAACAATAAAAACATGTGCCAGAAATCTATAATAAAAATTGGCAAACTGTCGAATTGTGTGAAAAGAGCAGCAGCTACAGCGACCAAAACAATACCAGCAACAGCAACAGCAACAACAACAAACACAACAATTTGTTTGTGGCCGCCGCTTGAATGAAAGCCCAGCTTTGTTCGCCTATTGTGAATAAATAAAAAAATAAAAAAAAATAACAACAACAACAACAACAACAGGAATAATATAAGCAAACTACGTACTATTTTTTTTTAGTACTTTTTTTTTTTGGTAAAATGTCCAAGCAGTTAAAGACAAATTCACTCTCGTTGCTGCTGCTGTCCATTGTGGTAACGTTGGCCGCAGCGGTGCCTCAACAACAAATACAACTACAACAACAGCCAATGCTGCCAGCAACTGTTGCAGCAACAAGTACAACAACACAGCTTTTAAATGCAACTGATGGAGCTGGCACTTTCATCGATAGAAAAAACAAAAACGACAACAGCAGCAACAACAACAACAATAATAACAACAACAGCAATAGCAACGATGCTGCCGCCGTCTCCTTTGAGCAACAGCAACAGCAACAGCAACCACAACAACAACAACAACAACAACCATTGCAATATGCACAAATAACGGCATTAGATAAAGAAGTAGGTATGCATACGGTATCTATTAGCAGAAACAACAACCAAAACAACAGCGACTACACACACCACTCTGAATCAGCTGTAGAGCACGTTTCAGATACCCTTACCAGCCCAGGGGTACGCACAACATGAGTATAAACAAAAAACCAATAGCAATATTTGCATAGTCATAACAAAAGAAAGAAAGGGCTTCAATTTCGTAACTAATACTATATATTTATATATATATATATATATAAATATTAGCGGCTTTCGGTCGGTCAATCAGTCAATAGGAGCAGGCATTTTGGTTAATAAACCGATTATAGGCAATTAGTTGGACACGAACCAATTTTCAGCTGACGCTTGGACCAGTTTGAGACGTGTTTGCGCATTGAGTAACTTTTATATTTAATTAACAAATTAAATAGAGTTCATTATTTAGAAATTAAATGAAAATGCTAGGTTGTTATATAAGAGACTCAGTGAAGGGCAATTAAAATTCGTATAGGCGGCTTGGGGCTCATCTATGATTTTCTTGAAATTGAAGTGAAATTTTCAACATGATTTAGTTGGATGACCGATGACGGCAGCCGTTGCTGGCGAGGCTTAGGCTATGTGCGTATTTATATGGAACAGCAGTAGCCAAAGCAACAACAAAATAAAAAAGCGAACGGACCAACCGACGAACAGAAAGACAGACGCACCATTGGCGAGTGTTTTATTTGCAAATTAGCCGCAACACCAAAGCCACAACAATAACAAGAAGTGACGGGGCGGAGAAGGAGGAGGAGGAGTTCGGCCGCGGTGCAGTGCAGGGAAGGGCGACAAATTGTCGGTATGGTGGTTACTTTTTGGGTGGCCGTTTCAAGTGTGTGAAAGTGAAATTTATTACACCTGATTTAAAAAAAGAAGGAAAAAAAAAAGGAAAAACAAAATGGAAAACAACAAAATAAAAAACAAATGAATTTAGAGCTCAACCATAAAGCAGATGCCGACCATTGGCCGGGGACTGACTGGGGTTTGGGTATTCGTGCGTAAGCTTGGGGCAGGTTGGGTAATTGTTAGGAGCATCCGCGAGCTAATTAAAACTTTAATGGCGCTTATCACGTTTTCCCACGTCTTCTATTACCAGTTGAGCGGCTGATCAAGCAATGGGCACCCATTGTGTGGCTGGCACCGGAGGAGAAATTTATGCCCCTGGGCGTGGAAGAGTTTCTGCATCACGTGCATCCCATGGACAAGGATCGGACCTTCACACCAGGTGTAGCGTTCAGTGAATACTCAACCAAATCGCACTTGGTGACAAATGGCGAAATGGAGGATCTGCTTAAGAATGAAGATTCCTTCATTTATGGTAGAAATCCAAATGAAGCACCAGTGCCCATTTACGGAGTTGTCACCCTCTGTCCAGCATTAGCCAAACGTGAGCCCGAATCACAACCACTGCCAGCACTAACCAGCACACGCGGACCCTACATACCCGTGTCCATTGATCCACTAGAAGAACGCAATGACACAGTCAGAAGGTCGTCCAGACTCTTTCCATTGTTTCAGCGCGTCAAGCGCGAGGCAATCGGCATGCCGGAATATGCGCCACTCAGCGACTACGACTTGGTCATGGGTGAGACGCAACTGCCCAATGTAAAGCTGCCAGAGTCGACTACTCCAACAGACAAGCAACAGCAGCAGGAGGAGGAGCTGGACAATGGGTTGCCAGTGAACAACTTTATAGCCAATCTGGTGGATAATGTGAAGTTCAGTGGTGGCGTCGACATGGAGGACAATGCCGAGGATAACAACATTGACGAACTGCCGGCGCACGAGTCGCAAAGCATTAAGGGACCACTACCTGGTTTTCATGTTACCTACTGGATGTTCTATCCCTACAGTCAGGGCAAAACAATGTGTACATTAAGTCTGGGACCTTTGGGGCGAATTCCCTTTCCGGCTGTGTACGGCTATTGTCTAGGACACCGCAGGGATATTGGCAGCCACGTTGGCGACTGGGAGCACATGAGTCTTTACTTTAACGGCGACGCCGAGCCGCAGGCCATGTACGTTTCAGCCCACGACGCAGGTGCTTACTACAGCTACAATCGGCTGACCGGATCCTTCGAGTTTCGTCGTCAGGAGACCCGTAAGGGAATACTACAACGCCCTAACTTTCCCAAAACTGTCACCACATTCAAGAATCACCCGGTGCTCTTTGCCGCTAAGGGCTCCCACGGCCTATGGACGGCACCGGGAAAGCACCGATTCGTCAAGGTGGCCAGGCTATATGACATTAATGGATTCGGTACGCCCTGGAACACTTGGAAGGCCGTCGACATAAGCTATAAGAATCTTCGATCCTATGGTAGGTGGTATCAATGTTGCGAAACCAAACCCATTAATAAGAATAACATTTCTTATCCTGCTGTTTCTGTTATCCCAAGGTCGTTCCCTGGTGCCCGATTGGCTAACGTATCGGGGCAAATGGGGCAATCCCAAGAGCAAGTGTCATCCCTTCCGGCGCATTGGCCTCAACTTCTGCGAGTTCACCGATGGACCCACTGGCATACCCCTAAAGGAGCCGCACTTTCAATGCGGCGCAGACTATCGCTGATTGCAGGATGGGGAAAGGAGAATCCTAATTACATTCCTCCTCGTTTAGAATTAAGTCTAAGTTTAGAAAAGTATTTATTGTGAAAATCCCGCCCAATGTTTTCCCAAAACCATTAAAAGTTACCTAAGAGACAAGTCCGAGCACCTACACCCTAGCTACACCTATGTAGCTCCTTTTCTAATTCGTGTCGAAGCGCAACGTGGCCATCCGCGTTTTGAACTGATTCAATGCGAATGACGCAATTGTTGGCTTTTCGTTCCCACATGGGCAATATTACTTGACCCCTGGGATAAATTCTAATCCCCAATAAACCTTTCGCTTCTATGCATAATTGGAAGGATAATCCCCGAAAACTCACTTGGAAAATTAAATTGGCACTTTCGCTGAGCGTTGTATCATCCGGCGAATCGACGGGTATTTGTCTTGTGAATCTTGTGTCGAATTGCGAGACGTCGTCTTCACTTCGCTGTTGGAATTAAAACAGATCCCATGGGTTAGTCTTTGAGTGCGGATACTATATCAATCACTTACCAGTAGCGGCTTAATAGGTGGCTCCAGGCGTCGGGCCACCACATCGTCCCAGTTGACATGTTTGAAGAATGAATGTGACTGCACGGCCGCCGCATCGTCGGGGCCACTGCCCAGACGATGTGGTTCCTGTCGCTTCATAAGGCGTCGCACCAGATCTCTGGCTTCAGGTGTGAGGTAGGCTGGCAGATTAAGCTTTGCTTTCAATATGGTCTCAATAGTTTTCTTGCGGTTCTCAGCAGTGAACGGTGGCTAAAACAAACACTCTCCATTAAATCCTGATCTGAATGTGGAGGTCAAAGCTTCAGAGTACTTACCACACCCGTCAACATGTCAAACATGAGTGCACCTAAGGACCACCAATCGACAGCTTTGCCATGGCCACTTCTGGTTAGAATTTCAGGTGCCCTGCAAAAAAGCCAAAAATATGCAAATCAGTTTTCTGCTGCTTTCGGATATGATATGATATGATCAAAAAAGACTTGGCAGGCGCGCACGCACATGTACTCAATTGTGCCGCAGAAGGTGTGGGTGACAATACCCTCTTGAATATGCTCCTTGCACAAGCCGAAGTCGGTGAGCTTCACATGTCCCTGTGCATCCAGTAGAATATTCTCTGGCTTCAAATCCCGATAGATGATTCCCAGCTTGTGTAAATGGCCCAGAGCCAATATGATTTCGCTCAGGTAGAAGCTACAAGCAAGCAAAAAGATTTAATTAACTCTTTGATTTATTCAAGATTTGCGACTTGACTCACCATGTGGTATCCTCCAGAAAGATGCCCTCACGCTCCAAATGCATGAACAGCTCACCGCCGCTCAGATATTCAAGGATCAAATATAATTTTCCGTCTGTTTGAAAGGCATAAACTAATTCCACGATGAACGGATGCTACGGACAAGATGGGAAGTAGAAACAGAGGATATATTAATCATAATCTGAATGATGGATAGTTCCAAGAAATCTCACCTTAACGGCCTCGAGTATGTTACGCTCGGCACGCGTGTGTGCAGTGTCCTTTTGATTTGTCACTATGGATGCCTTTTTTAGCACCTTCATGGCAAAATATTTGTTAGCATCTCGTCCAGCGGTCTTGCGCACCTTTAAGAACAAGATTCAATGGTTGAGGTGGTTAAGGTTAGGGTTCATATTTCGAATATGTAACAGGCTTAGCTCACCTGGAATACTTTGCCGTAGCCACCTTTTCCGAGCACTTTCTTGAGCTCAAAGTCATTTGGGCCCAATTTAATTTTTCCAGGATTAACATTCTCTTCCGAGAGCTGTATGGTTTCCTGGCCCTCATTGCTATCGAGCGTAGGGATAAAAAATTAAAGAGGCTTGATTAGTTTAGCATGTGTTTAGATTGTGATTGCGTTGGCGCTGGTGCTGGTGTTGGTGTTGGCGCTGGTGTTGGTGCTGGTGGCGGGGTTGGCGTGGGAAATGGACAGCCCACGCGCTCTATAAATAAACCTCTGCCGAACACGCGCCAATTGGCGCCCCCAAGTTCTGACCATTATCCCCTTATGGCCCCTTCGCCACCCACTTTATCGCATTACTGAGTGTTTACACATTGGCTGGCTGGCATATTGCCACTAGACGGGGATACAACAGCTTGTTGGTAGTCAATTGGCAGTTGTAAACACTTCTGCCATCGACATATGACAAAGCCAGCTGCCTTATCAGTTTGGTAAAAGGTAAACGCTAAGCGCTAAGCGCTAAGCGGTTAGCGGGATAAGTGGTAAGCGGTAAGCGGTAAGCGGTAGCTGCCACCAGTGTCAGGTGCACTCGATCAAGTTCTGTGCGTCGACTGATATGCTGCTTGCCGCAAGTTTACTGTGGTCCGTTAAGCCGTCAGCCACTACCTATGGGAATTCCCGACAACATTTGCCCAGCTGTTTTCCGAGGAAAACTGCGCGCCTGTACACATATCAATTTCACCAGCCTGGCATGCCCGCAAAACTGAACAGTCATCTTCCGCCAGCGAAATATCATCAGCATTACTCACTCTTGGTGTAGATTTATGCTCAATTCCGGTTCTAGATCGACCTGCAAGAGCGAGATAGAAACAAAATGCGAGAATGAGTAACATGTAAATGAGTAAAAGCAACAACAAAAGCAAAAACAATTTACATATATAATATAAATATGAACTTGAATAATTAGTTAGACGTTCTCACTACTTAATTACAGGAGGGAGGAAGAGGGCAACGCTGAGAAAACGCCAGTTTACACGTTTGTCGAAGTTATCGATAGTCTATCGATAAATAGCTGTGTGGTCTTTTTTTATTACTAACTCTATTTGTTGTTATTTACTGTGTAATTTGTATAAATACTGTAGCTCCCATTACATTACATTCCGAGTCTGCTTGGCCTGGGAATAAGTGTATCAGGTAACCACCAATCAAGTTAAAAGTAACTGTGCTGTGTGTGTGTTTACCTCTGGGTATTTGGATGTCTGGCTATCCAAAACAAATGCATGACTTAATGGAACAGTCATACGATCAGCTATTTTCATTGAAGGAATTCCCGCATGAAATATATTATAACAACAAACAAAAAAAAAAAAATAAATAAAAAAAAGAACAGTTAACCCATCGCGAATGAAAGCTACGATCGCTGAAAGGGTGGCAGTGTCGTAATGACAGCAACAAATTATGATTCCGATTCCCTCTTTTTTAGAGAAAGTGTTTGCGGCAGAGAAATCGTTAAAGGCGGCAACGCCGACGCAGAACGATTCACATGAAATTCCGTTTTCTGTTTGCCGTTCCTCGTTCCTCTTTCCTCATTCCTCATTTCTCGTTCCACGTTCGTCGTCCATCGTTCGTGTTCGTCGTTCGCCTTGGTGCGGCTTAGTATGTGTAGATCAGATGTATATACAAGTATATAAATATGTTTATATAGACAAATAGGCAGACAGACTTCTCCACACACACACACACACACACACACATACATACACACAAACGCACACACATACACCTTCTCTTTAATGACAAACTAAATTTAGAACTCGGAACAATGCCAAATACTCTGCCGGTAATTCTGCTGATGCTGATGCTGATGCCGATGCTGCTGCTTCTGCCGCTGCTATGATGTTGAGGCATTCGCTTCTCCGATTTAGGGGAAGACTTAGAAGAAGGTATGGTGCATCTTAATGATCAAAGCAGGAGGGGAAACTGAAGAAGACATTTTTTTGACTCTCAATTCGATTAGATTCTATGCGGGCGTCAGAAGCTGATCCAATAAAGTGAACGAAAACTAGTTCACCCTCGTCAATGCTGGCGCCGAATTCCAATTAACGAATCCATCATAATTTTTAGTATCCACTGTTCGAGGGCGTGCGCCCTGTACGCTTGCGTAAACCCCAAGTATTTATAACAAATACAAAATCTAGACCCACATGCACACGCGCCCACACACACACACACAGCATATGAAATATTTGAAATGAAATGTGAAATCAAAACCTAAGAAATAAAAGGAGAACCAAATTCGATTGCATTTTTATTTTGAAGAAAATAAAGAACAAACAACGCTGCACACGCCGCGCCGATTGACTCAATTTTCAACTTATTTGATCGTTTTCTTCGTTTATTCCGCCTTATCAGTAGTGAGAATGCCACTTTTTTCATTTTCTAATTTTATATTATTCGCTGATAAGCGTTTTCATTCCTTTTTAAGTGGGAGTTTAGCTTACAGCGAAATAAACGGGTTTCTTCCGTTGCCTCTGTGTGTGTGTGTGTGTGTTTGTGTGTGTGCGTGCATTATTTGTGCATGTGTGTGTTCAAAGACGACACATCAGATTTTCTGGCGTGAAAAACACCCTAAACACGACATTTACTCCCATTAATCTTTTTACAGTTATTACGAAAATATAGCTTACGATTCGAGCCGAGAAAGTGGACATTGGAGAGAAGCCCAGGGTATATGTATATTTATACACAAGTATCTATATATGCTTCGATGATCTATGCAGCACGTTGAAAGTCTTACGACTATTTATAATTACTTAAAATCCCCCAAATTGATATGTAATTTTATCACCCACTGATACAATCGGGAATTTATTTATGGCTTCTGGCCATTCATATCATTTCCGGGGTCTCTAAAGACATCTTGTCATCATTGCACTGGCACCTCATCGCAATAGTCCGACTGGGTGCTGGTAGTTTAGTTGTAACTCATAAGTTGATACTGCTGCTTGCTAAGTATTGTGTATGTATATATATATATACATATGTGTGTATGTGTGTGCGTGTATATTATATGTGCCTAAGTGTGAGTAGCTGATACTGATAACTTTGAAGGACATTTGTTTAGTTTATTTGCCCAATATCGCAGCAAATCATAGAAGGAATATAAGGTGATATTGATAATGATGCAAAGAATATATGTGTATGTGTGTATGTGTGTGTGTGTGTCAGAAGACCGAATTTCATTCGAGTCCAAGACGTTGAATAACCTGATGACGCCACACTCCCTTTCTCTACGATGAACTTTTGCGCAGCAGATAAGCTTGATACCTTTGGTGTTGGTTCTTTGGTGCTGGGAGAAAATAGAAATTTTGTGACCAGCTGTGCAGTTCATGCCACTCACAAAGGCGGTGGTAAACAAAGGAGAAAAATCTTACAAAACGCACATTTTATGGAGGCATGAGGCATGGGGTATGAGGGTGGGGGTCAATTCGCCTCAATTCAGCTGTTAGCTCTGCTGCGTAGTTTGTTATGTACTTACATCGTCCAACTCGATCCTGTCGTCGTCCGAATCCCGCGCCTTGTCGTCTTCGTGCAGCTCGAGATCGAAAACTTCACTTAGATCACTCACGTCCGCCATTTGTCGCTGTGTTTGTCGTCACTTTGCTACGCACACGCAGGCTTACGCACACTCACACAAACAAAACACAGACACTCACGGATAGAGCGACAGACACGCACACGCACACGAGTGCAAACACAGGCAAACACTTTGCTTCTGCTTTACCTCGCTTTGCTTTGCTTTGCTTCGCGTTTGCAATGAATGTGTTGCTGCTTCTGCTTCTGTTTCTACTGCTGCTGAAACAATACGGAAACAACGCAGCGAGACAAGACGAGACGAGCCGAGACACAGACGCAATTTCTTGGCAGTGCTGCGTATAGTTTAGTTTTGACTTATTCGATCAGGTGTGGTGGACCCGAAGGTTATTTGTTTATTAGTTAATAGAATATGAATGGAAATGGAGGCGCAGCAGCAGCAGCAGCAGTAGCAGCGGAGCGCCAATGCCACAACCACACAATGCCAATACACATACAGAGGGAAACGCGAGCCTGTGACGCATTCACTGGCGCACACAAGTTTTTACTCTTTTGGAGTCCACACGCGCACTCACGTAGTAATGTTCAAATTAAATTAAATATAATATAATAATAATTAAAATGCACTTTTTCTTTGTTTGCAACCTGAACACGAGGTAAGTTAGGACAGCGATTGCACTATTCGCGCTTATCGATACTAGCTAGGTATCGTGGCCATGGCATCGATGCCGCGAACAATTTATCATTTTATATCGGTAAGCTGCTTTGGCTATCGGTATGTTTTAATAATTATTTAGTTTATTTTGTGAAAAACTTTAAAAATTTTATTTATTTTTTCTTTGCTTAACATTAAAAAGATCATTTTTTTAAAAATTTAAACCAAGTTTTAAATTTTTTTTAATTTTAGAATATCCCGCTTCGTTTTTTTATACTTACATAGTCACTTGCATACCCTGAGAATATAAGTGTTCAGCCCTGGTCTGTACACGAGTGTGGTAGTCGAATTGAAAGGAACAAAAAAATAAAAAAATTTCCGCTTCACAATAACAAGAATTTAAAAAATAATTAAATATGTGCACCGGTGGCTCTCCCAGCAGCGGTGATTCCCAAGCTGGGAATAGCACTGAAACCGAGGAACAAAATACACCAACGGAGGAACAGGATCAGTCAGTCCGAACAGCTGTTCTAGCATCGACTCCAGCACAGATCCATGCTGAGTATGGTGAAAATCTGAAGTTACTGACACTGAATTCTCAGGTTGCTGAGCTTCTTACCATTATCCGTGATAAGTACGTAAGCGTTATGAGTTGTAACTTTGATTAATTGAATTCACTATCTACACAGAAATACATCGCGAAGTGACTTCAAGTTTTATGCCGACCGGCTTATACGACTCGTGATCGAAGAATCTCTTAACCAGCTGCCTTACACTGACTGTGACGTGGAAACGCCTACTGGCGCTATATACGAGGGCCTTAAATATATGTCCGGCAATTGCGGTGTCTCTATCATAAGGTCCGGCGAGGCCATGGAGCAAGGCTTACGTGATTGCTGTCGCTCGATACGCATTGGAAAAATTCTGGTTGAATCCGATGCTAATACACACGAGGCGCGTGTGGTGTACGCACGTTTCCCCGATGACATTGGAAGCCGTCAGGTGCTGCTCATGTATCCCATAATGTCGACTGGAAACACAGTTCTACAAGCTGTGAATGTTCTAAGGGAGCACGGAGTGCCTGAGAAGTGTATAATTCTATCGAATCTATTCTGCACACCTGTTGCCGCTCGTACTGTGGTTAATGCTTTTCCCAGAATGAAGATTCTCACATCCGAGCTGCATCCGGTGGCCCCCAACCACTTTGGCCAGAAATACTTTGGTACTGACTAGATTGGTTGACAAAACAGTTAACAACAACAGCAACCAGAAACAGCTTTCAAAAGACTTGACAACTAAGCTCTGCTTAGGATAGGTAGTGTGCGTTAGATAACCTATTACCAATGCCAAATCCCCTCCAGACCAAAAAGCCCAAACTACGTATACAACATTGCTTAGCTTTTTACTGACGTATTGGTTTTTTCTTCCCTTTTAGATGAATGTTAACAAGGAGGAGGTGTCTAACAACAATTGCAATTAAGTCCTTTTAATATATGGGTTTTAATATATAAATCGCAAATAAAATACGATACCCGTTTAACTTATGTAAATACAAACAGAATAAATATTATATATCACTCAATAGTTCATTTTATAATTGACAACCGTATCCACTTTATGTACGCCGGTCGAAAATGATCGCAGCTGCACCGCCTGTGCGTTCTGTATAAATACTGCACCGGTCTCGTCCCACTGTGCTGGTACCTCGGTATTTTGTAGAGTGTGGATCATCACATCAAATGTGCAAATGCAGTCTAGAAGCGGCAAATAGCTCACTGTTGCCGAAATTTGGCGCATCACATCTCGTATCTCGTTTTGTATGCGGCTGAGTTGCTTTGAAGAGGTGACCGCTGACGACGAGTTGTTAGCTCCACCATCGCCAGCCTCCGCTTGCATTTTAAAGTCCCAGCATTCTAGTACTTCTTTGGTGTGTGCATTGGTAATTACCATTGAAATTTTGTTTATCATGTTTTTTGATAGCCATTCTATTAATAAAAGAGACATATCCCAATTCAATGGTAACGAAACTTGGCGTTTGTGTGCGTGTGTAAGTGTGCTGCATTGTACATACCTTCAGTTTGACTAAGAACATTTTGCAAAAAATTTGTTATTTTAGGATCTTTGGACATTAGTATAGTAAGTCCATATTTTTGTGTATTATCAAAATTCTCTGCTGGGTAAATTCCACGTTGAAATAAAATCGAATTGATGCCGTACTCTGAATATAATAACAAAGGCACGACGCCATAATTAGAGCGCGCGAATTTCGGGCGTCGATGATAATTTTGCATTTACTTACTCAGATACTCAACGATGATTTGAGCCGAGCCCTTAAGTGTGATGCAGTTTTTAGTTGCTTGAGCTGTGGCCATTTCCAATTACAACTTTAATATTTGTTATTTAAATATACTTTAATATTTGTAAAAAAAAATATTCAGTCAACTAAAGCTGCTATTGTTTGAAGCTTTATTTTAAGTCTGTTCCGGAACCTACCCGCTCACTTTAATGAACTACTAAATAAATAACATAGGTTCTTGGTTCGCTCATTTAGTTCATACAAGCAGTATTGCCTGAATAAACGTTATCGATCGCTACAATGAACTAGTATTTAAAAAATGTTAAGTAAAATAAAAATACCAACATATTTGCGCAGGTGTTGGCGCCAGGGAGATTATCGACTAAACTTATTTTAAAATGGATTATCGGCAATCAACTATGAAATGAGTTTGGCGCGTGTTTGAAAAATGTGAATGATTTTCATTGAATTCAAAATATGAACCCATTCACAAGGAAAAGTAAAAACGGAAAGGTAATTGCAACAAATATAAGAACTTTATTAGCAATCTCTGAATTATAACTAAGCATGAGATCCATTTAATTGTTCGTACTCGGGGGCTTGCATATTGTGTGTGTGTGTGTGCTTGTTTATTAGACATCTATTCGTATTTCGTACTTCTTCTCATCCATCGATTGTTATTATCGCCATAAGCCATTTTGTAGGTGGTGCCTGTTGAAGAACCAAGAACGAAGATATTTTTAGCTAGGGATTCTTGAGTTGAAAAACTCCGAGTTTACTTGAAGCTGCCAACACCGGGCTCGATCATCCAGAGCCTTTGTTGTGAATTGTCGATTGTGTTTGTATTGAGTAAAATATAATTTGTGTTTTGGTAACGGAAATATGATGAACCAATTGGGTGTAAAAAGAAAAAACGAACCAAGACGTGTTTGTTTTGATTTTAATCTTTGAAATTGTTGTATTTGTAATGCTATAAATAATTTAAAAGAACGTGGGCGCACTTAAAGAATGAAGAAAGAATAATTAAAAGCAAGTTAAATGTGAAGTATTTGCAAATTTTTAATAAAATTTTTTTGTTTTTTTTTTTTTCTTAAGCTTCAATATGTTTGATTGTTTGTTTTGTTTTGTTTTTTAATGTTTTTCTTTTGTGATTTCTTTCTATTTAATTAAAATTAAGCTTTACATGGTATTTTTGGTATAAATCTTTTAATAATTAAATTAAAAATTTCGACTTAATTTAACTAAAAAAAAAACCTTCTTTGCGTACGCCTACCATAAGTACAAACTGATGTCAACATATACATAAAAACTAAATTTGCATTTACGTTTCATTCACTTTAGTTACAATTAAGATTTAAAAAAAAAAAAACATACAGTAGGAAAAAAATATAGTTATTCAAAATTAAGTAGCTATAATGTGTGTGTGTGTGTGAATAAATTTATATTAAATGTTCGTTTTTAAGTGTGTGTGTGTATGCGTGTCTCTGTGTGTGTATGTGTGTGTTTATATATCCAAGTACTTAGTGTAAGTTTTAAATTAATAATTCATAAAATACAAAATAAATTATGGTTAAGATTTTTGTTTCTGTTTTCTGTGTTCTTTTTTTGTTTTTGTTTTTCAATTGATTTTTTCTCTGTTTATGTTTCGGTTTCGGTTTCTGTTCTGTTCTTGTTTCTGTTTTTGTTATTGTTTTTGTTTTTGTTTTTGTTTTTGTTTTGTTTTTAACTTAGTTGAAATGTACACAAAACTTATGGTGAATTATAACGAATATTGTATATACACAGTTTATTACAAGTACTCAACTACGTAAACTCTCTATTCGTTCTCTATATACTCTATATATGTATATATATATATAGATATATATATATATATGTATATGCGTATGTATATGTATATATGTATATGTATATGTATATGTATATATGTATATGTATATATGTATATATGTATGTCTATGGTACAACAACAAAAGCGCAACAGTGTCAGTGTCAGGGTCAATCCGTTACTTTCTCATCTATATGAAAATTTCTATTTCTTGTATTTGTTTAATCGTTAAATCGTTTGTTTTTGTTTTTGTTTTTGTTTTCTGTTAAGGTATTTTTCATTTTCATTTCTTGCAATACAAAGTACAATTATAATATTTAGATTTCGATTCGATTCGATTCTCATTTACATTTCTCTGCCACCGTGCACAGACGCCCGAAGGATAGCTTGCATTTTCAGATGTTTAGTTTTGCTCTCAATTAAAAAAAATATATTTAAATTTTTTTAAATTATTGTTTTTTTTTTTATATATTTTTCTTTTCATTATTTTGTAGTTGCAAATTTTGGAAAGCGACGCTCACAATTTTTTATTAATATTTAAATAATATTTAATTTTGTGGAGGGGTCTGAAAATTTGATGATTTCTTTTTGTGCATTAAAATTAAATATTTTCTTCTTGCATTTAAATTATAATTCTCATTGTTTTGTTTTTGTTTCTGTTTTCTGTTTTTTGGTTTTTTGGTTTTTGTTCTTGTTTTTTTTTTTTGTGGTGGTGCAACAAATAGTTGAATTTTTTAAACATAATACTAAAAAATTACATTTGTCGGCGTTGGAGTGCAGGGAGTAGTTTTGTTTGCCTTTTGTTTTAATAAAAATTCTATGCATAAAATAGTCATTATTTAAGGTATGTATTTGGCCGTAGATTGCAACAAAATATCTGTGAAGAGATTAAATCATAAATAAAAATTAAAAATTAATTGGTTGTTCTTCAATTTTTGTTTTCTTATTTGATTTTATTTTTTTTTTTTAACTATCTGCCCTAATACCATTTCCAAAAGGGATCAATACAAGCAAAAATGCAACACTATGATGAGGGCACAGGGGATGGAAAGGGGGGTAGGGGAAGGGGGCACTTGTTCCGAGGGGAACCAAAAAATGTATCATGCATGATTTTTGTTTGTGTTTAAGAAATTCATTTTCAAATTTTTGGATAACTGTTTGCCAGCTAAGCTTAAGGCTCTTTTGCATTAAAGAAAAAAACATATAAAAAAAAATAAAAAAAAAACATAAATAACCAAATTGATAAAGAGAGAGTGAAAGAGAGAGAGAGAGCAAGAGAAAACGCAAAAGATTAGTCAAAATTATTTTGTATAAACAACCACCAGAAAAAATAAAATTTAAGAAATAAAAAAAAAAAATAAAAAAATTATAAAATAATAACAAAAAAGGGGGAGGAGGGGAGGAGCATATGAAATTGTTTGTTGTTTGATTTGTTTGGTTTTTGGTTTTGGTTTTGGTTTTGGTTTTGGTTTGTGTCTTGGATTGTCAAAATCTACAGCCAAAGTGTTAATAATGTTCATAGAATAACAAGAGACTATGTATAATAAAAATGTAAATGTATATGTAATTTATGTAATTATGTAATTTTTGTAATAACTAAATTAATTGCAAGAAATAATTGTTGTTATTTTATGAAGAATTGTATAATTATTAATTATTTATGTTGTTACATCGCATGTGAAGACTTTTGTATTCTTTTCATATCTTTTATATTTTATATATATTTATTTATTTTTTTTTTCTTTTTTGTCTATTGTGTGTTGGATTTTCATGGATTTTCGTTTTTGCAAGCTACAAAAATGAAAGAAAAAAAATGCAAAAAAAAAACAAAAAAAAAATACAAATATCGTAAATTGAAAACAAAACAAAATTTCGGCTTGTGGTCTCAGTGCTTTTGTGTGGTGACTGTACTTTGGGGGGGTGGACAGCAGCTGCAGCAGCTGTCCAGGGTTGCCGTTTGTTGCAAGGAATATCTAACTTAAGAGAGCCTCTGTTTATGGTTATTGTTATTGTTATCGTTATCGTTATAGGTATTTTGATTGCTGTTATCGATATGAGTGTAGACTGCGCCAATTGAATGGTTTTTGAATGCACAATTCGACAAGTTATTCCTTTTTGGTAGGTGTCTGTGTGTGTGTACGTGTATACGTGTGTATGTGTGGGTGTATTAGTGTGTGTATTTGACTGTCTGAGTCTGCTGTGAGTTGCTTAATAATTTTGTTTTGTTTTGTTTTGTTTTGTTTTGTTTTGTTTTGTTTTGTTTATCGTGTAAATGGAAAATCAAATTGCTTTTAACATTTACTTTTAAAGAGAATTTTCATAATAATTAAATTCCTATTTAAAAACTATATAAAATAAACCTTCTATAGCACCATTTGTTTTTATTCGCATTATTATTATTATCATAATTATTATCATTATTATTATTATTATAATTATTATAATTATTATTTTAATTTTTTTTATTATAATTTTTATAGTCATTGTTATTTTTAATTTTGTGTTTCATTTTAATTAAGTTTTCCCTTTTGTTTGTTTTTACTTTATAATTGTTAAACGTAAAATAATATATGTTGTTTTTAATTAAAAAAAAAAAATGAGTATAAGAACAAATTTTTTTGTTTTTGTTTTTGTTGTTTGTTAGTTTTTAAGACTTTGCTTTGTTGCTTTTTGGAATGTGTTTTCTAATAAAAAATTAAGTTCACGGGTATGAAAAAGGCGGAAAGCGAGTAGAAGGTAACACTAGGAAGGAAGGCTGCAGTGGTGGACTGTGTGTATGTGTGTGTGTCTGTGTGTGTGTGTGTGTGTGTGTATATTTCAAATCTTAGGTTTGGTCTTGCGACTTTAAGTGCGATTTTCATATTTTTCAGCTCTGTTTGTATTTGTACTTTGTGTATATGTGTGTGTGTGTGTGCGTGTGTGTGTATGTGTGTGGTTGTGCTGCTTTCTTTATTTATTAACTATATTTGGTTTATTGTTTATAGATATTGATTGATCGACGTTCGGATTTTGTGTGCAGTTCAGTTTGAGTTTGGGTTTAGTTTTTGATTTGGATATGGATTTGGATTTGGATCTGGACTTGGATCTGGATTTGGATATGGATTTAAATTATGTCAATTATTCATATATTTATATATTTATATTTTTATCTTTATCTTTATCTTTATCTTTATAATTATCTTTATATTTATGTTAATTTTTATTTTTATCTTTACGTTTATTTTTATCTGTAAGAGTAACTGTATCTGTGTCTGTGTCTGTATCTGTGTCTGTATCTGTATTTGTATCTGTATCTGTATCTGTTTCTGTTTTTGTATCTGTATCTTGTAACTGTTTCGCGTAACTCGATCTAAAACAATCGATGCTATAGAAGTGCCTATTTTAGCAGTAATAACCTCCATAATACTTGGCGCCACATTCGGGATTATTGCTGTACGTACTGTCTGGCACGGTGTACTCGCAGCGCACGCCATAGAATCCATCCGGACAGCTGGAAGAGAGAGGAAACAAGTTCATAAGTAACGGGACTCGTCAACATCGATAACACTTAAGATGATCCTTAGTCTATAAAGAGTACACATCCGATCCGGCGCTGGCCATGAACTGCGCTGCAGCTGCCGCCCCCACCCTCTTGACACTCCCTCCCATCCCATCCATCAGTCAACCACAAACGAAATCGAAAAGAAATTAATAAATAAAAAAAAAATAATTAAATAATTTCGTTTTTTCTCTCTCCCCTTTAATTCCATTTTTTTTTTTTTTTTTTTTTTTTTTTGCAAATCGAGGCAGACGGAGGCAGTCACAATTGATTTGGAAATGAAAATGGAAATGGATGTGAAAATCAAAATGAAAACGAACACGAATTTTCACAGTCAAAAAAGAAACCATTAACAGAAGGAATGCACACGGAGCTCTGCGTATGTCCGATCCTCAGATACTCCGTACTCAGCCGCAAGGTATCTAAGACACTAAGCCAAGACGCAAACCACTCAGATCTGGTTGACTGGTGAACTATGGTGAATAAATGGCTGGGTTGATGGGTGAATAAATGAGGCGGGGGTTGCTTTAAGTTGTCCTGGGGCAATGCATGTCACTGCCTGCCGGACGCAACGTCATACCCGCTGCGAGTGTATCGATTTTAAGAGGGTATCGGTTTATAAAAAAGAGTACAATGCGCCTCTTTTTCGGGATGCTAGTGGCTCGGATCGGATTGGATTGAATTGGATTGGATTCGATTCGATCCGATTCGATGGCTGTATATATTCGAGTCGATATTTGCGTCGTGTGTGCACCCATAGTACTTGGATATTGTATAAAACGAGGCGCTGAAAGACATTATTCACATTGCACACACACACACACACACACACACAACCAATGCACAGGCATGTGCGTGTGTGAGTACATGTGTACATGTGTGTATTCGTGGAGTTCTTAAATCCCCAATCCAGAAATGAATTTCTGGTCGTGTAACGCGATGCCAAAATATTAGAGTTTCTAGTCAGTTTCTCAAGTGCTGCACTCAGATCCGTTGGATATGTTTATCATTCTCGGGTTATATATAAATATATATATATATATATATATAGTTTTGGGGTTGTCTCCGCTTGATTTTTTATCATCAGCTGTCACACGTTTTATCGTCGTGTGGAATCCACTTGAGTTGGGATCGACTTGCAGTTGCAGGCGCAGACGCAGGCGTAGGCGGAGGCGCGGTCGCAGGCAGCAAGGGAAACGGAGGGAAAGTACTTACAGATCTTCTATCTGACAATCCTTTAGGGTTCAACATAGATAGTCTCTACTGTACCACTACTTAACTTACTTGCAATAGAACTGAGACAGATCCGGTATCAGCATGCAGGTGCCGCCGTGAAAGCAAATGTTCTCCTTACATGGATAACCAGCGCTGCGAATATCCGGACGCATGGCAACTGTGGACGAGAGACAAAATTATATATTTATATATATGTATATGCATGTGTGTATGTTTATGAATGTAAATCGGTGGAAATTTTATTAAATATATATTGTATGAGGTATGTCGGATGTAAGATATATGAATGGCTGAATTCATAAATTTACAAGCTCTGCCCCTGCCCTCGCTGTGTGTGTGTGTGTGTGTGTGTGTGTGGGCTGCTGATCTTATGCATGGATTGTCGCCTTCAAATGTGCCCATAAATTAGAAATGAATTGGAGCATTTGGTAGGACGGACAGAGTGACAGATGGACGGATGAACAGATGAGCAGATTGATAGGTGGATGAGTGGATGGGAGGATGAAAGGATAGGTGGGTAAGTGGGTAGGTGGTTGGGCAGAGACATCAAAGTGTGTCTCATATATAGAGAGAGCATTGAAGGCCTTACCTGGATAGGCATTGATCATAATGCGGCGTTTATCAATCGCCTTACTGACTTTGTTCTTGGCCCGACACTCGTACTTTCCCGCGTCGGAGGAACTGTTGAAGGAGCGAACGATCAGCTCGGAACGTCTTCTGCGGGTCATCAGAGAATAGGTACATATTAGTACATTAGATAAATGTAGATTATGTATGTATGTGTGTGTGTGTGCGTGTGTGTGGATGGGTGTAAACATTTGCTGGGATCTGCACTCACTTGTGATGCTTGAATTGGTAAACATTGCGTTTGCGATTTATCGACTTATCGTCCTTGAACCAGGTGACCTTTGGGGGTGGCCTGCCCTCCACCTTGCATATGATGCGCAGCTCCTTCCCGTTCTCTATCGTTACGTTGCTCGGCGTGGATGTTATCGATATAATCGATGCGTTCTGTGCTGTAAAATCACCAATGATAACAAATTTATCGATTATTTTTTAAATTCAATCAAAGAACAAATAAAATCTAAAATAGTTCAAAATTTTCATCTGATATTCCTCCACATCTAAACATCCTTTTATATGTCCGTCTGGTGTTTCTCAGTTTTTCACGCATTACTAAGAACTTAAATTTCCAGCTAATTGGGGGATTTTCAATGTTTATTCAAAAACTATTTAAGCAAAAAAAAAAAAAAAATCTTTTGTGTCTCGGCGCCATAAACAAAAAATCGCATTAGAAATTATTCAAATTCCTAGTTTATTTATTATTTTTTTTTTTTTTATTTATATTTTATAGGCGTAGACCGTCGCGCGTCTGCCCAAAGTTTTATTGAACTAAAGGTAAGTTGTTTATAGACCCGGACGACCCGAAGAGTCGTAAAAGAGACTTGATGACATGACCTGATATTTTCAAGGACTAATTCCCCCCCCACAACATAGAAGAAAAATTCATAAATCGAGCTGTGGGGTCGGTCAAAGGAGACTCTCCCCACCCTCAAAGCCATTTTATTTGAGAGTTAAAAATAATTAATTATATTATATATATTTATTTTATATTATATTAAGTAATTTATTTACTCATACCAAATTTAATAAGAGGTCCTGCTTTTATAAGGATCTCCTTAATTATTTATTTATTATATGTAAAGCCCCGACTCTCAATATTCTCACTAAGTGAAAGTTGGGTGCCTCCGCTTAGCAAAAAAAAACAGAGAGTTGCAGCTTTTAAGGAAAGGCATCTCTCCCCGTTGAAAAGGTATTCGATTTAGAGAAATATCTAACTATATCCAACTATATCTATATATCTATATCTAATCTTCTCAGATCGCTCAAAAGATGGCCCGGACAAATAGGAAAGCTCACGTGAGGTACTTATTTAATGGGCGCTTGAACTGGTTGAGAATTATAAGGAGTTGGACACTTGTAACGCGGTGTGACTTAAGTCTGATTTCAAATAATACAAAATTATTCAAATAATTATAAAAATAAAAAAGGAAAACAAATTTTCAATTTTCTATTTTTCATTCAATGCATAACTTATTTAAGCGTGAAGGACTTTCAAAAGGATACAAGTTTCAGTTATTGTTGCCAAAAATAGGCAATAAATGTTTCTGCTTTGAACTACTGCAGTGACAATCCTTGAAGCGAAGGACCTTAGTGTACAAAGGAATAAGGATTAAGTATTACTTTCACATTTTCTGTCTCGAAGGACCCACTTTTGGGTTATGTCTACAGCTGCTGCGGTCACCCCATGGCCGATGCTCTGATCTAATTTTTGGGCGCTGCTTGCGGGGCTGGCGGCATCTCACGTGCTTTCTGGTTACGATCCATTCTTACGTACGTATAGGATGTTCGATTACCGCTTCAAATTTTTTTTTTTTTTTTTTTTTGCTAGATTCTGCAATTACACATTGGCCAATCATTTGGCGGGTGCTGCCAAAAAGTCTCCTTCGCAACGGGCCATGAGACGGTGACTCAGAGATCTTTCGGCGATTTGGCAATGAAACGTTTACCCGATCTCCGGTCTCCGGTCTCCTCCTCCAACTCGCCACTCGCCACTTGCTACTTGCTACTTGCTACCCTCTTCTCACTAGTCACTTGCCACGCCCACACTTGTGCCCGAGCCCACATTCATACCGACACCCACACCCACACCCACACTCACACACTCACACACTCACACACTCACACACTCACACACTCACTCTCACATATTCACACTCACGTCCACGCGGCGGCCATAGGTAGCTTTAATTAGCCGGCATATCACGTGTCTAGGCTGAGGGGAGCTGCGGGTGGGGCAGGGGAAGAGTGTATGCAGTGAGGGGCTTGTATCACATGATAATTGACATATGCGTGTGTTTTCAATGAATCACCCACAACACCCACACCACCCCGCACGTCACCCCCAGCCCCCCTCCCCCTCCCCCTCCCGTCACTCAAAGAGCGAGACAATTGGTTAATTTCTAAGTATTTTCTATTTTCCGATTTCTATTTTTGATTCTTCAAATTGCAAAAATTGCATGCGATAATTTTCTCTCGCACTCGCCAATTGCTTGCCTTGCATTGTAATTAGTTGTCAGATGATGTGGGCGTGTGAGGGGGCTGCGAAGGTGTGGTGGGTTACGGATTGCGGATTGCGGATTGCGGATTGTGTAAGCATTTTCCAGTTAAATAGAATGTGAGAATAATTAATGCAATTCTGATCCACAAATATAAATATATATATACATATATATTTATAAATAAATATGGACAGACATAGAGACAGCCGAAATAAGGAAAAAGGAAAATATGTTTTTTGATTTAATGCTAGGCAAATGGATAATTTATGTGGCTCTCGCGTGGCGCGTTCTTCGTTCGGAAAGTGTATTATACGATTTATATCTATTCTATATTAGAGGAGGAAAACGGACAAAAAAACAAAACAAAAAGAGACGAGAGAATAGAAATAAAAGATTGTTACATATAGTATTTAAAAGATAATTTATTGTTTATAATTTATGTTTCGGCCAACGCGACGGCCCATAAAAAAGCATTTTAATTGTGCGCGTCACTTTCTCACGCTCCCAAATTGTTTTCGCGGTGCCTTCTGTTCGCTTCTCTGTCCCTCTCTCTCTCTCCCTCTTTCTCTCTCTCTCTCTCTTGTCTTCCTCGGTCTCACCCAAGTCTGGAGAAGCTCCATACCCACATACCAAAAAGAAGAATACAAAATAATAAAACGGCAACTCACAAGTGGCTATATGGACAGAAGGCGATTAAGAATTGAAGGCACCAGCGACACGCAAACAAGTTGTCAATTGTCATGCCCAGAGCAAGGCTACGGCCAGGAAGGGGTGGGCGGGGGAGGGGGTATATCTGTGTATGTGCGTGTGTATGCTGTACCCCTGACTCAGTCTTCGACAACGACACCGTCACCAACCATCACCAACACCATCTCCTATGTGACAGCCACTCCCCGCTTACCCCTAGAACCACTTCGGCCCCCTCCCCCACCCACCCTCTCCACCCCCACCCCCTTTGACAAGCAGTTGCCGCCGCCGGTCGAAGCCTTTTCAAGTTCTTGCCTTGATTCACAATGAAAATTCGGGCCATTATAATAAGTTGAGCATTTGATTTGCGTGTGTCACACATACACATGCACACACATAAATAAATAAATATAACTATATATATATGTATGTGTGTGTGTGTGTAATGTATAAATCTCAGTACCTTCGGTTGTCATCTTTGCCCCTTTTCAATTGTTCTGCTGGAGGGCTAATTATGCGCCTTAAAGCTGATTATCTGAGTGCTTTATGCGGGGGTGGGGTGGGGCAAGGGGAGCTCAAGCAGATTCCAGTCTATCTTCAACGCACACTTGGAAGTCACTTAAGAAATAAGGAAAAAAAAAATCAACTTGAAAAAACTCTTCATGTCAATTTCCCGAAAAAATTCTGAATTGACCAAAGGCAAAATATTTCATATCAAACGAAGGAAACACAACTGCCTTTCCTCCCCAAGCATAAGTAAGTGGTGAGAAGTGCGTGCTAAGTGGTGAGTTTGCTTCAACTCTCACCTCAAAGCGATAATTGCATTGTCCAAGGTGAGAAACTCTTTTAGATTTCACTGAAAAGTGAAATCTCAATAAAAAATAATTTAAAGGACGGAAAATCACTTGATTTTCTTTAATCTTTAAAGGACTTACATTCAGATACTTTGGAATTCAGAATAACAGGAAGGAGCTTTGAAAAATAAAAGTAGGAAAATCAAAAAAACCGCTCTGAAACTTGATATTCCTTTAAATGTTTCGCAAACGTTTGCTGCCAAAGCTCATTGGCCCCTTATGAGGATGCTGTTGGGACCAAACACCAATTTCAATGCGTGTGTGTGTGTGTGTGTGTGCGAGTGCGTGTATCTTGTGTGTGCGTCAACACTACGTCAAAGCCACAGCTGCTGTCGCGCCGCGCTTCCGGAAAAGTCTGCCATAACAAATGCGACAACTACAAACCCAAAATGAAAAGAAAAGAAGAGCAAAAAAAAAGAGAAAGAAAAAGAAAAACAAACAAAAACAAGAAGCGAAAGAAAAGTAAGAAAAACGCGGAGAGGAAATGCTGCCAAAGCCAAAGCCAAAGGCAAACCCAAAGGCAAAGGCAAACCCAAAGGCAAAGGCAAAGGCAAAGGCAAAGGCAGGAAAACTGTCGTCGTTCTGGCTGCTGCCTGTCGCCGATTTTAGCACAGAGGCGGAGGCAGGGAGTTGGCCAGAAGGGACGTTGGCTGGTGGCTGCTGAGTGGAGCTGGGGGAAGGGGTGGCGACGTGGCCGCATTAAAATAACTTTTCATATATAAAATATTATAATTTTCTTCGTTTTTGCAACTCATTTCTGTGCGCTTTTCCTTCGAGCGTGACGCCTCAATGAATCACGCAAATTCATCAGAAAGAGAGGGATGGACGGGGGATGGGCGAGCGGGGGAGGGGCGGAGAAAGAACGTAGAATGAAGAATCGGGGAAAAGGGGAATCACACATAGAGAGAGGGAGAGAGCGGCAGAGAGAGAGAGAGAGAGACAACGGCGACAACATGTGGTTTTCGCAATGGAGCGTTGCCAGCGTTTATGGGGGAAGGGGGCTGGAGAGGGGAATTAAAAATGGAAAAAGGGAAAGGCAAGTAGAAGAGGCAGGGATGAGAAGAGGGAAAGAGAAAGGGGAATGGATGTGGCGAAAAGCGGGAAGCGTTACGTTTATTAAGATTTTATTGAATTAATAAGCAAATTGCATGCGACACGCTGCTGGCGCCATCTGTCGCCCAAATTGCATGCAATTTGCATAAAGCTCACTCCCCAGCAACTTACCGGGGAATCCCCGCCTTCCATCTCTCTGCCTGCCACCCATATTATTGTTCTCAGCCGGGGGGTTATTCCGGGTTCCCAAGGAACAAAACAACAACAACAACAACAACAACAGCATAAAGGCAGAATTAACTAACTGTGCAATGAGAAATGCATATCTCCACCTCAGTCACCCCTTCCCAACGTGTCTGCACACACTCTCACACTCACACACACACTCACACACACTCACACACACTCTGTCATTCGCTTCCTCTTTTTGGTCGCCTTTTTTCTTTTGAAAATAATGAATTTTGAACATCGCCGTGCGCTGAAAGACATTTTATTTTGGCAGTGTCTTTCTCCCACTACCTTTCCACCACCTCTCCTCTGCCGCTCCCTCTGCCCATCATCTCTCCATGTGCCCCTTTGCACACTCTCAAACTGTCTCGCTTCCACTGTTTGACCCACATTCAAGGCAGCCACGACGAACGGAAGCTTTTCTTGTTTTTCCAAAATATACGATATTCATACCGAATATATATTGCCGGGTTTGGGGTTCCTTGAAGATTTTCCTCCTTTTCGTTCTGCTCTTCGTTTCTGCCGCCTTCTGTCTTCTTCTGTGTTTTGTTCTGCTTGATTTTGTTTTGTTCTGTTTTGTCGCGTTGCTGCTGCTCGTCTTTCGGTTATTTATGATCGCTCGTTATTTATTTTATAATTTTTGATTCATTTTTATTGGCGACCAGGCAACCAGTCGGATAGGCGGACAGGCGGACAGGCGGATAGGCGGATAGGCGGACAGGCGGCCAGGCGACATTGTGTCATTTCTCGATTGTTTTAAATAGAATTCAGCGTGTGATTTATTGCACCCAAAGCAGTCGGACGAGTGTATCATAAAAGTCGCATTATCTTATTTGCCCGGATATCTTTTACAATTGCCTGGCATCGGGCGTAGCACGCGTCCCCATCCCCCATTCCCATCTGCCGCCCACCACCCAACAACATCCAAAATCCAACACCCATCACCCATCACCCATCATCCGGCCAAATATAATAAACGCGAAACACGGTAGCCGCGGCTCCAGCTTCGCGTGGGAGTGCCGGGTATGGGGGAGGGACCTCCAAAGGCAGAGCATAGAATATCATAATATTTGCATGTTTTGTTGTTGTTGTTGAATCTTTTATGATTCCACGATTATCCAGATAAGATTTATATAGTTTTCATTAACAGTCCCCCCTCTACCCCTCTTTTCCTCTCTTTCTCTCTCTCATTTTTAAGCACTCTCTCTTTGGCAGCAACGCCGCCGACTGCCTGACTGGGAGCGTTACGCATACGTCAGGTGGGCTAAGCTCGGGGCAAACATTCGCCAGCCATGACAAATCATCGTTCCTAGAGCAATTGCGCTAAGTAAACAGTAATTATAATAATTTGAATGCTGCTTTCGGGTATAATTCACATTTCAGATGGTTCGATGCCCTCCGTTAGTCGCCTCTCAGCGTCTCGGTTTGCCGGTTAGCCAACTATATAAACGCTCCAAGCATCAAGCATCAAGCATTAAGCATCAACCATCGAGCTTCAAGCTTCAACTCCTCCAACTGCTTGGACACTCCTCAAGCTCTGGGCTATAAATTCAGCTGATGCTTTCAGTTGCTGCCCCTCGGCTCTCACCTACAAAGAGGCTACTCAGATGGCGATGGACCAGTGACTAAAAATCCACTAAAGAGGCATAAATAATACTTCCTATAGGAAAACCGCTATTCTAGCTTGATATTTCAATCGAGCCTGTGAACATGTGAACTTAAGGAAGTTGTTATCGATTAGCGGCAAGGCACCTGTCGATAAATATCACAGCTCCTTGGGGAGAGATAGAAGGAGAGACAGAAACGAAGGAACAACATGGACAGAGCAAATTATGTTGTTCTAATGCTCAATGTGAAAACCGGAAAGCCGAAGCAGGCAGTCAGACAGTCAGACAGACATCCAGGCAGACAGACAAATCGACGGAAAGACAAGGAGACAAATTGACGGAGGGAACAGCAGACAGAAGGAAGACTGAAGGCAGGCAAATTGAAAAAGTTGTCTGGTTGACTGTCAGACTCTACCTATGGGATCTATGGCTCTCCGGCTCTCTGGCACTCCGACTGTCTGCCGGTCTGACTGTTTGGCTGTCGCACACGCTAACGGCCAGGGCCCGGCATAGGCACAGGCGCAGGCCATGTCACTGGCAGATGAATGGCCGGCACGTGTGGCCAAAATGTTCGCAATGAAAATACCTTGAAGGCGATGCTGGCAGAACTAATAAAATAGAGAGAACAGAAGCACAAGGGGAACAGCAATCAAAACAACAGCAACAGCAGCAACAACAGCAGCAGCAACAACAACAACAATAATAATAATAATAATAACAGCAACAATAACAAAAACAAAAACAGTTTGTCGCCCAATGCGATGTGCAGATTTTCCATGTTTGTTTGTCGCATTTTGCCTGTGTTTATTTGCACGTTGCGTATACGCAATGTGATTTCCTTTGAAGCGCGCTGGCCGCACGCGTAATGTGCCAATAGCCGCGCCGCCCGGCCGTCCACATGCCGCTCACACATCCAACCAATCAAATCAAATCGAATAAAATCAAATAAAATTCAATCCAATTCAATTCAGTCGTCGCATCTGTGCAAATTTGCCATCTCACAGGTAACGAGTGCCACCAGAAGATCAGATCTAATCTGCGAAAGGTCTTCGCGCAGTCGGAGATAAGCGGATAAAAGTGAGTCGCCAGTTGCTCCTCAGAGCAGAGGCAGCCGCATATTATATATATATATATATATATATATATATACGCAATCTCAATCGCAATCGCAATCGCAATCGCATAAGATCTATCTATTGTTGCCATCCCGCTCGCACTTGCACTCCATGCAGCCGTCCCGCTCAGATGAAATTGCTGGCACTTAGCGCTGCTTTTCGCTTTGAACTTCGTCTCGCCTTTTCTTTTCTTTTTCTTTTTCTTCTTCTTTTTTGTTTTCTTTTTTTATTTCGTTTTGTTTTTTAACGCTTTCATTTTATATAGACAGCCCCACCATAGCCACCGATATACACACATATATATTCACATAATATGTGTGTGTGTGTGTGTGTGTGTGTGTGTATATATTTTTATAACACTGCCTGCCCCGTTTAATTAAGTCAAGTGAGTGAGGATCGCTGCCCCATGCAACACCATCAGCCGCGGCAACAACTGCCTTTAAATGCCAAGAAATTCAGCGCAGCTGCCTCCTCGCCCCACACACACACACACACACACACACACACGCACGCACGCACGCACACTCATTGGCTACCCTTCATTCGGTGCCACCAACCACCCCATCACCGCCGCCCCTCCCACAAGCTGCAGCCGCCTCTGCTTCTGCCTCTACCTCTACCTCTGCCTCAGCCTGTGCCTCTGCCTCAGCCTCTGCCTCAGCCTCTGCCTCTGCCTCTGCCTCGTATTTGTTTTGTTTATTCGATTTGATTTGCTTTCTTTGTTTGCCGCCGACGTCGCTCTATTTTTGCTGTGAGTTTGCAAATCTGTTCGCCCAGCTGTTTGCCCGACCACACTGGGATCCGACCCAGAATCGGCACCTCACCCACCTACCCACCCCCTTCCCCGCCCTTCCCTACAACCCAGTCTACTCATCTTTCCATCGGTCCATCTATCAATTTATCCACCTAAGCGCAAGTACCAACTGCATAACCCACCACATCAATAACTGTTCCAGCTTCATCATCATCATCATCATCACCGCCACCATCGTCACCATCGTCATCATCGTCATCATCGTCATCGTCGTCATCATCATCTAGACAATATCTTCCAGTGTTCGGTCCATTTCTCTTATCGTGGCGCATTGCTTCTCACGTTCCTCTGACAAGCGAGCGAGCGCTGCAGGCGGCTTATCAAAATCGCAGCTGGCTACAGATAACTCCAAGCTCCGATCTGGCCATGAATCATCCAGCTCCGAGCATAGCCCATGCCACACACTGCCTCGGAACGACCCAAAGATACATTGACCGAGACAACCAAAAAAAAAACATAAAAAAGCCCAAGAGTTCGCGATAATTTCCATATTCTTCGAAATCGAGAGTTCAACTCAGTAGAAACTCTTCGATAATTAGCACAAAATATTTGAAATCGATTTCAGTTAACATAAATCTATCGATAACAATCGATAGCTTCATTTACTTGATCAGTTTTCTTTGCAAAAATTGGAGCTGACACAAGAATGTATTTCCCGAATTCATTTTTACATATCGACTGAGAGCTGATTGGGAGTTTATATATATAAATCGATTGTAATATCGATAATCGAAAAAGCAGATAACCCATAAGCAAAAATCTAATCAACAGCTGCGACTCATAAGAGTTCAAGGTACAATCGTCTGTTATTATAGGTGAGCTATAGATATGTAGAAGTATAGATATCGGAACACCGATTAAAATTGGCGATTTATCGATAAGAAATCGAAAGACGACACGATTAGCAACATTGGCGATAAGCTGGAGGCTGTGGGGATGCTTATCTAGCACGTGTGAATGCAAGAGAAGAATAAAGAGTGAGTGGAGGAAATAGGAAGACTCTGTGGGTGGAAGGAAGGAAGGAAGAGAGAAAGAGACAGAGCGAGAGAGACAGAGAGAGAGAGGGAGAGGGAGAGGGAGAGATTTGTTGCATAGTGTTATCAAAGTCAATGAGGCTGTGACGTTCACGCTGCAGCAAACAAACAAAAGCAAATAAACAAATAAACAAACAAACAAACAAACACACACACACACACACACACAAACACACACACTAACCCACACACATGCACACAGCCTGACAAACAAACAAACAAAGAAGCGGGCATGGCAATTGATTTACAGTTTGTTTTTAGTCTCTCTGCTGATGCTGATGTTGTTGTTGTTGTTGTTGTTGTTGCTGATGTTGTTGTTGTCGTTGTTGTTGTTGCTGTTTTCGTTGTAAACGCACTTTGATAAAAACTTTAAGTCACAAATTTTCCGTGACGTCATTTCAAAGTCAATGACGAAGCCCCGCAGTAGCCCAACTTACGGTAGTTACTCATAGCGGTTAATGTTGTTGTTGTTGTTGTTGTTGTTGCTGTTGTTGTTGCTGTTGATACTACTGTTTTTGCTGTTGTCATAGTTG